>CM008284.1:24153168-24573714 GCA_002319775.1 Fagopyrum tataricum | reverse complement strand
AAAATAGACCTAGAAATAGTAAAACCTTACGGGAAATATAAAGTGTCTCTTTTGACACCTTTCATAATAACATCAAAACCGTTACAACCATTCAAAATTCATCTTCACCTTTGAAACAAAACCTATTACTATCCAACATACTCAGATATATCAAATTCTCAATAACAAGCGGAACATGTCTGACATCGTCCAATGTACAAAATATACCTTCATGTGTCCTGATTTTAATCGAGTCAATTCCAACCACATTGCAGACATAATTGTTGGACATGGAAATATTGTCACCATCTACCTGCTTGTAAGTTCTGAATCACTCTCTATTAGGAGATATGTGATAGGAAGCTTTGGAATCAAGAACTCACACGTCAGCCTGATATGTGTGTCCACCAACAACCAAAGTTATATCCTCATCTAATTTAAAATCATCTTCTACAACAGTTATAGAACCAGAATCCTTCGATTTCTATTTCTTAGGACATTTATTCTTCCAATGCTCTTTCTCGTTACAATAGTTGTAGATGTCATCAGGCATAGGACCTTTTAAAGAAGACGGCTTATTGTCATTCTTCCTTGATTTTCCTTGACTCTTGCCTCCGCTTGGATATAGACCAGATGTTTGACCATCACTAAATACACAACTTTCATTCACCTTGTGTCATAGTTTCCTTGTATGAAGGGCAGACCTAACGTCTTCCAAAGTAATAGCATATTTTCCAACAACAAACGACTAAACACAGTTTCATATGATGACGGCAAAGATACCAACAAAATCAATGTGACATCCTCGTCCTCAATCTTAACATCAATATTACGCAAATCTAGAAGAATGTTGTTCAATTGATCTAAGTGCTCACGATGTTGCGCACCTTCCTACATTCGTAGGCTCAACATATGTTGCTTCAAAAGCAACTTGTTTGTGAGAGACTTCGTCATGTAGAGACTCTCCAACTTCAACCACAGTTTAGCTGCGGTATCCTTACTAAAACCTCACATAAGACATCCTTTGCGAGACAAATCATGATGGTCGAATGCGCCTTATCCTACTGAATGGTCATCTCAGCAGCACCACCTTTTTCTTATCGGATTCCTTCCTTGAAAATGGCCCCATAAGTCCTGTTGTTTCAACAACGCTCACATCTTGATCTGCCGCATAATGAAATTGTTCCTCCTTGTGAACTTGTCGATCTTCATGTTGAAAGAAGACATATTTCACCCAAATAACAGAAAATCAAAAAACTGAAAGCTCTGATACTAGTTTGTTGTGCGGAATTACTGAAAAAGAACAAAATTCAACAAACAAGAAAGACAACACACACGTTTATAGTGATTTACCCAATAATGGTTACGTCCACTTTCCAAAGAGATTTTATTGAGGAGTTTCATAATACATATGAGAGGATGACAGATGATAAATAGGGTATCTAGATTTTTCAAGTTAACAAATAATATGAGACAAAGGGAACCCTACAATATATATATATATATATATATATATATATATATATATATAGGGTCAGGTTAGGGTGAGAACTTCTTCATTTGTAGGGAATATGAACCTCTAAGTGGCGTTCGATTAATAAATGAACGACCTATATATTGACACACTGTTTCAGTCGAAGTAGGAACCTCTAAGTTGCGTTATATTGACACACTGTGTAGGGTGAGAACTTATTCATGTGTAGGGAGTAGGAACCTCTAAGTGGCGTTCGATTAAATTTCAATCACTATATTGAAATTTAAACATGGAAAGAAAATTATATTATTTGAATGCTATTAAGGATATTGATACGTAAAATACAACATCCGTTTCAGTCGAAACTATTTCTTGAGAAAACTACTAGAAGGTGAAGATTGTTAGTCATAGGTGCCGTGACTTTTTACAACAACCTATTGTGGAACAAGATGAAGTATTGACCTTGAAACACCGTAATTGTAGTATTCAGTTCTGAACATGTGTATTTTGATTTGAAATGCTTATTCTCGGTTCTAATTTCATTGTGAAATCTCATATTTTCGACTGAAATTTATGTATTCCGAACATATTATTTACGAAATTCGTTCTAAATAGTTGTATTTGGACCGGAATGTAAAATTTTTTAGGTATTTTGATTGCAATTCGGTCGGAATGTATTCCGACCGGAATGAACTATTTTGGGTTCAATTGCTCTTACGACTAAAAACTTGACCGAAATTTCTTTTGCATGAATTTGACTGAAATATTTATGTTATGTGGAAATTTTTAAGTACTTTGATTGCAATTCGGTCAAAATGTTTGCATTCCGACCGGAATGAATTTTTTGGGTTCAATTGCTCTTACGAATAAAAATTTGACCGAAATGTATGCATTTTGATTCAAACCTCTCTGAATCTCTGTTGTTGTAATCTGATCGAAATGTATGTATTTCGATTTGAATGACTTTTTTTACTCATTTTGTAAGTATGTATCGAAATATTTATGTCATGTGGAAAATTTTTAAGCATTTTGATTACAATTCGCTCAGAGTGGTTCCATTCCGACCGAAATGAATTGTTTTGGGTTCTATTGCTCTTACGACTAAAAGTTAGACCGAAATGTATGTATTTCGATTCAAACATGTCTGCACTTCTGATGTTGTAATCCGATCGAAATGTATGTATTTCGATCTGAATGACTTTTTTGATATATGCACATCGATTCAATTGGGTTTGATGCATTGTGATCCGTCGATAAAGTACGTTCACCCATCGATTCAATTGTGTTTGATGCATTGTGTATCGTCATTCTTGAAAACCTACGTCAATTTCCTTCAATGTACAATCCTAATAGCTTTTTTGTCGACATAATTAAAATGATACAAATGATAAATATGGTATGTAGATAATTGCTATCATCTTTTATAAAACTATTCCATATTTAGTGTGATATTTGAGTCGTTCAATTATTTAGATCGTGTGACTATGATATGTTCCTACTCTCTAAACATAAATAGGTTCCTACTTGATCCTATATATATATATATATATATAGTTAGGATCATGTAGGAATAGTTCTTAGAGTAGGGAATATGAACTCATAAGATCCGTTAGATTAAAGTCATGAACGTACATGATTGAAAGTTTTATATGGTAGTAAATTAAATAGGTACATCTATTTCCCTTAATAGAATTTTAGTTTTTTTTTAATTTCTGACAAAAATATTCAACAATCAATGTTTATTCCTTAAAAGAAATATACATTCGTCAATTTTTTGACTAAAATATACAAAATCAATGTTCATAAAATTTTAACAACCAAAATAAAATTTAACGACAATTGTAACCAACATTCTTTCCATATTACATATTTTAACAACCAAATTTTAACGACCAAAATTTAATCACCAAATTTAACGACCACATTTAACGACCAAAAACAATAAATTAACGATCAATCCTAATAAATTTAACCAGCATAAAATTTAACGACCAAAAACAATAAATTAACGACCAATCCTAACAAATTTAACCAACATAAAATTTAACGACCAATTTTAACGACTAAAATTTATCCACCAAATTTAACGACCAAAAAAAATAAATTAACGACCAATCCTAACAAATTTAACCAGCATAAAATTTAACGACCAAAATTTAACGAGAAAAAAAATACATTAACGACCAATCCTAAAAAATTTAGCCATCATAAAATTTAACGACCAATTTTAACGACCAAATTCTAACCACCAAATTTAATGACCAAAAAAAATAAATTAACGACCAATCATAAAAAATTTAACCAGCATAAAATTTAACAATCAATTTTAACGATCAAATTTTAACGACCAAATTTTAACCACCAAATTTAACGACTGGTATACTATATTTTAATGACCAAACAAAATTTAACGATTGGTATACTAGATTTTAACGACCAAACAAAATTTAACGATTGATATACTATATTTTAACGACCAAAATAAAATTTAACGACTGTTATATTATATTTTTAATGACTAACATACTATATTTTTACGTTATTTTAATGGTCGTTAATTTTTTTAACGTTCGTTAATATATAATTATACCGATTTGAAGGTTTGTTCAGCCAAAAATAAGATATCGACTTTCCTTTTCTAAAGATATATTAATGGCTAGTGAATTATATTGGAACAATCATATGAAACTCTCCTATTTAACCTTATTATGTATCTTCCATCATAGACGTTCATTATTTAATCTAACGGATCTTAGAGGTTCCTACTCTCTACTCTAAGGGAGGTTTCTACCGGATCTTGATCCTATATAGTGTGAGAACATCTTCTTGTGTATGGAGTATGAACCTCTTAGAACCGTTTGATTAATAAATCAACTTTCAAAATATTGACCCACTACAAGGATTTGTAGGCGTGAAACACTAGATTAATATTAGAAAATTCACTTTCACTAAATAGAGAATCAAACATGTAAACATGATTATACTCTTAAAAGTATTTCAAGCATAATATAAATATTTTGACCTTAACTGTATTGCTTAAAGAATTTCGAATGCATTATAAACAAAGTCGGGCGAAATGTAATGAACTAGGTCATAATAGACTTGTAAATTAGATGTAGATTGTTAATTATTCCGGTCGAAATGTATTCATTTCGGTCGAAATTATACAATTATGTTCAAAATTAATACATTTCGATCGAATTGTATCAATTTTGGTCGTTAAGTATACTCTGAAACGTAAGTTGGATGTTTAATTTTGATCGAAATATAATCATTCCTTCGGAATGAACACATCTCGACCGGAATGAATACATTTTGCCAAAAATGTATTTGCTGGAACGTAAGTTGCAATGCTAAAAATGGTAAGTTAATATTGGATCAAATATTTTGTACAAGTTTTCCTTACGTAGTAACAAATATGGGATGTTCATTTATTCATATGTAATGGGTTCCTACTCCCTACACAGAAATAGGTTTCCACTTGATTCTACTTTTATATATATATATATATATATATATATATATATATATATATATATAAACAAAATCCTAGGTTTATACTTGAGCGTCAAATATAAGATTGGACCAAATAGAAAAAAGTTCAAACAAAAGATAAGCTGATTCATACGAACATGAACCGATCCGGTCTACAGTTCATCGGACTTTAACACGGTAGTAAATCAGTTAATCCTAATTTGTCCGTTGATCGTAGTATAAACTCATTCATAGAAAGTCCAAGTAGATAGATATACATGTGGAGGTTTCAGATTGATAAGTCTATATTGGAGCCATCAAATAAGATTTATGTGGCTTATACTATACGATGTTGTTTTCTAAAATTGGAAAGAGAAACGACAATCTTAGTCCTATTAATGAAGTTTATAAATTGAACAACAAGGTCACGTAGTCATCACTTATAAGAGAAGAAAATAGACAATCATCTTATCTCCTGAGATACGTCGGATTTAAAGGCTTCCAGTCTTCAACATCCAAAAGCCTAAGCTCAGTACAAGTGTACAACTACGATATATTTAACAAAATCCAAAATCTATCGACCATCCTAACTTAATATAAAAATCATTTGTATGACCCAACTTTATAAATAATAATAAATAAATAAAACTATTGGTTCTTTTTTATAATGAAACCACATATGTGTTCATTGATGTGCTATTGGTTTCCATGATAGTTTGTCGTGTTCCAAATTAAGTACATATATATGACCTTGTCGAAATTCATGTTTGAGTACATGATTTTGTATACTGAACTTGTTTAATCTTGTTCACGTTGAAAATCATCCACTTTGATGTAGCAGAATAGATCAAGCCTATATGTAAAATATTTCGTGTTCAATGTTGATTATTGGATGATTATTTTTCTAAATATATTGGAGAGACACGTCCCATCGTCGGGGTAATTTCAAAAATATTCATACTAACATGTGATTTGTCTCTCTTTGGTGTCCATTTGGTTAGAGAGATGGAATGAAAACGATTAAAAGGGAAAGAAAATGAAATAAAAATGACGGTTAATTACTTTCATGTGTTAAAAGATTCTTAACATTTTTTTTATTTTATTCGCTAAACAAATATGATATTTGATTATCGGGAAATTTTGGTAGAAGAGACGGGGAAGACGTTAGCCCCACCCGTATATTATTATCCGGATACTAGTAGAAGAGTTAACACGGAATAAGTCGTTGGATCGCAACACCTCAAGCATCATTGTAGTGAATTGCTATCAAAGCCGTAGGGGGATCATCATTGAAATGAATACCTAAAATAAAAGTACTAAAAATAAGAGAAGTTAGAAAATTCGCCGTAACGTTAGCTTCTCGGTAAATATGACGAAAATGTATGGCCCAATGTCTACAAAGGAAGACTTAACATTTAGAAACAAGACTAAATAAGGGATCGGTGCAAGGGACGTTCTGCTTCACAAGCTTAACCACCGACTCATAATAAATCTCAACCTGTAATCTTTGAATTCCCTTGTCGCAAGCTATATACAATCTCATGCATAAACCTCATATTTCCGCCATCAGGACCGATTATGAACCAGCATTGAACACAAACCCCACACCACCAACTTTATATATTAGACTCAAAATGTTTTCATTTCAAAGAGAACTTTATATATTAGACTCAAAATGTTTTCGTTTCAAAGAGAACTTTATATATTAGACTCAAAATGTTTTAGTTTCAAAGAGAGTGGGAGAACCCAAAGTCAATAATTCTCTTACACCCCAATCTTTCATACAGACGCACATATTCGATCCACCATAATTTCTTATTATGTTCTTGCCCTAGCGATATATAACTACAAGGAAAATTCTATCAATACATACTTTTTTCGGTTCTCAGACACAACACTAACATTCTACAACACACCATTGTTCTTCAAATCACACAAGTCATTACTTCAACACTTCTAAGGCAATCATCCAATTCTACATCTTCCTAAGAGCTTGAATCCTAGTAGCCAATTCATCGCAATCAGGAAGCTTCGGATGCATATGATTCGTGTACATAGAAACCGATCTTCCATACGTTCCACCCGAAGAACCACAAGGGCTCTCGCTTCGATCATTCCCTCTTGATTTCATACTATAATGTCTCAACAGCCTATCCCTCACTCTCTCTTCATCACTTTCACTTCCTTCATTCGCATTCTTCATCTTCACATAAGGAGCAGGAACAACATTGTTAGTGAAAGTTCTTTCTCGCCCTCTAGACTCATTCCTCACAATGCCATTATCCTTATAAACCTTCGGAGTCTGAACCTAAAAGACGAAAATGAAAAATAATCATCTCGATTTTTCGTGGTACGAAAAATTACCTTTTTTTTATTCAGAATCTACTTACTTGCTGATTCTGCTCAAAAGAAGCTGGATTCCATGGTATTGAATACTCCTCAGCTATATCCTTCATCAGCCGAAGCTTCTGCTCCCTCGTAGGAGGACTCGATTTCACCTTCTCGACAAACTGAATCATGAAATGACATTAGAACTAAAAGAAGCATTAGTCATGAGATTGAGAATATATATGTCATGGTTACCTCCTTGTTGACGAAAGGTTCTAAAGCGTTTCCATACTTCTCAGTGAACAAACTCCTGAGATCCCGAAGCTCAGGAAGATCGGCAAATCTTGCTGCTGCGTACGATAATGATGCCACAGCAACCCTGCAATCCTCAGGACACTCCCTGATAACACATGTTAAAGAAAATCATCTATTTTTGTACGAACTACGTAAATTATTTGTTTAGGGTTCACCATATATATATATATATATATATATATATGATCCTTTCTCTCTCTCTCTATATATATATATGTTAGAACAAGGGGAAGAAGACGATGTGGACGTACATCTCAGTTTGCATGTCTTTAAGCTTATCAGAGATAAGATTGCAGCATTCCTGGACGTAGTTATAGCACCATGACAGATTCAGCTCCATATACAGTCCATGTGCCTGTTGTTTTAGCAGATAAACAAAACATTTTTGAGATCATCTGATTAACTGAAATCTTTATTATTTTCAAGATTCTCGCTTTTTTCAAATTGTAAACAAAGACTAAGAGCATCGGGTACTGCCGTACTTAAAACAGAGAACATCACTTCTTTAAACCTAACTTAATAAAGGTTTTAAAAAAGAATGAAATATTCTAGAAATGAATCCAATTCTCAGTATTCAGAGGAATAATAAGAACAAAAATGCGTCCTGTAAACGCAAACGTACACCAATAAAGCAATTCAAGAGAATCAATTCAGTGATCAGAAGAAGGAATATAAAAAAAAGTGAGAAAGACAAAATTACCCTTCCATAGGCATTGAGATCAAGATTGCTTCGAAGAAGATCAGCAACATCTTTCTTGAGAAAATTCTGCATTGCGTTTCTCTTCTTCGTTATAATCTCCATCCTCATGGTTATCATCCTCATTGCTGATTTGCTACATAACCAGAATATCCAGAAGAACATGAAAACAGAGCATCGAATTAGTGATCATATGATATAAGCTGCTATGAACCAAAAAAAAAAACAAAAAAAAAACAGAGCATCGAAATTCATGGAAATTTTGAGAGAGATAAGGTGAGACTACACCATTTGTTGTAGAAATTTCGTCGAGCGAAAAATCCCTCCCACATGTTTGTCATCGTAAAGAAAGTTCAAAAGAAAAAAAACAGGGCTTTAGGGTGTTAAGACTCTAAGATTGAGGTTTGAATCCGGAAGATTGCAGCAAGAATGAAGCAAAAGAGAATTCTTTAGAGATTCTGAAAAGAAACAGAGATTGTAGGAAAGAGAAAGAGAAATCTTCTGGGTTTGGGTTTTCGTTGCTTGGTTGTTGTTTTGCTGTTCTTATATTCCCCTGAAATGGAGGAGTGTACAATTACAGAGGTTTTATGATGTAGGAGGCAAAAGATTTGCCAAGATGGATTCTTTTTCTATTTTAAAAAGGAAAATAAAAATAATTGGCATGTGACTATGTTAGCCCTAGTAACAGCCTTTTGTTTTTTCAGATTTGTCTGTAATTAGTTGTGGTTTATAGGGGTGTAATCGTCAAACAGATATATATCCAAATTATGAAATTATGAAACTTTTATCTTTTGTTTAATAATAAAACTTTTTGGATAGACGAAAATCGAAGAATAGGAACCCATCTTTGCCCATATGGCCCTTTCCTTCGGAGTTCGGACAATAATGTGACTTATTTCCATTTTTTGGTTATTATTTCTGATATATTATTTAGATAATTGTATATATAAAAATGTAAACATGATTTTTTTTCCTTTCCAATTTCCAGCACGTAAAATGAATTTCAGACTCAGAATGCCGAAATTTTCCTCGCAATGTGGTAATATTAATTTATGAATTCTAAGTTTTTACAAGTTCTATGTTTTTTGGTAAATAGCTAATAAAAAAAACTTATCTCTAGTATTTACAATGTCATTATTATAAATAAAATAATATTATGCGAAGAATTAATTACAAAATTCTCATCAATTCTTCGTGCATGACAAGATTGAAAATATTGTATATTAATGTAAACTTATAAGAAGTACGTTACAGAGATGCAAATCCCCAAGATATGATGCAAGACCTGTTGTAGCGCTATGCTTTAGGAACAATTTGTAACTAATAGACTAATGCTTCTAGTATATCATTGTATCAAGCATGACTAGTTGACACTGGATAGTAAACCTCATGGATAACCGTTATGGGTCCGGTTTCTTAGGTCCAATTCACGGTTTGACTCGTATTGGGTCGTTTTTTCTTTAAAATGAAGACTATTAAATGGCACCTGATGCAAGATCTCAAGTATAATTTTAGATTGTGAGATTAATGTATAATGTAGGTTGGTTCACTTATTACTGGATGACAGGCATATTACAACGTTATGAATAATTTAAGACTGAATATCTAACAAAACTTTCCTAGGGTGAATCTCCTATGTTCCTGCCAGACAGATAATACTTTTGTGAGGTTTAAATTTCACTCTGGGTTTTCGGGTTTATCTTCCTTGTCAGGCTCTTCCTCCTCTTCCTCTTGCTTCTCTTCTTCTTCTTCTTCCTCGTCTTCTTCAGGAGGGTCTGCCGGCATTGGAGGTGGTAATGGTGATTTCATCGGACTGAATTGAGGGAATATATCTGCTCTCCTTCCAGGCTTCGGCCTTTCCCACTCCTGCCAAGTATATTACAAAACTCAATCTTAGACATGTACCTACGTTATTACTTGTTACTTGTAACTGGGAAAATCAATAAGGTTGTATCATATATGCCTATATGTTGATGTTAATTGCTTTTGAACCTGTTAGCAATTCTCTGCAAATTATTTTTTACCAATCTTCTAGTTTGCCCTTTTCACCATTCCCTCAACACAGAAATATAAGCACACAACTGCACACTTTGCCCCTCCTTTCCCAATCAGAATAATACAGATTACATAGAAACAATTGGTAAAATGAAATAGCAGATTCAACTCCTAAATTTGTAAATTAATTTAATCTTCATTTCGGATGAGTAACCTCCAGTTACCAGAAAAGAGGTATTCTTCCATTCAACTAAATCAAGCTCTGCAATAATCAAAACACCTCAGGGACACCCAACTAGAAATTTTTGCATAAAACCTACACGAGGTGTGATACTAGCAATAAGTGAGCAACAGTATCATCTACTATATTTTAGCAAGTATGCACTATACGTGTATATTTACTTCAACTATGCATGATGATACTACTAAACAAGCTCTTTAATTCAAGGTGTACATAATATCATGCAATTTCAACCCCTTAATTCCCGAACAGGGCCGATGTGATGAATTAGGATCTACAAGTTCTGCGTCTAGGATCACCAACCACCATAAAGTGTAGACAAGACTAAGATATACTAGAACAGTTTATTTAATATCATGCAATTTCCACCAAAGAATGAGCCCAAGGAAAATATTTGCAAGCAAATCAAGTTAATCAACCATTTCAATGCAGAAGAGATCAACATTATCAAGAAAAAAAGCTTCATATCAACCAGAAACAAACCCCTCCCATTCAAGCAGACTTATAAACTTGTACAGAAATTCCCTATGAGATCTCTTTCACAATTTGTTATTGGTCCAATTTCAATCAAGTCCGTAGAAAATAGAACACAGTAATCTAGGCTACAATGTTGAACAAGCACAACAATCCTCAAATCCATTTGCTACTCAAACCCCTAAGCTACAATAGCAAATTCATACAAACTCGAACCTAAGAATTTTGAACCGATTTCGCCCCCTCTATCCCAAATTCCACAATTGTGATCAATATGCACCGTCAAATCATATCAAACCACAACAGAAGTAAGCAAAATTAAATTAAAAGAAGGAAGAATCAAGTTATACTGGAAATAATAAGGCGATCAAAAAAGGAAACATACGATTGGGAAATCGAGAGGAGAGCGACGAGTCATCTTCTCTTCCTCCGGCGCCATTCGAACCACATGTCCTCGTCGGCGGTGCTCACCTTTATTGCCTATCGGCGCCCGGGACAGACCATATAGAGCGATAAGAGAGCTGTGAATTCCAAGTTGATGACCCGCGGAGGAAGGGGAAGACGATGTCGACGGAAAGGAAGAAGAGTACGAAGACGATTGTAACGGGGCAAATGGGAAAGGGGGACTGAGAGGAAAAGAGACGCCATTGTTAGGGTTATGAGGTTCGCCGGAAAAACTTGGTGGCTACCAAGCCCTCTCTTCCCTACGGGCAGACTAGAGAGAGAAGTGATAATAGACCTTCAGTCTGAGGTATTTGTGGGGACGCCACCAAGATACATGATTTATAAAGGGAATCGTATATGCACGGGAGAAAAAATATCTGACCACGGAAGCACTACGTTAAGGGAGCCGAAAATGTAAGGAGCAAGGGAAGACCGACTTGTAGAGAATTAACGGAGAGAGAGCCGACTTCGTGCGAGTATGGATTAGAATCAAGGACATCTGGAATAAGTACTAGACGGGGTCGGCCACCAGGTTCGGGACTTGGAAAAGGGGGCCAAGCTAGAGAGACTTATACTAACGATAAACCAATTGAGTTGACTCTAACTAGCCGTAGACGGGTCGTCACCCGGGTTTGGGCAATGGAAGAGGTACTATATGGAATTATTGCTGAGAGTCAAGTGTCGCGGATTGGATTGAGCCTTTTCATGCAATTATGAAAGCTTGTGATACTGCACGCAAGACAGAATGTTCTCCGTACGTGGACCTACAATAGATGGCCCCTCCTTAGGACTTTGGAACCAAGTTTAAGGGATTTTGATAACTTTGTACTTTGGAACCAAGTGTAATGTATTTTGATAATTTAGTTCGATATTCCAATTCCGTTTTTTGACCTAAACTAAGTTTGAGATTCCAATTATGTTTATGAACAAATTCCAAATAAAAAGCCGCAAAAAAAAACACGCGAAAAACTCAAGAAATACGCAAAAACTAAAAGAAAATAATGTACCTCGAGACACTAAAATAGTCTATGATGAGGGATACTCGAGATTCCAATTTCGTTTTTCAATGCAGTCGTATGTTTTGCGTTGAGAATCTTTAACTTCAACGCATGTCGACTGCGTTGAAGTTCAAAATATAGTCGTTGGTTTCGAACGTTACCCAGTGGCTATAATTCTATCCATTGGGATATCCGGTGGTAGTAAATAGTTAAATACCACCAAAATCACATTTCTATTCAACGCAAGTCATTGGACTCCCGGACTATTCATGAGGAGGCGCTCTCCACCACCTATTGATTGAGTATTTCTCGGTGAAAGCTCTTCAACCATTTTCTAGTCAAGCTCGTAATTTGAACTTCCTCAACTTCATTATCAACTTTGTACCATTTGATATTTTAAGACTAACATATGCAGTTAGTAGGTATGTTAGTCTTAAATTGTCAAATGGTATAAAGTCGATAATGAAGTTGACGAAGTCCAGTGGACAAGCTTGGCTAGAAAATGGTTGGAGAGATTTCACCAAGAAATACTCAATCAGTATGTGATGGCGAGCGTCTTCGCGTGAATAGTCCGGGAGTCCAATGACATACGTTGGATGAAACTCAATGCACTCAAGCTGCGTTGAAGTTCAAACATCTCAACGCAATCAACTTGAGTTGAGTGTCAAAAATTTCAATGCAATCGCAATGCGTTGAACATTGCGTTTTGTAAATTTCTCGTTGTGTCTTTAGCAACCCGACTTTTGTTTAAGTAATTTTATACTAATTTACTTATCATGTCTAAAACATCTTCATGATAAAAACACAAGGTTCAGCCACACAATTAATTTTGTGTACACAAGCTTGATGACTTTGTCAAAAAAAGAAATATCTAATATATAGTTTGGTATGATCCTCTCGATCTTGCAAAAGCAATTTCACGCACTTTGGAAAGCCTAAACGACACACAATTGTCGCACTAATTTTTTTTTTTTTTTTAGTTTGTTGTGTTTTTGCTTGTAAAAACTCTTTTTTAAGATTAGAGCTTCAATCCCAATAACCGAGTTGATAATCAAACTTTTTAAAATTAAGTTTTGATCTATCAAAATTGATTCACTTATTTTTCTCATGTAAATTAGATTTTTTTTTCCAGGGGAGTTTAATAGAACTGTTATTTGCTCTTTATTTTTATAGTCATCATCACTTGTTTTAGCATTGGAGAATGCTTTTCGTGAAACACCGAAAATATAGTATATTTGTAGGCGTAATGAAGGAGATGGCCATTGAGCGACGCACCTCGTGTTACTTTTATTTGTTTGAAAACCCGAGACCAGTAGAGGTAAAAGTGGTAGAAATTAACATAAGTTAAATGTAAGGGTACACATGAAGATGGGCCATAAAATTACTACGTACAAGAGCTTAATTTGTCATCCATGTATATAAGTAAGGTAATTTTGACCTAAAAAATATAACTAAGGTAAGAATATTAAAGATTTGGTTGAAGCTATATACAACTTTTCTGAATAATGATTCTTATAAATTTCATCACTTTATTAGACTTTAAGAAAGATAATGTATTAATTGAATTACTATATTGCCATCCAGATCAGCTGTTAATATCTCATCATCACACCACCAAACATACTTCGAGTGATAACACAAGTCTCAAAGTCATAAGCTCCGCTATCTTTTGGTAGGGACCAACCAGAACCATTTTGTTCAAATGAAGTATATATAAACGTATATTCCTTAGTGTGTATATATATATAGACAAAGAGAATATAATATAAGAATAAATTAAAGGATGAATTGCTTAATTTTTAATATTCACTATGGATTAGGAACGACGATGATTTAGGCAATGAGTGGACGTACTTTATTATTGAAATATATCTATAAATTATATACCCAACTTATTACTATATATTATACTACTATTATATTTAAACCAATGATTATCAGTCTATCAGACCATCGATTTTTATGGATATTACAAAAAAGTAACATAATTGTGACCGATAACATAAATAAAATGTCAGGATAAATTTAAGGATTGTTATTTTACTTTTTCATTTTCGTCGACTTGAATTATGGATTCATCATGAGATTATATTATTTCAATACTACTTAGTCTAATGAAAATAGGATAACCCATAATATTATACACTCTATATAAAAAAAAAATAGAATAACTATACAAGGTAACGTATTATACCCAATCAAGTTGACATATGTATGTCCCAAATGTACAACTTGCAGATAAGTAATGAAATTGATGATGATCAAGGGTCTTTGTAAAAATTTCGGTCAATTAGTTTGCGAGATTAATGTGACGAGTCTTGTTGTTTCATCTTGAACTTGATCACGAGTGATGTGACAATCGACCTTAATATATTTGGTGAGTTCATGGAAGATCGGATTAGATGTTATGTGAAGTGCCTTTTTTGTTTTTTTATTTTCTACAATATAGGAGACTCTTTGAGCATTATGAACAAACCAGTTAAAGAGCGGCGAGTAAGTGAACAAAATGCATAATTTAAATCACAAAAACATGATTATTTGTAAAGTATTGGCGTGTGACAGAAAGATACCTTGTCCGGATCGATTTGAAATACCAAAGAACTCGAAGTGCCGCATTCCAATGGTCGACTTTTGGGGTCTGGATGAGCGAGGGTAACCAAGTAACTGAGTTATGAGTGAGAGTTAGATATATCAAGCGGCCAACCGGTCGAAGATAACGGTCCGGGACGGTGTTGTTGTCGCAGCGGGGGAGATTGTGATTCAGTTTAATGGGAAGGTGACAAGACGTGTGGTGAGTTGTATAGCTTCTCCAAGAATGTTAAAGGCGTGTTTGCGTTGTATAGAAAGAGACACGTGGCAGTGCGAGCGATTTCCATTCCAAGGAAGTAGCGGAGATAGGCTAAATCCTTCATATGGAACATTGTTAAGAAAATTTTTGAGTTTAGAATAGAGTTAAAATCGTTATCGGAGAAGATTAGATCGTCGACATAGCTAGACAAGTATGTGAAGAACGAAAAATTCTCGTTTCAAGTTGAAACGTGAAAAGTGAATAGTCGGCGTACGACTATAAAAATCTAAACTGTATTAGGGTTGAGGCAATGTTTGCAAACTAATTGGTTTGTATAGCAAGAGGCATGCGTCATAGATTACAATCATGTTATAAATAAATTGAGTAAAGAAGAAGGAACATTGTTCGTCTGATACCATGATAGGTAAGATCGATAACTTAAAATCTTGGTTTATTCATTTGTACAAGGTTACTTATATAAAATGCATAAGGAAAATACGGTAAGATATAATATTATACACCACTGTATACAAAAAATGGGAAAAATTATAAAAGGTAGCATATTATAATGGTTGAACCCTAATCATGGAAATCAAGTGCATAGTTAGGGGCGACTAAAGAAGTTATATCGGCTCGTTTTAAATCCCATAATAAAATTGAAGTTATTTAATTTGAGTATTTGAAAGCTCTAATTAATAAAGTTGTAATTGAGAGAAATTATTGGAATATTAGAACATGGAAAGAAAAAACAACTAAAAGAGTTATTTTTTCTATTGACTAAGAAAGACGGCTTAAAAATACACGTTTTCGAGAAAGTTGCAAAATAATTATCTTAAAAATACTCCGGATTAAGTAATCCAATTTTGAGATATTTGGAGAAGAGGCTTAAACCGCATTATGATCGGTCGAAGGATAATTATCGACTTCGCTAAAAGATAACTATCGTTTTCACTATGAATAACGAAAATTCGTTATTAGTTAATATCCTTTCACGATTTTATAATAAAAGTTGTGATTCCTCTCTTAACCTTAAAATTCCTATATACTCTTCGTTTGTAATTTGAATTCAATTTTGTTTGTGTTTTTGAATCCCTCTCTCCGTCCTCTTCCTCGTGGTACCAACGTTTTTTTTCTCATTTCCGAGCAACGAAAGGGTTGGTCGTGCATACCTCTCCCTTGGCTGGTGGTGATGCCTAGATTACGGTGGATTTGGTGGTGGCCTAATGTAGCCTTAGTTTTTGTGATTCTAAGTCTTTTTTCATTCATCAATCGGGTTAATACTGAATAATTATGAATTTATTCATTTTTAATATCGCGATTTGACCTAAATTGACATTAGTTAGGCTTGTCAAAATGGATAAATGGAATTTTCATTATGCTTGTTTAACTATTCTGATGATCTTAAGTTGTTTGAATGTCAATATCTAATAAGTGGTTCAATTCGAAAATTGCTTTTGGACAAAACGTTACGCTATTGAAGTTCTTTTAGTATATAATTAGCTAGGGAACAATTAATTATATTAAGATTACGAAAAGTGTCATAAAACTAATTAAATTATGATGAAATTAAGTTGTTTGAATGTCAATATCTAATAAGTGGTTCAATTTGAAAATTGCTTTCAGGTCAAACTATGGGATGATGCTAAGAAAAGTGCATAGGAGGAGATGAATAAAAACACACTCCTTATCCTATACATAAAAGAAAAAATGTAAATCAAGAAAGACCTTAAAGCAAATTTTGTGAAACTTAACTATCATTTTTTCTCGGTAAATAATAGTCTATCGAGTTATTATCTAAGATCAAAAATTGCAAAGGTGTTATCCATGGATTTTGATAAATTCTTACATTCGCATATTTGTGAAATGTAGGCTCATCATCTTCTCAAAAGACTAACATTAGCTAGAGAGCAGGAGTTTCTTAAGATTGAAGTTAAAGGTGATAACCTCAATGCAATAAAATGCATTTTGATATTTAAAAACCCCCATACATGGGATGTCGAGATCCTTGATTTTTGGATATTCTTCTCAATTTTTTGGCATTTGATTAAGCCCGTATGAAGTATATTTTATTTACAAATTAACAAGGTGATTAATGTTCTTGCCACTCTTGGGCAATTACAACCTACTATTAATGTTGACGTATCTCATGTTGTTGAAGTTCTCATATACGATGATGATATTTGATGGCCGATTTCAAGACTCCTTTTTCTTGACAATCTAGCCGATTATCGCATCGTCGGCCTCTTGAGAGCACCAGGAATGTTTGGTACCTGAAAATCCTTTCTTTTTACAAAAAGAAGAGTTGTGAACCCACACCGCTGTTTTTATTTGCGTTTTAAATGTCCAATTAAAAAGGATTTTGTAAGCAATTTAATAGAATAATTGGAAGTAATTCAATTCATTACAAAAGGCGGTAATTTTACATTTTTCAATAAAAAACACGAGAAAAGTCCTCACTAGGGGTCCGTGTTGGATTTCGGTGTCAGGTTTTAGACCAAAGGGCCGTAGTCTCACTTATGTGAGTAGACGGTTGTCCCAATTTCCAAACAAATTTATATATATAATTATCTAGAAGTGAAATCAAATTATTAATCAAGGGTTAGTAATCTCCACAAAGGAGTAGACAAAACCCAACCAAGAGTTTGTAATCTCCGAAAAGGAACAAAACTCTAATATAAATTAAGTTCAATTGCAAGTCTTATAAACCGATTATTATATGCTATAAACATTGACTTGGATTATGTAATGAGTCATTCATAAAAGAATTTTCCTTCTAAGTATATTTTCCCCTACATCGAGAATATCCAAATACCTTAGTGTGATAAAACGTTACACGTTACAAAGACTAAGTAAATGACTTACTTGTCTTACTTTGTAAAGAAAGGGTATTCCTAGGTTTTGTCAATACAAAACCAATCTAAGATGGATGCCTATACTTTGTCAATACAAAGGAACTATACTGGTCTTTCGAGTTTTGCAAACAAGCTATAAGAAGGCCGATCCAATGTCAATACAATGGAACTAAAAACTTATTTGTTGCAAAAACGAATGAGGAAACAAGTGCAAATGACTCTCCCTTTTATAGGTATAGGGGGGGCACGGTTTAAGGAAGTTATAACCACCAAAAAGCGGTTAAAGTTAGTTAGGGAAGTTACATGGAAGTTGCTTGGATGATGGGCCTTGAAACCCTAGAAGGGCCCGAGGCCCGAGGCCCAAACAAGGAGCCCAAAACCACTCCCCGAAGCTAACTTAGAGCTAGCTTATTTTTCTTGGTCCAAACACTTCCAATGAGCTTTATTCACTTTCACATAGCTAGGGTAAGCTCCAAGATCCGCGAATACTCAATATCTTAGCTCAAGCTAGTGTAGCTCATAAAGAAGCTCACTAGCTGCTTCATTGACATTCACTAAGCATTTGAGCTTGGATTGCTCCCAATTTTTAACCACATGTTCTTTAGCCAATATAAGGCCTAAGAACCAAAGGTGTGCCGAGAAACCGTGGCTAAAAAGCCCCAAGTATCGGCCTTGTAAAATCTGGCACATGTTGACCTTGTCGTAGATAACCTTGTTTCGATTCGACTCCCCTTACAATACTAGTTGCTCTTAGTGCCGGTCACTTGGCTTGCCTCCCGCAACCCAGAACATAGTGACACACATGTGAACAACTCATTGCACCTTGTCTCGAGACAAGCTCAATGGTTACAATGAAGACTTAGCCCAAATCTCCAACATTCCTCCCCCATTTGAGCAAAGTCAAGAAAATTCTTATAGACATACATCCAAGCAAAATATTCGCATAATCATAAATGTCTTTCGATTGAATTTATTGAATTAGTATAATTACACATTCTGCACTAAAGAATCGTGGTGTCCCAATGGATTGAACCACTTAACTTGTCTAAGTACATGAAGGCAACATACACGAAATTTACATTTCCTTTACAAATAAATGACACATTTAAAGGCTATTTTGTCCTAATCCTGTAATGAACATAAAGGCGAGTCGACCATACACTCTTTTGAAGAATCCTTGACACTTCACGTTCACGTAGCCAACTCTCTTATGATCTTGCACCTATAATTGCAATTTTTCAAAAGAGTTATTAAGAAATTGCTTATTTTAAACTATACATATTATATAGGCATAGAGCATTACCTTGGATGGACATTTTATGCTCACAACTTCTTGGAATGGGCTTGCCTCATTGAATTCGGATAAGGCATCAAACCATATGCGAATTGGGTGTCCCAAGACAAGTCGTTTTTAGTTTTGGTCGTTAACCCCATCCCCTTGGCTGACTTTTGAACTAAGTCCCTAGCCAAGCTCTTCGTTAAATGATCGGCTAGATTATTGTGTGTTCTCACAAAATCGACCGATACTATACCGTGAGTTATGAGCTCTCTAACCGAGCTATGTCTCACACCAAGATGTCTTGATTTCCCATTGTACGTTTGACTATAAGCTTTAGCCAACATAGTTGCACTATCACAATGAATTGAGATAGGAGAAACGGTTTTGGCCATAGAGGAATTTCTAGAACCAAATTCCTTATCCATTCAGCTTCCTTCCCGGCAGCGGCAAGTGCCACAAACTCGGACTCCATGGTCGAGGTTGTGATGCACGTTTGCTTCTTTGAAGCCCACGAAATGACACCACCACCTAGCAAGAAAACCCATCAAGTTGTGGATGAGTGATCCTCTAAATTAGTGATCCATGACGCATCTGAGTAGCCTTATATCACCGAAGGATACTTAGTATACAAGATGTCAAAACCCATGGTCCCCTTGAGGTACCTAAGCACACGCCTTAGTGCCTTCCAATGTTGTGAGCTAGGACAACTCGTGTACCTACTCAATTTACCAATGGCAAAAGCAATATCCAGCCTAGTGCTGGTCATTGCATATGATACGGGGATAAGCCGTAGAGGTTCCCGATCTTTCAACACCAAGGACTTAGGCTAACAAGAGAGCGAGATAGACGTGAAGATGGAGATGATAGACGTGTGGAAGGATGGATGAAGGATCCGATGGTTGGGATTGGATCGTGTTGGATAGTGAAAGAGCCTTCCCTTCGTAGTAGTGACTCTTCCTTTAATCTCGGTTGCCGGTAGAACGAGGTCCGGAAAGCAAAGAAGTTATTTGGAGTTCAAATAGCGCTCAACCTAAGCTTCTCACCGAGGTTGGACGTTTCTCCTAGCTACCAGATTAGACTGGACGGGCTTCTCACCCATCCAAGGTTTTGAAGAGGCTTCGCACCTAATCAAGACTCGAATCCCTCGAGAAGGAAATACTGAAAAGTATCAATCTGTATATTAATCTGAATGTCTGAAAATGACGTTCAACTTGGCCTTTTATAGGCAAGATGGGACGTCCAAATGTGCTTACATGGGTTGCGGGCTTGATCCAAGATCAAGCCCGAAATGAATAAAGAAATGAAATAAAATGCGAAGCGATGAGATCAAATCTTTAGGAGATAAGATCTTCTAGCTAAAAGATAAGATCAAATCTTTAGGAGATATGATCTTCTACCAAGATAAGATAAGATCATATCTAGACCTTATCTAAAGTAATAAAAATAAATAAAAACAAACGCAATATTAAAATTGTCAAAATACGGGCTGGAAAATAATAGATCTAATTAAGGCTTTATTTACTACTTAAATAAGCCCAACTAGAAATAATATAACTATCAACTCTTGAAGGCTCCACGTAGCTTCTTGCACTTCCTTCGAGCTATTCTTCTGGCCCATGCATACGTGTTTTTGCATGCACGTGTATGTTTGCCTCTCTCCCAAGTGAATATCGGCCTTCTACTTGCATATCTAGGCCAACTTCCTCTTTGCGCTTCATATGCATACTTATCTTCAATGGTTCTCTCATGCATATGATCTCCCTTTTCTTGTCCTTAGGATGATTCTCACTCCATGCTTCCTAGCTTCCATGATGATGATCTCGACTCGGGCTAGATCTGGAGATGCTCCCGCATCAACCTCCCTTTCTTGAAAAGGATTCGTCCATGAATCCTTGATGTCAGTCCAAGACTGCACCCGATCCGTAAGAGATGAAATATGGGGCTGCAATACTTGGTTTGATTGCTCTTCTTCCTGGCTCGTCATCTCTTCTTCCATGATCTTGGGTCTTGTCTCTTTGGCTAGCTTGCACGTCCTGAAGTTGCTCTATTTCTTCTTGTGTTGAGGACGGTGAAGAGGGACTATCCGTAGGTGTTGTAGGAGGTGAAATAAGGGGCTGAAGTGCTTGCTCCCTCTCTTTTTTCCGTGCTTCCTCTTCCTTCACCTGACCCCGTTTTTGCTCTTCCATCTTTGCAAGATCAGCTAGAGTCATGGGTTTAAGAACAAAGCACTTTCCTTTAAATGTAAGAGCAAATTTGTTTGTGATCTCTGTCTGCTCCACGTTTCTCTCATGAATCCATGGAGAACCAAATGAGATATGACATTGAGGCATAGGAACAACATCACATAAGATAGTATCCTTGTAAGCTCCAATCTCGAAGTGGACCTCAACTTGCTTGCCTACTTTGACTAAGCCCCGATCATCTAGGCCAAATAACCTATATGGTTTGGGATGGTTTAAGGTAGACAACTGCAGCTTCTCGACCATCTCATTGCTAACAAGATTATGAGGACTTTCCTTGTCGATAATTGTCTTAACAATCCTGCCTTTAACTTCTCACTTGAGTCCATAGGAGTACTAACAATTGTACTATTATCACATTGGAAGCGTTTGACAACCTTCTCAATGTAGTGTGATTGTGTGAGGCTTAAGCCTTTAGCATCACGTTTGATTCTTATGCCTAGAATCACATCCGCCTCACCTAGGTCTTTCATTTTAAAACTTAGTGGACAAGAACTCCTTAGTTGGGTCTACTTTTATTTGGTTTGTTCCAAATATCAACATGTCATCAACATATAAGCATATGAACACACCTTGACCGGTATGATCAAACTTACTATAGACACACTTGTCAGCTTGACTTATCTTAAACCCATTTGACAATACGACATCATCAAACTTTCGATGCCATTGTTTTGGAGCTTGCTTTAGTCCATACAATGATTTGACCAAGCGACACACTTTGTGTTCTTGTCCTTTCAAGACAAACCCTTCGGGTTGTCTCATATACACTTCCTCATCTATATCACCATTAAGGAATGTCGTCTTGACATCCATTTGGTGAATCACTAGATTGTGTATATCCGCCATAGCTATTAATAACCTAATGGTTGTAATCCTAGCCACCGAAGCGTAGGTGTCAAAATAATCAACACCTTCCCTTTGTCTAAAGCCTTGGATGACCAAGCGTGCTTTAAACTTGTCAATGGAAGCATCAACTTTCATCTTCCTCTTGAAGATCCATTTGCACCCCAAAGGTTTGCAACCGGAAGGAAGGTTGACCAACTCCCATGTGTGGTTCCCCACAATGGAGTCCATCTCCTCTTGGATTGCTTCCTTCCAAAAGGCAACATCTTGAGATTTCATGGCCTCCTCAAAAGTCTTTGGATCCTCATCTATATAAAAGTAAGAGTGACGATCCATTTCATTATCCCTTGAACCTTCAACCAAGAACACTTGGAAAATTGATTTTTGGGACAAAATAGTGCGCATAGGAGCAATCTCCGCCAAGTCAAGCCCATGTGAGGCTTGCCATAATTCAACTTGAATCATACGACGTTTGTTTCGGTGTTCCTCATCTAAGGTCATGTTGATCACTTCCCTAGGCCTAGGAGCCGAAGTGAAACGATCTTCATCAAAGATGGCATCCCTAGACATTATAACGGTATTGACCGAGATGAAGTCATTTGGTTCTATCACATAGAACCTATAAGCTTTGGAGTGTTCGGCATAGCCAATGAACACACACTCAACACCTCTTTCACCTAAAGTCTTACGTTTGTTGTCATTTAGCCTAACTATGCCTCGACATCCCCACACTCGCAAGTAGTGTAGGTTTGGCTTCCTTTTGAACCATTATTCATAAGGAGTCTTCTTGCTTCTTTTGTTTGGAACACGATTAAGCAAGTAGTTTGCCGTGAGCATAGCTTCACCCCAAAACGAGTTCTTAAGACCCGAGTAAGAGAGCATTGATAACATGAATTATCGACCTAGTTTAGTAGAGCATATAGTTAGTTTTTCCTTTCCTGCATGCATGTTTTAGCCTTAAGTTGTGTTCTTTATACTTGTTTAATGCAACTTTGCGAGTATAGATGTCTACACACACTTTTGGTGTCTTTGTAGGTATTTTGGCGTATTTCGGAGCTAAAACGATGCATTTGAGGATCAGGCCTCGGGATGGACGCTTAGGAGCGATCACGCAGGCACGGGAAAGGAGGAAAAGTCGAGCCAAGACGAAACGCACGAGATTGGAGAAATCTCGGTCGAGATCCACATGATCTCGGCCGAGATCCGAGAAATCTCGGCCGAGATCCGAGCCAGATCAACCGAGATCCCATTCTGTCGAAGAATCTCGGTCCCCATCTCGGTCCCGATCTCGGCCGAGATTTGTTCCATCTCGGCCGAGATTTTTCACATTTTGACCGAGATTTCTGACCGAGATTTCGTCAACGCTGGATCACGAAGCAAATCTCGGCCCCGACTTTCAAAAATCTCGGTCACCGACCGAGATTTCCAACCGAGATTCCTGTTCGCCAATTTATTTCGTTAATTTTCGGATTTGTTTTAGGGCAGCCCATTGCGGGATATAAAAGGAAAGCCCTAAATGATTTCCGGGGGTTCCCGTTTCATTCAAAATTTCGAGCTCCTTTGGAGAGAGCTTTTTCCCCTTTTCTTCTCCCTTTGCCCTACACCATTGTTGGCCATTGTTGAACTTGTTGGAGCTTGGAGAAACTACGCGAATATTGGGGAATTTGACGTTTTGCTAATCCTCTATCAATAAAGCTGAGTTTCTTCTTTAATCTCTATTTTAGATTCTTGTTTATGCATTCTCTCTTGAATCTCTTGAATTGATTGAATTGATTGGATTGATAATTGCTTCTTCCATTGAATTACTTGGATTGATGATTGTTTCTTCCATTGAATTGAGTGGATTGATGATTGCGTTTGAAATGTCGATTGTTGGCTAAAACTCGTGTGGATCCAAGGTGAATTGGGATTCGTTATTACCCAGACTATGATGGAATTGTGCTTATTGCTTGGTTTGAGTGGCTTTGAAATCCTATGGTTGGCTTGTTCTTAAACCTAGTTAGAATTCATCTAGCTAGTAACCTAAACCGGAATTGAGACCAACCCGGTAATGTTCCGCTAAGATATTTGAGTGTTCGACCATAGGTAATAGAGGTGAAAACCTCTATTGGGTTGAGTGTGCCTAGATTCTGTCCTAAGTAGGGTAATACCTGAGACTTACCCGGTAATGGTTTACTTTTTCCTTAGTTCGGAATTTGGTTTGTTTAGAATTTCCTACCTCTCTACCTTGAGACTTACCCGGTAATAGGTAGTTGGTTTGGAACTAGATAGTCTTGAGACTTACCCGGTAATAGACTATCAGTTTAGAAACGTTCTTCCCTGAAGTTTGTAACCATAGATATTTTGAGAGATTTCATGAGTCTGTGCGTATAAACGATGACCTTGAATCCTTGGAATCCGCATTTTCTTTATTGATATACTTTCGTTTGTCTGTTTTACTTGGTTTTCGATCAAATCTGTTATTTGATTGCGAACTTTACAGAAAACCCTTCAAAACTCCTTTGATCTTTCTTCCCTTCTTTTCCAACCTCGTTCTTTTATTTTGATTTACGCTATCTGTGATCACTTCTGCATTCCAAACATTTAGTCCCTGAGTTCGACCTTGGAATACTTACCCTAACTATAATTGACCCATACACTGTGGGTTTGCTACAGATTGGGTGTTTATTTCTTGTTTACAAATTTAAAACATACCGTGTTTTTACTAACCTGTGAGCCTTTTATCATTCTTGATAAAAGTTTATAGGGGCGTGAAAATAGCGAACAAGCATCGCATTGACCATCTCTTTAAGCACTCGATTCTTTCGTTCGGCCACACCATTTGATTGTGGTGTGTAAGGTGTTGTGGTCTCATGTATCATCCCGACACTCTCAAAGTATTCCTTATCCATAAATTCACCACCATGATCCGTGCGTAGTCTTTTTACTAAGGTACCTTGTTGTAACTCAAATTCATTCTTGAATACATAGAATTTGTCTAAGGCATCACTCTTCGCAAAGAGTAGATATACGAAACAATACCTAGAGTAATCATCTATGAATGTTACGTAATATTTCTTCTTTCCTAATGAAGGAGTAGACTGCAAGTCACCTAGATCCAAGTGGACTAAGCCGAGCATAGATTGTTCTCTTTCAATTCTAGGAAATGGAAGTCTTGTTATTTTGGTCAACATGCACGTTTTACACTTATCTTTTGGTAAGTCAAGTTTAGGTAAAATACCATCCTTAGTCATGTCATTCATACGTTTAAAGTGAACATGTCCAAGTCGTGCATGCCATTTAAAAAATCACAATTGAAAGAAAAAGACAATGTAAACAAACTATTCTTATTAATATTAATATTAGAAAGTTTATTACATAAAGAGAGAAGAAACATATTGTTGTTCCAATGGCCAAAGCCTACAAATGTGCCTCTCCTAGATAATACATAGCGGTCGGCTTTTATGACTTGTTTGAAGCCAAGCCTATTAAGTACACCACCGGAAACCACATTCTTTCTAATGGCCGGTGCATGTAGTACATTTGACAAGACTAATGTCTTGCCACTTGTGAAGTATAGATCAACCCGCCCTCTTCCTAGAACAAGGGTGGTAGACTCGTTTTCCATATGTATGAGTGCTCCATCGTTAGCGACGGTGTACGTCTTGAACCAACGCCGATCTTTGCAAACGTGAGTTGTTGCACCCGAGTCCACCCACCATCCAAGGTCATCATCCTGCATGGACAAACATTCAATAGTCAATGACACATAATTCAAATCAGAATTTATATCAAAGTTAGAATCAAGACTCATAAGAGAGTTACCTTGGTTTGGGGGGTTTTGGTCACTTTGACCTCCACCCTTGGATCCATCGACCTTAGACTTACAATCCTGCTTGAAGTGGCCAGTCTTGCCACACTTCCAACAAGCACCTTTCGGTTTCTTGTCAAAATTATCCTTCTTGGACTTCTTGGACTTCTTTCCCTTGTCCTTGTCCTTTCCTTTGGACCTTCTTCCTTTTTCCCTTGCCATCCATCATGTTGGCCTCGTGGGAAGTAGAAGTTTTGTCATCCTTCTTGATTCCACCCTCTTGTGCCCTAAGGCCTTGTTCAATTTGAAGGTGAGATCCAAGTTCCACCAACGTGAGTTCTTCCTTCTTGTGCATTAGCACATGGCGGAAGTCCTTCCATGAAGGGGGGGCTTATCCGTTATAGACGAAACAACAATGGCCTCATCCATATGCATGGCATATTGAGCGAACCTCCCAAGAATCTGGAGCAATTCATTATATTGTTCCATTACCGGCCTTGAGTCTACCATTTTATACGAGTTAAGATCCGAGACTAAGAATTTGCGAGATGATGGATCATCTGCCATATATTTAGACTCAAGTTGATCCCACAACAATGTTGACGACTCTACAATTTGATAAACGTCAAACAATGCATCACTCATGCCATTGAGAATATGACCACGACATATGTAGTCATCATTATCCCATTTGCTCCTTTGTCGGACAACCGATATTTCCTCCACCATATCATCAACCGGCTCGGTCGGTCTAGGTGTCGTGAGGACATAAGCAACTTTCAGTGTAGTCAAGAGGAAGTGCATTTTCTTTTG
This sequence comes from Fagopyrum tataricum, assembly GCA_002319775.1. Classification (NCBI taxonomy): domain Eukaryota; kingdom Viridiplantae; phylum Streptophyta; class Magnoliopsida; order Caryophyllales; family Polygonaceae; genus Fagopyrum; species Fagopyrum tataricum. Next base: position 24,546,687 of record CM008284.1, on the reverse strand, counting down.
CCACCTCCTAAAGTCCACATCCTCAAACTTATCTAACTTCCCAAAGTAAGAAGTCATTTCCGTCATTAACGTTTTACTCATTATTGACCAATCCAATTCTACAAAATAATAAACAAAAAACAATAAATACACTTAGAAGATTGTTGGATTTCGGTGTCCGGTTTTTGACCAAGGGGCCGTAGTCTCACTTATGTGAGTAGACGTTGTCCCAATTGCCAAATTTTTTTATATATAATTATCTTGAAGTGAAATCAAATTATTAATCAAGGATTTGTAATCTCCACAAAGGAGTAGACAAAACCCAACCAAGAGTTTGTAATCTCCGAAAAGGAGTAGACGAAACTCTAATATAAATTAAGTTCAATTGCAAGTCTTATAAACTGATTGTTATATGTTATAAACATTGACTTGGATTATGTAATGAGTCATTCATAAAAGAATTTTTCTTCTGAGTGTATTTTTCCCTACACCGGGAATATCCAAATACCTTAGTGGGATAAAACGTTACACGTTACAAAGACTAAGTAAATGACTTACTTGTCTTACTTTGTAAAGAAAGGGTGTTCCTAGGTTTTGTCAATACAAAACCAATCTAAGATGGATGTTTATCCTTTGTCAATACAAAGGATCTATACTGGTCTTTCGAGTTTTGCAAACAAGCTATAAGAAGGCCTATCCAATGTCAATACAATAGAACTAAAAGCTTATTTGTTGAAAAACCGAATGAGGAAACAAGTGCAAATGACTCTCCCTTTTATAGGCATAGGGGGCCACGGTTTTGGGGAGTTATAACCACCAAAAAGCGGTTAAAGTTAGTTAGGGAAGTTACATGGAAGTTGTTTGGATGATGGGCCTTGAAACCCTAGAAAGGCTCGAGGCCCAAACAAGGAGCCCAAAACCGCTCCCCGGAGCTAACTTAGAGCTAGCTTATTTTTCTTGGTCCAAACACTTCCAATGAGCTTTATTCACTTTCACATAGCTAGGTTAAGCTCCAAGATCCGCAAATACTCAATATCTTAGCTCAAGCTAGTGTAGCTCATAAAGAAGCTCACTAGCTGCTTCATTGACATTCACTAAGCATTTGAGTTTGGATTGCTCCCAAATTTTAACCACATGTTCTTTAGCCAATACAAGGCCTAAGAACCAAATGTGTGCCGAGAAACCGTGGCTAAAAAGCCCCAAGTATCGGCCTTGTAAAATCTGGCACAGGTTGACCTTGTCGTAGATCACCTTGTTTCGATTCGACTCCCCTTACAATACTATTTGGTCTTAGTGCCGGTCACTAGGCTTGCTCCCGCAACTCAGACCATAGTGACACACATGTGAACAACTCATTGCACCTTGTCTCGAGACAAGCTCAATGGTTACAATGAAGACTTAGCCCAAATCTCCAACAGTCCGTTCGTTTGAGGGGTGTTATAAGGGATGAAGGGGGTTGAAATTTATGAAAAACTTGAACCGATGTAAGGAGAATTATGGGACTTATGAGGTTGAAATGGAGGGATGATCAACCTCAACATATATTGCCGAACGAACTATAGTGCTAGAACCGGGCCTGCTAAAGCATGATTTGATTCATCGATTAACCGAGTGTGAATTAACTCGATGCTTATTGGGTGGATCACACAATCTATCAATCTATCTTATTGATCACCGACCCCCTATTTTCCAAATGTGAAAGCTCTTTGGGATGATCTCAAACAAAGGTATAACATGGACAATGTTTCTTGACTTCTTCAACTTTTCTCAGATGTGGCTTGTTGTCTTTATAATGGACAAAACATCACGACATACTACGGTTGGTTGAAGAAGTTGTGGATGAAATTGGTCAACATACAAAGACAATTGTGCGTACCCAATCTAATGCCACCACAAAGAGACATAAATGTGTTCATCAATTTATAATGAGACTTGTAGATGACGTATTGATGTGTTTATCTCACTCCTTTGTTCGACTCACTCCTTTATTCGACTGAACACAAGATCGTCTTCTCCTATCATCAAATTCTATTTTATAATGACGCAGAAAAACGCCTCAAAACAATTATAGGATTTTTAATAAAAAGTGGTAGTTAGATTTTTAATAGTTGTTACTAAGTAGGTTAGATAAAAATAAAATTAAAATTGGGCATACTTTAAACTGTTAAAAAATATCGATCATGCCGAATATGCTAGTGGTGATTTGTTTGATGTTAATTTTACACGAGAGGATGAATGACGTCCATTTCGCCTAATAAAATTTATCATTACTAAAATGTACAACAGTATGTATAGTTTTTCAAAAATATGAAAGTTTAAAGCACGTGATGATGTGTCAGATCACAACAACTCGTGTAACATCCCACACTTTTGAATCCCATGTGGGCCCTACAGGTGTCGTCCACGGCTCAATTGACGTCCCCTTTTCCCTTTTTCTTCTCTCCGCACACAAACAAAGACTCGTGCTCTACACGTGTAGAAATATCCATGGCCCACGTATCATGACTGTTGTGGGCCACCTCAGTCCTAACAAGATCCAAATGCTTGCCTGTATCCTTCTCTCTCCTTCCAACAAACTAACACTCTCAAATACGGAGTAATATCTTTCAAATACTATTTTTTTTTAAAAAATAAATAACTAATTTAGATTCTATAAGTTTTATTTTCAGTTTGGTTAAGACCGCTTACTTGATCATAATGACCTGTACGACCCTCATTTGGTCTAGATTTTACCTATTATATATATATATATATATATATATCCAATAATGGACCTCGCACAAATTCTTAATAATAATAAAAATCACAATAATATCTGATTGAAATAATTATCTTTAAAGATTTAAATTTTTTTATACCTGTATTAGTCGACGTTGATACTGCTGATTTTCGTGATTTTTATCAGAATTTTTTAATTAATAAGCAATTAAGATAATATTTTTTTACTAAAACTTATATTATAAAAATAATTGCGTCGGTTATCATCGTTGTAACATAAAATTTTGATGATTAAAATTTTTGTTGGAAGCTCTATTTTAATCTAAAATTTTAATAAAAAATATACGTAAAACTCGTAGGAAGAAACTATATTGAAACTCCACTTTACTTTCCGATATATATAAAGCACCTAATTTTGGAAAATTCATCACTCTTTTACATTCGTTCTTCTAAGCCGGAATCCTTTTCGTTATTACAGGTAAACATTCAACTGCTTCATATTGAAAAAAAAAATATTTTTTTTCGTTGTTGTGTCTCTTTTATGTGTTCTCATAGTCATTCATCATAAAAGGGTTCAACATAATCGGTGATAAATTAGTAGTTTTATATTATCGGGTCATTATGTAATATAAAGTTTTATTGATATCTATATTGTAAATAAAAAGATAATTTTTGTATATTTTTATATCGAACTAATTATATACGAAAACAATATTCTTTGATTTATATTATTAACATAAGAAAATTTCAAATAATTTATTAATATGTAAGTGATATGAACTAGTTTGATTGATTGATAATAAATGTCATTATAGATATTATAATAATGCTCAAATATTTCCAAATTAGACATTTACTTTTTTTTTATTTATATTTTAAAACTACTGTTCTCACTTTCAAAAAACTCTCCATATCCTACCATAATTTTTTAAAATTTATTGCACATCATTAAAATTATACTTTATATTTTAAATTTTCTTAATATGTTTATTTTTTATTCTAATGATAACTATTGAAAAATAATAATAGATAAATAAAAGGAAAAGGAAAAGGAAAATCTTATTAATACAAGTAGTATATGTATATCAAGAGTAATATAAAATTAGCAAACCATAGTTCATTACTATTGGCCGATGTTCACGGTCCCCTCTTCTCTCGCTCTTAAAACGCAGCTCAAAACAGGAAAAAAGACATCAAAACAGAGGAGAATTCGTATTACTTATCATTCATTCATTCATTTTCTTATTTCTAGCCCTAGAACAACCTATTTTGCTGATTCTCTTTGATTCCAAATCCAAAAGGGTCCCTGAGTTTCCCCAGTTGGCATCCAAAAGAAGGGAGGATTCTGATTCAGATTCCTCCATTTTTATGTGTGTGTGTGAAATCTCAGACAATTGATAACGAAGATACACAACTTTTGAGTTATAAAGAAAGCCCTTTTTGTTTTACGTTGAAGAAAAGTGGATCTTAATTTCTTCAGATCTTTAAAATGGATTTTTGGCCTGAGTTTCTCGCGAGTAGCTGGGGAAAGGAGTTTGTGGCTGGTGGATTTGGTGGAATGGCAGGCATCATAGCGGGTTACCCGCTTGATACTCTTAGGGTCCGACAACAGAATTCGAATTCGGGTTCTGCAATCGGATTGCTTAAAAAGGTTGTTAAAAGTGAAGGTCCTGCTGCTCTCTATAGAGGCATGGCTGCTCCTCTAGCCTCTGTTGCCTTTCAGGTATTCTACACTCTATTCCTTTACCCTCAAAACTCAAAAGGGTTTTCACTTTCAGGAAAATGCTTCAATTTTAGAAATTTCGTTGAATGATCTGATAGAAATTCTTAAGTATTCATCCAATTTGGTTGGGTATTCTGCAAATTGCATTGATAAGACGGAGGATTTTGTACGATTCTTGGCATAGATGTTTGCGCTGCTGATTTTTTCATGCCGATTTGCTGTGTACTGCAATTATCATCTTAATTGCTATTCAAAGTGCAAACTTTTAGTCCTTGGCATGATTTTGTTGATTAGTTGGATATATGCTGTCAAATCAATCTTCTGTATATGATCCCACCTGAATAAAGCTAAAAACAAATGAAATCAAGAATTCTTCACTAATGAAGAAAAATTCTCAAATTGATTGAGTAAACTTAGTACCCGTTTGGCTGGAGCGATTAAATGGTAACGGAATGTAAACCGTTAGATTACATTCATTCTAATCACTAAACAATAATGTTTTGTGATTGATTGGTATTATTATTGATTGAATATCTTATTCCAATTGAACAGAATGCGGTGGCGTTCCAGTCATATGCAGTCCTATCCCGAGCATGTGACCCGACAGTTCACCGGAAAGACCCGCCATCATACAGAGGCGTGGCACTAGGAGGCGTAGGAACCGGTGCACTCCAAAGCGTTCTCCTCAGCCCAGTTGAACTGATCAAGATCCAACTCCAAGTCCAACAGAACAAATCAAGTTCAAAAGCAGGTCCAGTCCAAGTAGCCAAAGCAATCTTCAGCAAACAAGGAATAAGAGGCATATACCGAGGTTTCACAATCACGGCACTAAGGGATGCGCCAGCACACGGAGTGTATTTCTGGACATACGAGTACATGAGAGAAAAACTTCACCCCGGTTGCAGGACGAACGGACAGGAAAGCCTTCAGACCATGTTGGTTGCTGGCGGATCAGCTGGAGTTGCTAGTTGGGTTTTTTGTTATCCTCTTGATGTGATTAAAACCCGAATTCAGGCTCAAAAGGAGCCGAATGCCAAGTATACAGGGATTGTTGATTGCTTTCGGAAAAGTGTTGGGGCTGATGGATATGGTGTGTTGTGGAGAGGATTGAATACTGCTGTTGCTAGAGCTTTTGTGGTCAATGGAGCTATTTTCGCGGCTTATGAGCTCTCGTTAAGGTGTTTTTTTCCTAATAATAATACCATTCATGCCGAAAGCACGATCTAAGAGGTAGGTTTGGGTTAGTTCACTGTCATTGAGCATGAAATTTGATAAGCCAAAAAGAAGTTGGTTGTGTCACGGGTAGGTTGATTGTTCATTGTTGTGAATGTAGTTGCGAGTTATGATGATGACGACAAATGAAATTGTATTAGGAATCGGATTATGTTATAAAAGGAATTCCTATGATCTTGTTAAACGATGATGATGATGATGATGAAAATTGGGTTATTTCTTGTTTTTGGCCTCTCTTGTTTGCACTATTGTTTCGAGTTTCTTGATGTGGTTATGATGACATTAAGAGTAGTGTACCAAACTATTACGAGCTTGTTTCTTATAGGGGTAAATTCTGCAACCAATCACTAGAACATTTGTATAAAGAAGATTAGGAGGAGATATACTTATGTCACGGACCGCTCATCCGTGACGACGCCTAAATTGGCAAGGCATGACGACTTGCCAAAATACACCACCATGACACCCTTTGACAAGGATAAGGAGTCGTGGCATGAAAGAAGGCCAATGCATATAAGGCTTGTCAAGATGGCACGAATGAGACAAGGAGTCTTCCAGGAAAATCCAGGACGATCACAAAGGATCCAGAATACTCAAGAGGATTCCGGAACGCGACAAAATATTCTGGAAGACGGCAGAACATTCCGGAAGGTAGAGGAACATTCCGGAATGTGGAGGAACATTCCGGAATAAAGTGGAATTATGTAGACTTGTGTGGAAATTTCCGGAACATTGTGGACTACTCTAGAGAATGACGGAATTATCTAGGCCATGAGAAATTTTGTAGGCTTGGCTAGAACCCTACGGAATAATCTAGAAGTGTAGAGAAACCTAGGTTTAGTTGTAGAGAGGAAGGCTCCGGAATGATCTAGGAGAATTGACTTCCGGAACCTTCTCATAAAGAAGGTGGCCTTGAGCTATAAATAGGGAGTGCCACCCTCATTTGCATCATCCAAGTTTCAAGCTCTCATCCAAAGCATTGTAAAGCTCTCTTAATACAAAGCTTTCTTTCCTACACACAAAGCCTTCAAAGTTCTCTTAACCATCAATCTTAAGTTCTTTCGTGGCAACATCGGGGATAGGCTGATCTTAGCACGACAAGGGGTCGAGACAACTAAGAGCCGCACGGTTTAGAGTTAGAGAAAACTCAGCCCGTGACAAGTGGTATCAGAGCCTACAACGTTCCAAAGGGAGGTTTCGATGGCTAGCCAAGGAGGCGTGTCGGAAGTTGTTGACATGAGCAAGAAAGGCAAGAAGGCCGCAAGGGATGCATCAAGGGACGTGGTGTCAAGCACGGAGGCTAGGCTGGAGAAAGTCGAGTTGGCCGTGGGAGAGATGCGGGACTCCATCTTCGACGCCAACAAGCGGGTTGATGACGTCGAATCCACGATGGAGTCCTCTATTGAGGAACTCAAGGGGGAGTTCCAAGGGGCCATGAACGTGTCCCACAAGACCCTTTCCGCAGAACATGAAGTTCTCAAGGCCAAGTTTGAGGCGCTGACCGACAAGCTGGAGACGGTCATAAGGGAGTTGGCGGCATGCAAGACAGCTTTGGGGGCTGGCCTTGTCGGAGTTGCCCCACTGCAGAAAGTGGACGCACCCAAACCAACGACGTTCAAGGGAAGTCGTTCTGCCAAAGACGTAGAGAACTTCTTGTGGGGCATGGAACAATACTTCCGCGTCACGGGGATCGCAGATGAGGAAAAGAAGGTAAGTACCGCTTCTCTATACCTCGGTGATATAGCTTTATTATGGTGGCGTAGAAGGACTTGTGAAAGGACTGGAGGGACCCCGATCACCACCTGGCCCGAGTTCTCAGTAGAGCTCAAGAGACAATTCTACCCCATCTATGCCGACGATGAAGCCCGGGCCAAGCTTCGTAGGCTCACTCAAAGAGGGACCACCTGAGAGTACGTGAAGGAGTTCTCGGAGATAATGTTGGAAATCTCAGACATGAACGAGAAGGAAGCTTACTTCCAATTCATGGATGGGCTTAAGCCATGGGTAAGACAAGAGCTTCACCGTCAAAAGGTTCAAACCCTTACCGAGGCCATGACAGAGGCGGATTCTCTCATCGAGTTCCGAAGTCATGAACAAAGTAATCCATGGAGGAGAAAGGGTAATAGTGGGGGTGAGGAGCAGGAATATGAGGCATTAGAGAGTGATGGCGAGCAGAACATGGATCAAAGAAGTTGGTCTCGCACGGGCGAGGAGGGTTCGTCAAAACCAAAGGAAAAGTTCAATAGGGACAAGAGCGAGAAGACGGAACGACGCCGATTGAGCTGCTTCTTATGTGGAGAGGAACATCTCGTAAGGAATTGTCCGACGAAAAACAAGCTTGCCTCTATTGTTTCGGTGGAGCAAGAAGAACCCAAAAGGGAGACGCTAAGGCTCGGGGCAATTGTAAGGAGTACTCCTAAAGTGAGGCGGTTTAGATGCCTTAGGTGCGATGGTGATCACTTGAATCGGGACTGCCCAGAAAAGGTGACAAGGGAAGAGTCGCCACCTGAGGAGGAGCCGGGTGAAAGGGTAGCAAAGCTCGGGACCGTGAGGACATGCAATGCTCCTAGATTAGCGGAGGAGTCTAGAGCATCTAGGGCATGTGAGGACGGAAAGCCACCTAGTGACACCAAAGAAGGCAAGGCTAGCCCGTTTCGGGAGGATACGCAACGAGAACCGTCAGGAGGAAAGGTTGACATGTTGTGGGAGGAAACACAACACTCGCCTTCGGAAAACAATGCCTCTTTGGAGAAAGAGGTTGACACGGTGAAGGAAGACCTTGAGGATGGACTCGCAACGAGGACATTGCGAAATCAAGTGGGGGAGAGTGTCACGGACCGCTCATCCGTGACGACGCCTAAATTGGCAAGGCATGACGACTTGCAAAAATACACCACCAAGACACCCTTTGACAAGGATAAGGAGTCGTGGCATGAAAGAAGGTCAATGCATATAATGCTTGTCAAAATGGCACGAATGAGACAAGGAGTCTTCCAGGAAAATCCAGGACGATCACAAAGGATCCAGAATACTCAAGAGGATTCCGGAACGCGACAAAATATTCTGGAAGACGGCAGAACATTCCGGAAGGTGGAGGAACATTCCGGAATGTGGAGGAACATTTCGGAATAAAGTGGAATTATGTAGACTTGTGTGGAAATTTCCGGAACATTGTGGACTACTCTAGAGAATGACGGAATTAGCTAGGCCATGAGGAATTTCGTAGGCTTGGCTAGAACCCTACGGAATAATCTAGAAGTGTAGAGAAACCTAGGTTTAGTTGTAGAGAGGAAGGCTCCGGAATGATCTAGGAGAATTGACTTCCGGAACCTTCTCATAGAGGAGGTGGCCTTGAGCTATAAATAGGGAGTGTCACCCTCATTTGCATCATCCAAGTTCCAAGCTCTCATCCAAAGCAGTGTAAAGCTCTCTTAATACAAAGCTTTCTTTCCTACACACAAAGCCTTCAAAGTTCTCTTAGCCATCAATCTTAAGTTCTTTCGTGGCAACATCGGGGATAGGCCGATCTTAGCACGACAAGGGGTCGAGACAAGCTAAGAGCCGCACGGTTTAGAGTTAGAGAAAACTCAGCCCGTGACATGTGTATATGTTTCAATTGATTAGAAAAATAAATAGTCTTACACTCTTATTTTGAATGTGTTATTAAAATTAATTTGTTTTATAAAATTTCTTTTTAAAATAAAGAAAATTGAAAAAATAGCATATTCGAATATTAACTTTTAGAACTTGGATCAAACCGTCAAATTAGGTATCCGCGAATAATTATTTTATCCGGCTAAAATCATATTTGGGTACCTAGTTTTAGATAAGGAGAATAAATGTTCGATCTGGGTAAAAGGTGTCATATTCGGGTTGAGGTTTTACAAAAATTTCTAATCGGATATGTGCGGATAAATATCCGATCCGGCTTAAAGGTGCCAAATACAAGTTGAGGTTTCTCAAAATTTCTATTCGGATTGGATCAATTTGTTTCACACTCATAATGGTTACAACAAAGGAAAGTTACATCAACAAAGACCATAAATGATCTCACATCCATCGTAGAGGATTCTTGGAAACAAAAGAAGACCGTTTAAAAAATTAATAAATTTAAGCTGAGTAACTTTTTTCTCATTGAAAAGACCATATACATATAAACTATATCTCCTACATATTAAAGTGTTTAGGAAAAGTTATACCTTTCCGACTCATCAAGTATTATATCTTGTACTGAAACAGTAGGTAAAACTGAATCCCTGCCACTTTATTGATTCTAATAATGTATATATACAGAAGAACTAAGTATTGATCTTAACAATCAGATACAATAAGATATTTTAGCTAACAAATATTGATCTTATCAATGCCCGCTCAAGCTGGAGGTGGTTGATGACTGACTCCAAGCTTGCGAAGAAGAGTGTGAAACCGTGTTGGTCCTAATGCTTTCGTCATGAGATCCGCTAGCTGATCAAGAGAACGAGTGAGGTAAGTACGAATAGATACATTTTGAATTTGATTGCTAACTGTGTGACAATCTATTTCAATGTGCTTCGTACGCTCATGAAACACCGGATTTGTGGCGATGTGAATACCAGACTGATTATCACAGTACAAACGCATTGGATGTGAGTTTGGGACACCAAAAGAACGAATGAGAGAACGCAACCAGAGCAACTCATAGGTTGTCGCCGCCATGGCTCTATATTTTGCTTCAGCCGAAGACCGGGAAACTGTTGCTTGCTTTTTAGTTTTCCACAAAATTGATGAGGTCCCCAACATAATGAAGTAACCAGTTGTCGATCGACGGGTAAGAGGACATGCTGCGTAATCTGAGTTGCATAATGCCCGAAAACACATATCATTGTTTTTAGACAAAAAAATGCCCTGCCAAGGTGCATTTTTAAATACCGTAGTAATCGAACAACCGCATCCCAATGCACCTGCGTTGGTAGCTGCATTTGTTGAGCAAGTATGTGTACTGAGTATGAGATCTCTGGTCTCGTAATTGACAAATAAATGAGACGCCCGACCAATCTTCTGTACCTCTCGGGATCTTCCATGCTAGGGCTTGCGTCAAGCTGTAGTTTGTGATTAGGGAGCAATGGAACAAAGATTGGTTTACAAGCTAATATACCGATTTCTTGCAAAATATCTAATGTATAACGGTGTTGATTTAACCACAAGCCTGCTGGAGTACGGATGATTTCTATTCCGGGGAAGAACCGCAACAACATTAGATCCTTCATGTGGAAACATCGATGAAGATACTGCTTGAACCGGCTGATTGTTGTAGAGTTGCTTCTAGAAATAATGAGATCATCTACATATACAAGGACTTGAACAGAAATACCAGATTTGTCGGATGTAAATAGTGCATAATCAACTGCAGACTAGATGAAACCATAACGAATGAGAGCATGAGAAAGCTTTTGAAACCAATTACGAAGAGTTTGTTTTAATCCATAGAGTGATTTCCGGAGTATACAACCTTTCGTAGAAAGAGGGTCACGAAATCCAAAAGGGGTGTCATATATACTTCCTCGGATAAGTCACCTTGGAGGAATGCATTATGCATGCACATCCATCTGGTGTAATTCCCATTGACGAATTGTAGCAACAGCAAGGGAAGAGTTTTATACTAATCAATTTTGCTAATAGAGCGAATGTGTTTGTGTAGTCCAAACCCTCTTTTTTCAGTTTCCTAGTACAACCAAGCGAGCTTTGTGCCTCTCTATTATCCCATCGGATCGATACTTAGTCTTGAAGACCCATTTACAGCCTATGACAGTACGATTTGGTGGTAAATCGACAAGATCCCAAATATTTTTTTTTAAGAGCATCCATCCCCACACGCATTGTAGTACGCCATTCAGGATGTCCCACAGCTTCACCGAATGTTCTAGGCTCGGTTTTGAGATGAAGAGAACTGAGTTCACTTACATATACAAGAGATAGATGATTATAAGTAACGATCCGATGTGCAAATATTCACCTACTGCTCTTGCAAACCTTTGTCATTCACAATTCAACAAATCCATTCAAATGGCTTTTCAAAAATATTCACCTACTGCCCAATTTGCCGCATTTCTCTGTCTACAAGCCATTGTTGTATTTGCAGAAAAGAGGTCGTACATTGTGTATATGGGAACACATCATCATGGCTCAAATCCTACCGACAATGACTTAAAGCATTTTGAAAATTTGCATCATAAATTACTTGCTTCCTATCTTGGAAGAGATAAAAGACAAAGGATGCAATCTTCTACTCATATACGAGATACATAAACGGATTTGTTGCCATTCTCGAGGAGGAGCAGGCTGCTGAGATTGCAAAGCACTCAAGAGTGTTTTCAGTGTTCTTGAACACATTAACGAAGTCGCAAACATTCCATTCTTGGGAATTTTAAGACCTTGGAAAAGAACGACAAGGCTCTAACCCATTCATTGTGGAGTCAAGAAAGATTCGGTGAGAATACAATCATCGCCAATCTAAATTACGGTGTTTGGACCGAATCTGCAAGTTTTAATGATGCTGGTTATGGTTCTATCCCAAAAAGGTTCAAAGGAACATGCAACACTAGTGGCAACACATTCAAGTGTAACAAAAAGTTGATCGGTGCACGGGTATACTACAAGGGTTACCTCGCTGACGGCAATAAGATCAGCTAATCCCCGATCTCGCCCATGACACAGAAGGACATTGAACGCACACACTTTCAACTCTCAACGGAAACATCGTACCAAACATATCAGTTTTCGGTTCATTCAACGACACAATTGCCGGTGGGTCCCCAAGAGTGAGGGTTGTGACCGACAAGGTGTGTTGGGAAATGCGGCGCTCTATGGCCGACATCCTCCCAGGGTATGAGCAGGCGATTCGTGATGGTGTCGATGTTATATCCGTCTCTCTTGGAGCCCCGCCGAGAACTATTTCGCATACGCGACAACCATTGGATCTTTCCACGATGTCAAAGAAGGGATCACTGTTGTTTGTGCTGCACGAAATGACAACCCTTCAGTTTTACCTACTAATTGAACCGACTGATTGTTGTAGAGTTGCTTCCAAAAATAATGAGATCATCTACATATACAAGGACTTGAAGAGAAATACCAGATTTGTCGTATGTAAATAATGAATAATCAGCTGCAGACTGGATGAAACCATAACGAATGAGAGCATGAGCAAGCTTTTGAAACCAATTACTAGGATCTTGTTTTAAACCATAAAGTGATTTCCGTAGTAGACAAACTTTCGAAGAAAAAGGGTCACAAAATCCAACAGGGGAGTCATTTATACTTCCTCAGATAAGTCACCATGACATCCATCTAGTGTAATTCCCATTGACGAATTATAGCAACAGTGACGTGGTTAAAAACCTATGTCGTTGTCTTTTAGCTTTAGTCAAAGTAAATTACCTAGCGTTACACTTAACCAATTTGTATAGTGTAAGCAAGGGTCGAACCCAAGGGAGTTTTATCGAGTTTCTATTAGATTTAAGTATTGATTTGATAACAAAATGGGGGGGGGGGGGGGGGGGGTTGGATTGTAATAAAACAAGACAAATACAATTATAAAGTTGGTGAAAATAGGATTGATTTAAGAACTACACTAGGTAGGATCTTAGCATACATATAACTTGGTTGATTCTTTTTAGACGCATTCAACATTTGTTCTCATCTTGATCATATGTATGCATTAAGCCAACCGGCATTAACACAACTTAACAAGTTGTTAATCCGTAAACCTACAAGATCAAACAACAAGTTAGCATTTTACCAAAGATAAAAAGATACATAAAAGATAAACAACCCGTTAATCTTATTATGTAGTTATATTCTTTTACACTTAGATATTCACAACCCATTTATACCTAAGAGTTTGCTACTGGATTAATGACCTAAACCCGGAACCAATTAACCTTAGCTTTTTGTATGCAATTATACAACTTAGGTGATCAAACTAAGTGGAAAATAAACATACAAGCTACGTTAAACACAAAGAATATAACACAAATATATATTGAATTAAACTTCTATTTAAAAGAACTTACAACCAACTTATATGAAGCTTTAATCCACCCAATGTAGGAAAGGAAAACTTAGCACTCCATACAAAAGACACTAGAAAATAGAGTTTTTTGTGTGGAAAATGAGATGATTTTAGCCTAAGCCAAGGGCTCTATTTATACTACAAAATGCATTAAAAAGGAGTAAAGAGGCTGTGCAAACAGCCACCATTAAGAATGGATTAAAGAGGTTGTGCAAACAGCCACAATTTAGGCCATAGAGCCGACGAAAACAGCCGGAGTAAAGTCCTCTGACGCTAACCCGCACCCGTGGCCAAGGGCGCCACAGGGGAGGTTTAGGCAAAAACGTTCCATCTTCTTCTTGGCCGCAGGGGCGGCTCATCACTCCCGCGGGGGCGGGTCTTTAAATGCTCCTTGAAACGTCTAACTCTTCAACTTCGGGCGTTTCTGGTGAAGATCCGCAGGCGCGGCCCAGAGTCACCGCGGGGGCGGTGACACGGGATCTTCGGCTTCACAAGGCTGCTGGCAAGGCCGCAGGCAAGGGCGCTGGGGCGCCGTCTTCGCTTCTTCAGGATGGGTCACCGCAGGGGCGGCTAGAGGCGGCCGCGGGAGCGGTGACATGTCTCTTCTTGGGCGCGGGCGAAGGCGCTGGCCGCGGCTTCGGCATGGGTCTTCAGGGTTGTCACCGCAGGGGCGGCCAGAGGCGGCCGCTGGTGTGGTGACAAACTTCTCTCGACGCAGGTGATGCCGCTGGCTGCGGCACTCGGCAAGGGTGCCACCGCAGGGGCGGTGACACTTCTCCGCGGGGAGGTGAGGCACCAGAAACTTGTCTCCGACGCTTTACTTCAACTCCTAAGTGTTTCTAATACCTTCTTTTGCTTCATTTTGACTCTTTTATCTGGATCAAGGCATTATCAACATAATATGACTCGAAAACATAAAAACGACTCTAAAAACTACCTAAATTGATAGTGATTCCATCACCTATCAAACTCCCCCATACTTAGACTCTTTACTCGTCCCGAGTAAACAATACATCAAACAAATCAGCACAAGTCTCACGAAATATGGTGTTGTAGGAAAGATGAGGAACAAAAGAGAAAAAATGACCAAAGAAAGTGAGAAAAGAGAGAAAAGAAAGAAAATGTGAGAAAATGTGAAAAACTACCATCCTTATTGCTCCAAGAGTGACCTACCCGGACATCCTCCTTATGACTCCCCTTCTTATGTCGCCAACGTCGGAAGAAAAACCTACACTCGGTATCGCTCATTTTTCCAAGGAGCCCTTTCGGGTTTTCACCTTGCCACTCTTCTTCTTTTCATGATGATCTCAAAAAAATCTCACATCCCTCAAGTCCAATTTTGCACCAACCTAGAGTTGGTCGGACTACCTTCTTTTTGCCTAAACCGCCCTCTCGAGTTTTCGGTTTATCCAAGGATTTCTTTCCTTTTTCTTAATTCTTTGGCTTTTTTTTTTTTTTTACTGATATGAATTACAATAAGAATTTAAAATAAAACAAACTCAAATAACTAGAAATCTCAAAATAACTCAAATAAAATGCATGATAAGTACCCTCCCCCATACTTGAAGAACGCTTTGCCCTCAAAGTGTGGAAATGAAAGCAAAGATAATATGCGGAGAAGGGCAAAAGAAGAAGCTCACTAATGGGATGGTCCGGCTGGACCATCCGGACCGTGCTCCGGAGGATACGGGAAGTGGATGAAAAAGTGCTCATGACGTTGGTACATGTCGTCAAGGCGAGCTTGCTGTGCGTCCATCCGAGCTCCGAAAGAGGTCTCAAAACCGGCCTGCCAAGCCAGCTGTTGAGCCTCCATCCTCCTCTGCTGAGCCTCTTGCAAGCATCCTGACGCTGGTCAAAATGCTCGGTCATCCTCCCCTCAAAATCTGCCTGCCACGCCTGCTGCTGCTGGATCATAGATGTCTGGTAGCCGGTCTGCCACTACTGATGCTGCGTGGTCAGAGCTGCCATCTGAGCTAGCAGACTGGCGTGTGTGGGGTCATCCTCCTGTGCCGCGGTGGGCATCTCCTCATCGTCATCATGAATGGGCATGTGGTCCTCCTGTCGGACCCTGCTGGAGCTCGCCGCATGCCGCTCAATAATGGCGACCTGTGAACGCCTCAGTATGTAGGGGTCGGCGGCAATGTAGAGGTCGGACAACTCATCTCCTAAAGGTAGCGGCCGGGGCAAGCAAGTGACGTGGCTACCATCTGCAAAAGACAACCAGAAGAGGTTTTCACCATCCCTCCTCAGGAGCTTGCAGCGCCGTAAAAGAGCCTCGTCGTAAAATGGGATTGGTAACCCATCCTCCAGCTCGGTCAAGTCCCTGACCTGCTCTGCAATCAAGGAGATGATCCCACCTCCAACAATGTCACGCGGCTCATTATTCCTAATCCGCTTCAAAGCGGTAACGAAGAGGGTGATCCAATCCGGCACGTTGTCACATGCCGCAACACAAGTATATAGCAGGAGGAGGTCCTTGAGGGCGACCTTGTTCTCCTCCTTGTGTCCACAGAAGACACACATAATAATCTTGGATAGGAGCCTCAAGCAGGGGTGAGTGAGTTTGTTGTTGTACTCACCCCCCGATTGAAAGTCGGAGCCGGTAGCCGCTCGCCAAAATTCCACCAAGTCTGGTGTAGGAGCTCCCTCCCACCATTTTTCCGAAGGGTTCTTAGAAACCCCAAAAGCCTCCTGTAGCTGAGAGAAGTTTACCGTGTACTTCCTTTTGTTGAATTTGAAGGTGAGGCCGACACAGATGTGGTCCTCTAGCTCCATACTGAACGTGGCCACGAACTGTCTGGTCAGCTCGGGATACGTTTGGGAACTCCTTCCAAGAAATTCCCCAAGCCCAGCATTGCTCAGGAAAGACTGCATGCTTTCCAACATGCCCAACCGCTCTAAAGTCGGAATGTGCAAGAACCGAGTTGCAAATATTTGTCGGTCTTGCACAATCTCATACCGAGCCTTCTCCCTATCATTCATCTTAGATTTTCTCGTAGAGTCCATTCTAATCACAATTGTAATCAAAAGAATTAGAATTTCACAAAGGAAAAATAAGTGGACGACCTTCTGTTGTGTTATCCGCAGGGGCGGTTTGAAGACCCGCGGGGCGGTAAGGCGCGGTCGCAGTTTGAAGACCCGCGGGGCGGTGAGGCGCGGTCGCGGCGACAATGAAGGCGCGGTGCGGGCGAAGACAGCGGGCAAACTCGTGACAGTCCGCTGTTGGCTGCTCCTGTGGTGCGTTTCCGGCGTCCGTTGGTGCTTCCGACGTGGTTGACGGTGGGATAGGAGGGTGGTGAGTGGTGGTGATAGATTAGGTTTAGGGTTTGTGAGATTGTGGGTTAGGAGAGATGTGCATCCGGAAGGAGGGAGGAGTAAACCGAGGTGGCGCAGGGGCGTACGAGGGTGGCGCAGGGGCAGTGTGGCAAGGTGGCGCAGGGAAGGTGTTTGACGGCGTTGGGGCGTGAGAGTTTGTGAGTGGGAGTGCTTTTTTTTTTCGGGCGAGATATGTGTGAGGAAGAGTGAGGGAGGTGAGTGGGTTAGAGATTTAAAACCCGATCCAATTTTTTTTCTTTTCTGTGTTAACCCGTAGGGGCGGGGATTGTCACCACGGGGGCGGTGACAAGGGAAGCGGAGACGCAGGCCCAGCGCTGGGTGCGGCGCTGGGAACGTTCGTCAAGGGAAAATCCGCGGGTGCGGGGTCTGCACCGCGGGGGCGGTGACAGCATTATTCTTGCGCTGGCTCAACGCCAGGGCGGGCTGAGAGCGCAATGTCACCAATGTCACCGCGGGGGCGGTGACTTATGGCCGCAGGTGCGGTTTCCTTGGCAAAACGTCAGAACCTCCTCTTCTTATTTTCTCGGGTTGCCTCCCGAGCAGCGCCTTTGTTTTACGCCGTTGGCTCGATGTAAGACACCTGATCATGCATCAATGACCTCTCCCGGATCAATTGCTTGATGTGGAGAGCTCGTTCCTTCGTTTCCGTTCATGATACGAGCTTTTCTCTTCCTTCTTTCTCCTGGATCTTCTTCGCTCGTTTCTGTTGGAGAACTTCGCATTCCGTGCTGAGTATCCTGCAAGATGGGAACAACAAGCTCTTGGCTTGGGTTTAGTAGAATGGGTCCAACGGCCAATATCGTTTTTGTTTGTGTTGTTGTGGTCATCTTGCAAATCCACTTTCAAGGCCAATTTTACATGCTTTTCCATACAATAACTAACATTGTCATCATAAAGAGGGTTTTCCATAGACATATCATTATTAATGGAACACAAAGAAGGAGTATTAATGGGATTCTCAAGAGATTTATATAAATCGAATTCAACAACCTCATCATTAAACTCCATAGTAAGTTTTCCATCAACATAGTCAATTTTTGTTCTAGCCGTTATTAGAAAAGACCTACCTAACATGATGGTGTGCATGCTGTTTTCCATATCAATGACAAAGAAATCTGCAGGGAAGATTAGCTTATCAATTTTTATAAGGACATCTTCAATTATGCCCTTAGGGTGGATATTAGATCCGTCAGCTAGTTGTACTATAGTCCGTGTTTCATGCAAAGGTCCTAAGCCTAGAGATTGATAGATGGAATAAGGCAAGACATTTATAGAAGCACCCAAATCAAGCATAGCTTTGTCAAAGCGAGTATCGCCTATGACACAAGGAACACTTACCATACCCGGATCGCTACGTTTTTCCGGCATTTGGGTTTGGAAAACAGCGGACACGTGCTCCTTCTCACTTCCCTTATGTGTTCCCTTCATCTTCTGCTTCCTCTTGATGGTACAAAGTTCCTTCAAGAGTCGAGAAGGTCTCAAAGAGTTCTTTGTCTTCTATCACTCTTCTCTCTTTGAGTGCCTCGGGGAAGGGTGCTGGCGGTTTTTCAGCATAGAGGGGTGCATTGCTTGCCGCAGGGGCGGAATGGCTAGGCCGCGGGGGCGGTGTGGCTTGAGCCGCAGGGGCGGCATCCTTCTTGTGCAGGGGCGGTTTGTCAATAGAAGGTTGGTTAATCGTCCCTGTTTCTTCATTCTTCTTGAGGAGCCTTCCACTCCTGAGAGTAATGGCACATAGGCTCTCCTTGGGGTTCACAACAGTCTGGGAAGGCAGATTCCCCGAGGATCGAGCTTCGATCCTCGTGATTGCCTCCGTCATTTGCCCCACTTGCTTCTCAAGGTTTTTGATGCTTGACTCCGTGGTTTGGACATGAGTAGAAAAATGCTTAGTTAAAACTTGTAGCATATTTTCAGTGGATTGGGACATACCTTGGCGGGGTTGTTGTTGTTTTTGATTTTGTTGATCCCTCCACCGGTAGTTTTGTTGATCACGCCAACCCTGCATGTAATTTTGAGCGTATGGGTTGTCCCGTTGGCGTTGCTGTTGTTGTCCATATCCCACGGCGTTCACCTCAGCAGTGGAGTCATCTTGGACTTGTGGGCACAAGTCCGTGGGGTGGAAGGGATCGGCACATACTCCACAAGCCTTCAATTGTGGAGTTTCCATCAAGGTGAGCCTCTTCACCATCTCCTTTAGTTCAGCAATCTCTTGCACAAGTTCCGGACGGCTTGGGTTGATGGCATGGACTCCTTTTTTGGTAGAGGATCTACCAAAGTTCCTCGTACCTTCTGCCATTTCTTGCATCTTTTCCATAGTAATTTCGGGAGTGGAGTTTAGAATGTTGCCTCCACAAGCGGCGTCCACGATCCTTCTTTCGTTGTCCAAGAGCCCGTTGTACAAGTACAACACAAGGTATTGGGTGGAGTACCCGTGGAAGGGACAACTTGATCTCAACTTAGCAAATCTTTCAAAGTACTCATAAAGAGTTTCATCCGCTTCTTGCTCGATGTTGCTTTTCGCCTTCTTCAAGCTATTGGCCTTCTTGGCTGGAAAGTATTTCTCCAAGAAGGCTTTGTGTAGATTCTCCCAAGTATCGATACTACCGGATGGGAGGTGGTAGTACCAATCATCCGCCGCATCCTTGAGAGTAAAACTGAAGGCTCTCATCTTGATTTGCTCTTCGGTCACGTTTGCCGGCTTCATGCTCATGCAAACGGTATGAAACTTCCCCAAGTGCTTGATGGGATCTTCTCCGCTCAGCCCATGAAAGGAAGGTAGCAAATGGATCAAGTCCGGCTTGAGCTCGAAGTTGACTCCTTCTCCAATTGCCGGTATGGTTACCGCAAGGGGGTGTTGAGTCAAATCCGGCTGTTTGAGTTGTCGGAGTGTGCGGTTCGCCATTGCTTCTTCGTTCCGACGTTGTCTTCTTTGCCGATTGTATGTCCTCTCGATTTCTGAATCAAAATGGGCAAATTCTAAGTTAGTAGCTCGGGTTTGAACCATGAAAACGGTCCAAACAAATAATCAATAAAAAAATAAATAAAAACTGAAATTAAACTCCCCGGCAACAGCGTCAAATTTGACATGGCTAAAAACCTATGTCGTTGTCTTTTAGCTTTAGTCAAAGTAAATTACCTAGCGTTACACTTAACCAATTTGTATAGTGTAAGCAAGGGTCGAACCCAAGGGAGTTTTATCGAGTTTCTATTAGATATAAGTATTGATTTGATAACAAAGGGGGGGGGGGTAGGGGTTGGATTGTAATAAAACAAGACAAAGACAATTATAAAGTTGGTAAAAATAGGATTGATTTAAGAACTACACCACGTAGGATCTTAGCATACATATAACTTGGTTGGTTCTTTTTAGATGTATTCAACATTTGTTCTCATCTTGATCATATGTATGCATTAAGCCAACCGGCATTAACACAACTTAACAAGTTGTTAATCCGTAAACCTACAAGATCAAACAACAAGTTAGCATTTTACCAAAGATAAAGAGATACATAAAATATAAACAACCCGTTAATCTTATTATGTAGTTATATTCCTTTACACTTAGATATTCACAACCCGTTCATACCTAAGAGTTTGCTACTGGATTAATGACCCGAACCCGGAACCAATTAACCTTAGCTTTTTGCATGCAATTATACAACTTAGGTGATCAAACTAAGTGGAAAATAAACATACAAGCTACGTTAAACACAAAGAATATAACACAAATATATATTGAATTAAACTTCTATTTAAAAGAACTTACAACCAACTTATATGAAGCTTCAATCCACCCAATGTAGCAAAGGAAGGCTTAGCACTCCATACAAAAGACACTAGAAAATAGAGTTTTTTGTGTGGAAAATGAGATGATTTTAGCCTAAGCCAAGGGCTCTATTTATACTACAAAATGCATTAAAAATGAGTAAAGAGGTTGTGCAAACAGCCACCATTAAGAATGGATTAAAGAGGCTGTGCAAACAACCACAATTAAGGTCATAAAGCCGACGAAAACAGCCGGAGTAAAGTCCTCTGACGCTAACCCGCACCGGCGGACAAGTGCACCGCATGAGCGGTTTAGGCAAAAACGTTCCATCTTCTTCTTGGCCGCAGGGGCGGGTCTTTAAATGCTCCTTGAAACGTCTAACTCTTCAACTTCGGGCGTCATATGCCCGATCTCGCCACGCGACACAGAAGGGCATGGAACGCACAAACTTTTAACTCTCGGCGGAAACATCATACCGAACATATCAGTTTTCGGTTCATTCAACGGCATAGTTGCCGGTAGGTCCCCAAGAGCGAGGGTTGTGACCTACAAGGTGTGTTGGGAAATTGGGTGCTCTATGGCCGACATCCTCCAAGGATATGATCAAGCGATTCATGATGGTGTTGACGTTATATCCGTCTCTCTTGGAGCCCCCGCCAAGAACTATTTCGCAGACGCGAAAACCATTGGAGCTTTCCACGCTGTTAAAGAAGGGATCACTGTGGTTTGTGCTGCAGGAAATGATAGCCCTTCAGTTTTACCTACTGTTTCATGATTTATATTCCGAGGAAGAACCGCAACAACCATATATCCTTCATGTGGAAACATCGATGAAGATACCGCTTGAACCGACTGATTCTTTTAGAGTTGCTTCCAAAAATAATGAGATCATCAACAAATACAAGGAGTTGAAGAGAAATACCTGATTTGTCGTATGTAAATAGTGAATAATCAGCTGCAGACTTGATGAAACCATAACGAATGAGAGCATGAGCAAGCTTTTGAAACCAATTATGACGAGCTTGTTTTAATCCATAGAGTGATTTACGGAATAGACAAACTTTCGAAAAAAGAGGATCACGAAATCCAGCAGAGGTGTCATATATACTTCCTCGGATAAGTCATCATGGAGGAACGCATTATGCACATCCATCTGGTATAATTCCCATTGACGAATTGTAGCAACAACAAGGAAGAGTTTTACACTACCAATTTTACTACTGGAGCGAACGTGTCTGTGTATTCCAAACCCTCAGTTTGTCGGTTTCGTAGTAAAACCAAGCGAGCTTAATTGGTGCCTCTCTATTTACCCATCGGATCGATACTTAAACTTGAAGACTCATTTACAGCCTATGACAATACAAATTGGTTGTAAGGCGACAAGATCCGAAGTATGATTTTTTTGAAGAGCATACATCTCCACAAGCATTGTAGAACGCCATTCAGGATGTCCCGCAGCTTCACCAAATGTTCTAGGCTCGGTTTTGAGATGAAGAGACCTGAGTGCACTTACATATACAAGAGATAGATGATTATAAGTATCGATCCGATGGCCAAATATTCAGCTCCTGCCCTTGCAAACCTTTGTCATTCACAACTCAACAAAGCCATTCGAAATGGCTTTTCAAAAATATTCAACTACTGCCCAATTTGCCACATTTCTCTGTCTACATGCCATTGATGTACTTGCAGAAAAGAGGACTCGTACATTGTGTATATGGGAACACATCCTCACGGTTCAAATCCTACCGACAATGAATTAAAGCATGTTGAAAATTCGCATCATCAATTACTTGCTTCCAATCTTGGAAGAGATAAAAGACTGAGGATGCAATGTTCTACTCATATACGAGATACATAAACGGATTTTCTGCCATTCTCGAGGAGGAGCAGGCTGCTGATATTGCAAAGCACTCAAGAGTGGTTTCAGTGTTCTTGAACACATTAACGAAGTCGAAGACAACTCATTCTTGGGATTTTATGAATTTGGAAAAGAACGACAAGGCTCTAATCCATTCATTGTGGAGTCAAGCAAGATTCGGTTAGAATACAATCATCGTCAATCTAGATTACGGTGTTTGGACCGAATCTGCAAGTTTTAATGATGTTGGTCATAGTCCTATCCCATAAGGGTTCAAAGGAACATGCGACACTGGTGGAAACACATTCAAGTGTAACAAGAAGTTGATCGGCGCACGTGTATACTACAAGGGTTACCTCGCCGACGGCAATAAGATCAGTCAATCCCCGATCTCGCCACGCGACACAGAAGGGCATGGAACGCACAAACTTTTAACTCTCGGCGGAAACATCATACCGAACATATCAGTTTTCGGTTCATTGAACGGCATAGTTTCCGGTAGGTCCCCAAGAGCTAGGGTTGTGACCTACAAGGTGTGTTGGGAAATGGGGTGCTCTATGGCCGACATCCTCCAAGGATATGTTCAGGCGATTCATGATGGTGTTGACGTTATATCCGTCTCTGTTGGAGCCCCAGGCAAGAACTATTTCGCAGAAGCGAAAACCATTGGAGCTTTCCACGCTGTCAAAGAAGGGACCACTGTGGTTTATGCTGCAGGAAATGATAGCCCTTCAGTTTTACCTACTGTTTCATCGGATGATTTCTATTCCGAGGAAGAACCGCAACAATCATATATCCTTCATGTGGAAACATCGATGAAGATACCGCTTGAACCGACTGATTCTTTTAGAGTTGCTTCCAAAAATAATGAGATCATCTACAAATACAAGGAGTTGAAGAGAAATACCAGATTTGTCGTATGTAAATAGTGAATAATCAGCTGCAGACTTGATGAAACCATAACGAATGAGAGCATGAGCAAGCTTTTGAAACCAATTATGATGAGCTTGTTTTAATCCATAGAGTGATTTACGGAATAGACAAACTTTCGAAAAAAGAGGGTCACGAAATCCAGCAGAGGTGCCATATATACTTCCTCGGATAAGTCACCATGGAGGAATGCATTATGCACATCCATCTGGTATAATTCCCATTGACGAATTGTAGCAACAGCGAGGAAGAGTTTTACACTACCAATTTTGCTACTGGAGCGAATGTGTCTGTGTAGTCCAAACCCTCATTTTGTCGGTTTCGTAGTACAACCAAGCGAGCTTAATTGGTGCCTCTCTATTTGCCCATCGGATCGATACTTAAACTTGAAGACTCATTTACAGCCTATGACAATACAATTTGGTGGTAAGTCGACAAGATCCGAAGTATGATTTTTTTGAAGAGCATACATCTCCACAAGCATTGTTGAACGCCATTCAGGATGTCCCGCAACTTCACCAAATGTTCTAGGCTCGGTTTTGAGATGAAGAGACCAGAGTGCACTTACATATACAAGAGATAGATGATTATAAGTATCGATCCGATGGCCAAATATTCAGCTCCTGCCCTTGCAAACCTTTGTCATTCACAACTCAACAAAGCCATTCGAAATGGCTTTTCAAAAATATTCAACTACTGCCCAATTTGCCACATTTCTCTGTCTACATGCCATTGATGTACTTGCAGAAAAGAGGACTCGTACATTGTGTATATGGGAACACATCCTCACGGTTCAAATCCTACCGACAATGAATTAAAGCATGTTGAAAATTCGCATCATCAATTACTTGCTTCCAATCTTGGAAGAGATAAAAGACTGAGGATGCAATGTTCTACTCATATACGAGATACATAAACGGATTTTCTGCCATTCTCGAGGAGGAGCAGGCTGCTGATATTGCAAAGCACTCAAGAGTGGTTTCAGTGTTCTTGAACACATTAACGAAGTCGAAGACAACTCATTCTTGGGATTTTATGAATTTGGAAAAGAACGACAAGGCTCTAATCCATTCATTGTGGAGTCAAGCAAGATTCGGTTAGAATACAATCATCGTCAATCTAGATTACGGTGTTTGGACCGAATCTGCAAGTTTTAATGATGTTGGTCATAGTCCTATCCCATAAGGGTTCAAAGGAACATGCGACACTGGTGGAAACACATTCAAGTGTAACAAGAAGTTGATCGGCGCACGTGTATACTACAAGGGTTACCTCGCCGACGGCAATAAGATCAGTCAATCCCCGATCTCGCCACGCGACACAGAAGGGCATGGAACGCACAAACTTTTAACTCTCGGCGGAAACATCATACCGAACATATCAGTTTTCGGTTCATTGAACGGCATAGTTTCCGGTAGGTCCCCAAGAGCTAGGGTTGTGACCTACAAGGTGTGTTGGGAAATGGGGTGCTCTATGGCCGACATCCTCCAAGGATATGTTCAGGCGATTCATGATGGTGTTGACGTTATATCCGTCTCTGTTGGAGCCCCAGGCAAGAACTATTTCGCAGAAGCGAAAACCATTGGAGCTTTCCACGCTGTCAAAGAAGGGACCACTGTGGTTTATGCTGCAGGAAATGATAGCCCTTCAGTTTTACCTACTGTTTCATCGGATGATTTCTATTCCGAGGAAGAACCGCAACAATCATATATCCTTCATGTGGAAACATCGATGAAGATACCGCTTGAACCGACTGATTCTTTTAGAGTTGCTTCCAAAAATAATGAGATCATCTACAAATACAAGGAGTTGAAGAGAAATACCAGATTTGTCGTATGTAAATAGTGAATAATCAGCTGCAGACTTGATGAAACCATAACGAATGAGAGCATGAGCAAGCTTTTGAAACCAATTATGATGAGCTTGTTTTAATCCATAGAGTGATTTACGGAATAGACAAACTTTCGAAAAAAGAGGGTCACGAAATCCAGCAGAGGTGCCATATATACTTCCTCGGATAAGTCACCATGGAGGAATGCATTATGCACATCCATCTGGTATAATTCCCATTGACGAATTGTAGCAACAGCGAGGAAGAGTTTTACACTACCAATTTTGCTACTGGAGCGAATGTGTCTGTGTAGTCCAAACCCTCATTTTGTCGGTTTCGTAGTACAACCAAGCGAGCTTAATTGGTGCCTCTCTATTTGCCCATCGGATCGATACTTAAACTTGAAGACTCATTTACAGCCTATGACAATACAATTTGGTGGTAAGTCGACAAGATCCGAAGTATGATTTTTTTGAAGAGCATACATCTCCACAAGCATTGTTGAACGCCATTCAGGATGTCCCGCAACTTCACCAAATGTTCTAGGCTCGGTTTTGAGATGAAGAGACCAGAGTGCACTTACATATACAAGAGATAGATGATTATAAGTATCGATCCGATGGCCAAATATTCAGCTCCTGCCCTTGCAAACCTTTGTCATTCACAACTCAACAAAGCCATTCGAAATGGCTTTTCAAAAATATTCAACTACTGCCCAATTTGCCACATTTCTCTGTCTACATGCCATTGATGTACTTGCAGAAAAGAGGACTCGTACATTGTGTATATGGGAACACATCCTCACGGTTCAAATCCTACCGACAATGAATTAAAGCATGTTGAAAATTCGCATCATCAATTACTTGCTTCCAATCTTGGAAGAGATAAAAGACTGAGGATGCAATGTTCTACTCATATACGAGATACATAAACGGATTTTCTGCCATTCTCGAGGAGGAGCAGGCTGCTGATATTGCAAAGCACTCAAGAGTGGTTTCAGTGTTCTTGAACACATTAACGAAGTCGAAGACAACTCATTCTTGGGATTTTATGAATTTGGAAAAGAACGACAAGGCTCTAATCCATTCATTGTGGAGTCAAGCAAGATTCGGTTAGAATACAATCATCGTCAATCTAGATTACGGTGTTTGGACCGAATCTGCAAGTTTTAATGATGTTGGTCATAGTCCTATCCCATAAGGGTTCAAAGGAACATGCGACACTGGTGGAAACACATTCAAGTGTAACAAGAAGTTGATCGGCGCACGGGTATACTACAAGGGTTACCTCGCCTACGGCAATAAGATCAGTCAATCCCCGATCTCTCCACGCGACACAGAAGGGCATGGAACGCACAAACTTTTAACTCTCGGCGGAAACATCATACCGAACATATCAGTTTTCGGTTCATTGAACGGCATAGTTTCCGGTAGGTCCCCAAGAGCAAGGGTTGTGACCTACAAGGTGTGTTGGGAAATGGGGTGCTCTATGGCCGACATCCTCCAAGGATATGTTCAGGCGATTCATGATGGTGTTGACGTTATATCCGTCTCTCTTGGAGCCTCCGCCAAGAACTATTTCGCAGACGCGAAAACCATTGGAGCTTTCCACGCTGTCAAAGAAGGGACCACTGTGGTTTGTGCTGCAGGAAATGATAGCCCTTCAGTTTTACCTACTGTTTCATTGGATGATTTCTATTCCGAGGAAGCACCGCAACAATCATATATCCTTCATGTGGAAACATCGATGAAGATACCGCTTGAACCGACTGATTCTTTTAGAGTTGCTTCCAAAAATAATGAGATCATCTACAAATACAAGGAGTTGAAGAGAAATACCAGATTTGTCGTATGTAAATAGTGAATAATCAGTTGCAGACTGGATGAAACCATAACGAATGAGAGCATGAGCAAGATTTTGAAACCAATTATGATGAGCCTGTTTTAATCCATAGAGTGATTTACGGAATAGACAAACTTTCGAAAAAAGAGGGTCACGAAATCCAGCAGAGGTGCCATATATACTTCCTCGGATAAGTCACCATGGAGGAATGCATTATGCACATCCATCTGGTATAATTCCTATTGACGAATTGTAGCAACAGCGAGGAAGAGTTTTACACTACCAATTTTGTTACTGGAGCGAATGTGTCTGTGTAGTCCAAACCCTCTGCTTATCGGTTTCCTAGTAAAACTAAGCGAGCTTTGTGCCTCTCTATTTTCCCATCGGATCGATACTCAATCTTGAAGACCCATTTACAACCTATGGAATAAGCCGTACCCTTAGATGGTGACGGAGTTTAATGGCATGGTTGTATGACACACAAAATCCCGAAGTCGGGTTGAAGGTTGGGTTTGGCGAGAGCTGCAACGGGCGACCGGGTTGGGTTGAGTTGGTGCAAAGGTCAAATCTACAGGGGGTTGTTGTTTGGAGGAGTGGTGGGCAAAGGAAGGGGTTGTAGTGAGGTTCCAACTGGTTGATTATTATATTTGGAGGAGAGAGGTGAGTGAAATTTTTAGGGCTAGGGATGGAATGAGATGTGTCGGGTAGTGGGGAAATTAATATGGGTTATTAATTGGTAATTGGGGAGTGACATCCTCATCAAAAAAAATGAGGGATGGGTTGGATTTTGTGGAGCCAATGGTATTTGAATCGGATTAATGGTAAACGGAAATACATTCTCATAAAAGATTGCATCTCGTGTAACAAAAAATTTATTTGAAGATAAATCCAACATTTTCCATCCTTTTTGTCCAAATGGGTACCCTAAAAAGACACATTTGCGACCCGTGGCCTAAATTTGTCGGAACTACGAGGTAAAACCGAGCAAAACGATAGGCAACCTAGGACGCGTAAATGATTTAGCGAAGGTGGAGTACTATGAAGCATTTCATATCGTGTTTTGTTTGAAAGTACTTTTGTTTTGGTTCGATTGATAAGATAACACACGGTTAAGATACACTCGCCCCAAAACCGTATATGTAAGTTGTCCTGAAACCGTAAAGCCCTAGCCACATTTAGAAGATGTCTATGCTTACGCTCTACCCGACCATTTTGTTGAGGTGAATAGGGACAACTAGTTTCTAAATGAATGCCCTTTCTAGCAAGTGAATCACGTAGAGTTAAAAATTCCTTAGCGTTATCACTACGAAAAGTGGTGACCGAAAATTTAAACTTATTTGATATCATTGCACAAATTTGGTCAATGATTTTACGTGCTTCATTTTTGTGTTTGATGAGATATACTCAAGTCCACCTATAAAAATCATCTAGCAAAGTAAGGAAATATGTAGCACCACATGTAAATATAACTCGATACGGACCCCAAATGTCCAAATGGACTAATTCAAATAACTTTGATGCACGAGAATTGCTTATAGGAAAAGATATTCTTGGCTGTTTGGCCCTAAAACAAATGTCGCATGGCTCAAGACGAGTTTTATTGAAAGAAAATGACTCATCTAATTAAAATGATGGATGACCAAAACTTTGATGGTGGAGGATGGCGAAGTCAACTGAGCGTGAATGACAAAGGTTTGCAAGAGCGGGAGGTGTCATCCAACGTAGCTAATAGACGCCATCACGGACTTCACCTACTCCAATCACCATCCTCGAAATGCGGTCATGTATAACACAAAGCCTATCAGTTAACGAAATAATACATCGTAAATTATGCGGAAGTTGGCTAATAGACAATAGATGACAATGTAGTCCTGGTACATATAGAACATCATGGATGACTAGGTCTTTGGATAAAGAAAGGTTCCCAGATTGACCAGCACACACGATTGTACCATTTGGAAGTTTAATACGTGTGTCACAAAATTTGTGAATACCAAAAAGCATGCTTAGATCTCGTGTCATATGGAACGAAGCACCGAGTCGAGTATCCAAGGGGACAAAATCATACCTATGCGATAAAATCATGAGCAGTATGAGCTCGGTAATTGTTGAGAGCTTGTAGGAGATGGGTCCATTGATCATCAGTGATAGATGGACCAAGTGCTTGTCAGTCTTGTGTTGTGAGAGCAGGCGGGTAGGTAGTTGTTGCTTGATTAGCAAGGGTTGTCACAGCAACCTGCGAAAGAGCACTCGCTAGAGCCGTTACTCGAGGCTTAGATTGTGGTGGGTGCCCGTTGTTGGATCCGAGACGCCACGACCATTGTTCCACTAGTCCGGGTAGCCAATAACCTTGAAACAAGCATTGGTATCATGACCATTCTTAGAACAATATTTACAATATAAGTTACTTTTATCTGTTTTGGTATAGCCAAATTTAACGTGAGAGGCAGCGAATGCAACAACGTTTGTTTTGGTTTCCCTATCGCAAGCAATCGTCTTTAAGCGCTCCTTTCACCTTGTTTCCACAAGTGCAAGTGCAGGCATTGGTTTTGTGACAGGAAATCTCATCCCAAATTTTCTTCAAGCGACTGAAAATGCAAAAACACGTTGACCATCTTGCAAGCATTTCGAGAGATTGGCCCGAAGCTGCATAAGGTGTGGTCCATTTCCAGAATCATAATGTTGCTTCAAGTCATCCCATATTTCTTTAGTTGTGGAGATGAGAGCAACTGATGGACGGACCTCTGGATCGATATCGGCCATGATCCATCCAGACAACATGGAGTTCACGTTCAACCAAAAGGGATGATTTTCAGAATCTTCATCTGGTTCAGTAATCTGACCAGTGAGAAAGTCCATCTTTGGTTTTGCAGAGAAAGCATTGGACATCGCACTTGACCAATCAGCATAGTTTTCTGTTGTAAGAAGGATAGGACATATGGTGAGTCCTGGGTTATCATACGGATGAAGGTAATAAGGGAAGGTTGGGGTTAGAGCAATAGGTGTTGTCATCGTCAGAGATGAGGCGGAAGAGTGATTTTAGGTATGAGGAATTTAACATGATACCATGAAACAGTAGGTAAAACTAAAGGCCTGCACTTGCACTTGTCGTCACCCACAATAATATAAATTACAAAAGTAATCGTATAATATACCAAAAAATTATACAAATAAACGGTTATTTTTGTTCCTAATAAACCTCACTTTGTGTTTGTAGCATTTCGAACGAATGCTGCGCAAAGAGGCCTTACACAAACATATTTGTGCATAGAAAATGTCGGTTTGATTCAACCTCAAAATGCAACCGACATATTAGAAAACCAAGGATAAACCAGTAACGATTATCTACTATATAATACTAAAGCACAAGTGAATATGGCCACTTGTCGTCCGTACGCTAAGCCACCTCAGCTTTTGCCACTTGGCGACACCATATTACGCCACGTCGAATTTTGCCACGTGTCGTTCTCACCTTAACCCGCATATTTGGTAATTTTAATTATGGAAGATTGTTTTCAATATTGACTTGCTTATTTTATCTTCACACAAATCTTTATTTTAAAAAACAACCAAAAATAAACTATTGAGCTTAATATTTGGATATATTATAGAAAAAATTCATATTTCATAATTATAGTGTATAATATTCCTTAATTATATATTTTTTATTTAATATTTCACATTCTTTAGTTGTAATGATTGATATATTATTTACAGCTCTTTACATCGATACTTATTATGTGATATGTTTCTTTGTTATTGTTTTTTTTTGTTTATTCTAAATTATCAGTTTTTACTTTTTAGATATATTTATTTCTTCTTTTATATTACATATTATTTAAATTATTATTTTTTTATAACTAACAATACTTTATTTATAATTCAAAAATTTTAGATTAAATTTTTACAAACCCCGTACAATACACGGATACTAAACTAGTTATAGACTAGTTTATAGACTAATCTATACGGAGCATTACTCTCCACTAATCATCATTTGATTTGATTGATTAATGTGGCCCTTTCTCGACCTTTCGATCCAACAACATGACTTGAAATTTGGACTTTAACCAATATCACCTTATTGGGCTTAATCCATCAATCTTTAATTAACTCATTAATCAAGCCCAATTATATATAAATTAGTCCAACAGAAAATTCAAGCAAATTTCTTAGATGTTTAAGTGTCACGGGCTGAGTTTTCTCTAACTCTAAACCGTGCGGCTCTTAGCTTGTTTCGACCCCTTGTCGTGCTAAGATCAGCCTATCCCCGATGTTGCCAACGAAAGAACTTAAGATTGATGGCTAAGAGAACTTTGAAGGCTTTGTGTGTAGGAATGAAAGCTTTGTATTACAAGAGAGCTTTACAATGCTTGGAAGAGAGTTTGGAACTTGGATGATGCAAATGAGGAGGTGACACTCCCTATTTATAGTCCAAAGCCACCTCCTTTATGAGAAGGTTCCGGAAGTCAATTCTCCTAGATCATTCCGGAGTCTTCCTCTCTACAACTAAACCTAGGTTTCTCTACACTTCTAGATTATTCCGTAGGGTTCTAGCCAAGCCTACGAAATTCCTCATGGCCTAGATAATTCCGTCATTCTCTAGAGTAGTCCACAATGTTCCGGAAATTTTCACTCAAGTCTACATAATTCCACTTTATTCCGGAATGTTCCTCCACCTTCCGGAATGTTCTGCCGTCTTCCAGAATATTTTGTCGCGTTCCGGAATCCTCTTGAGTATTCTGGATCCTTTGTGATCGTCCTGGATTTTTCTGGAAGACTCCTTGTCTCATTCGTGTCATCTTGACAAGCCTTATATGCATTGGCCTTCTTTCATGCCACGACTCCTTATCCTTGTCAAAGGGTGTCTTGGTGGTGTATTTTGGCAAGTCGTCATGCCTTGCCAATTTAGGCGTCGTCACGGATGAGCGGTCCGTGACACACACATACTGATATCCAAATATCTACCGGTATCCGTTTCATCCGGATATGTATTGATATATGTATTATATAAAAAGTGTGATCCGTATTGATAATTCTTGAAAACCTCTCCAATCGGATTCGTCCGATAAAATAATATCAGTTTGAAGAACTTTTCAGGATCAGATTATGTGTCTTTTGGGACTGGATTAGTTTTGCCAACCGAATGAAGCTTTCTTGTTTAAAGTGTATGGTAGCGACAGTCGACAGAAGAACGTGTCCATCTTCATTGCACGAGGGCCAACGGTTGGCTGAATAACCTTATCTGCTACTTACTTCTGTACTTACAATGTAAACAAGAACATTACGTTTAATGTAAAAATCATCTTCATACATAATTATTTCTTCTTCATTTCAACAAAAAACTAATAATCAAAGCAAAATGCAACGAAGTTCATCTTACATTTAGAATTCACATAGCAACATAAACACTAACAAAGCAAGAAATTAAAATAAAGCTTCTTAGAGCACAGGACCGAGTCTCCGGCTTGAACCAACTCTCCGGCCTGAACCAAATCTCCGGCTTGAACCGAGTCTTTGGCTCACACTTGACAAGCTGATAGACACTTGAGGATAGTAGTAGTCCTTGTACATATCCATGAAGAACTTATCAACAATATCCGCGTAAACCGGGCAGGTAAGACGTGAATAATAATGAAGAGCTTCTTCTACATCCAAAGCATGATCCACATCTCCATCGTTAATCATCTCAAGCACTTTCATCTTTTGTTCCAACCTCATGCTCTTATTTGCATTTCCCTCTCGAATCGAATGTTCTTCTCGTCTTTTGTCGCAAATAGTCACCTCTAGCTTGTTTTGAGGCTCCGGATTGAGATTTTCCGGGTTTGTCTTTGTTATGTCCGCAGATGGGATTTCAACGCATTCGGGTGAGATGATTTGATCAAAGTTTTGGCTATTGGAGATGGTTTTTGTGCAAAAGATTAGGGTTTTGGGTAGGGTTTTGTATTTTTTGAAAAGAAATGATCTTAGGGTTTGGAGGGACTTGTGGATGGTTTTTGTAAAGGAGTTCTTTGGAAACATATTTTCTCTTTGTTGATTGTAAAGCACAAGTAAACATAAGGCTAGAAGATAAAGTCTTGTGTAGGAGTGAAATGCAAGATTAAGGAGAATGATGATTGATGGCACTAATAACCCAACAGTTTTGACAACAACTACTCATAAACCATTATATTTTTGGTTCTTTTAGGTCCCATTGATCATCAAGATTGGAGGGGGCCATTTTTAATCCATGAGGAAGCATTAAAATTGTCATCATCATGCTAGATAGGATATGTTTCAATACTAAATAATGCTAGATAGGATATGTTTCAATACTAAATATCATGGTTTGTTTAGCATGCTCCTACTAAACTCAATTATAGTCCAATTTTTTAGAAATAAAACACTCATAAAGATTATTGCATCGAATTAAATCACCTCTTCCAATTACTTTTCGGTGACCAGAAAAATTTATTGTAGTTGATCGTGTAATTTAGCATATTTGAAACTTTTTTTTAAAAAAAAACCTTAAAAAAAACTTCAATTGTGAATATTGTTTTTGACCCCCTGATAATTTAGTATCTTTTAAATATTTTGTTAGAGAACTTTCATCTATAGGTGGCTTTATTAGAAGAATGAAAGATGTTTTTTAGAAAAATATTAAACATAAGTTGATTTTGATATATATATATAAACTCTACACAAATAATATATTAAATAAAAAATTTTGTAATGAACTAACAAAGATGATAGAGGAATTTTAAATATGTTATCAGTATTATTAAAGTTTAGAAGTACTAAAAATGAAGGATCATTCTTATATTTATAAAGAAAAATCCTGAATTATTATAAAATTACAATATTATAAAATAAATTTTAAGCTACAATGACACATAATAGAAAACAGATCGAGTATGAACATGTTGGCAGCAATGTTTTTGGTAAGATATATTTTTGCACTTTTTGGTTAATACTGTCATTATTACAATTTAATGATGGATTAATAAGAGCTTAGGACTTGTTTGGTACAAATCAATGGAACCCGAAATCGAATTCGAAATTACTCAAACCGATTCTAGTGTTTTGTAAAAAAAAAAAGAGAAGAGAAGAAATTGAAATGAGAGATCTATGTACTTTTCATTCTGGGTTCCTGAATTTTTTATTTTTTTTTTAATATATGGGTAAGCAGTTAGGCATGATCAACCTCTACTGGTTGACCATCCTATGACATCCTTTCGGATGAGAACTTTAACTTCACGTGGGACTACTCCTCCAGCTACAGAGCTGTCCTGGCGCGAGCTTGTCCGCAACGCCATTGACTTCTCTGAAAATATTGTTGATACTTACCTGCGAAAAATCAGACAGGATAATAGATATATATGCAATAATAAGGTCAATCTCCCATGGTAGTTTCCAAATGTTATTTATTGAGTTGATAATCGTGAGATTATCACCTTCAACTTCAATGTTCTTTAACTTTTAGTTCTCTTGCTTTCAAAAGGCCTTTTCTAAGGACACATGTTTATACGTGTAAGACAGATGTATATCCACATTGGCCATATTTATAAGTAATTGTTAATGCATGGTGATCCTGAATTTCTTCTATGAATTTTAATCATTCTGATCGTTTTTCTATATATAGTAATTTATAATATTAACTAGATTATATTTTTAGAATATGATTAGCTCATTTATAATTTTATTTTGATTCCAACCCAATTGTTACCCATTTATTCAAACGAGCCCTTAATAGGCCCATACTATCTGTATATGAAGTTGACCTTTAGGATAGGTTTGAGAATCCTAAATTGTGGGTAATTTCAAACAGACCTATCTATCAACTTGGACATATCAATTGTCAACTACAACTACAATTGAGATGGACAATAACTATGAACTTTCGGGTTAGGTTTGATTAGATATTTCTTCACTGAAATTCAAAGATATCTATCAACTCGTCACTTGTAGAAAAATTACTTCATTGTTTGTAATCGATGTGGGTTAATTTTCTTCAAAACTATTTTTCATAATGTGATGGATAAAATAGAGAGATCAAGAGATTATAACATCCTACCCTTTCATACGGTTTAAGCTTCTATATATATATATTTGGGATTGAAAACCCATATCCTCAATTTGAATAACTCTTACCTTATCTTCATCATACGATAGAATGATCATCCGCATATAATCCATATGACAAAATACTTGCGATTATATCAGAAATCAGAATATGGCTCTGAATCACAATGTTATCAGTACTAAACTCAGCTATATATATACATCAAACCTTATCCAAGTAAGAACCCATTTTTAACAGCTACATATGAAATGGATGGGGAAGCTTTCTTAGCAAAAGACTCAAGGACCACCATTGTATGACTTGGAAAAATCTGCAGCTTATGTAGCAGAGGATACTTACCACAGGGACCAATGGACCATTTTTGTAACATGGACTTATTAACTATGTCACCGAAATCAATTTTGCTCAGTAAGGGACGGGTACTCGAACTTCTGGTGGGCCAGCTTTCATGTCCTCGAAAATTAGGTTCAGAAGAGCTTCGGCAATAGCTCCTTCTTTGCCTGTAAGTGTTACCAAACAATCAAATAGTCAGCAGAAGCTTAGTGAACACTTTTCTATGGCTTTTGAGGATTTCATAGTTACATTTGAAAAGAAAGGTTGATTTTTATTTTTTACCATCACCAATGATCTGGTCATCCCATTGCACCACAGGTCGAACAAGCACACCACTACCAATGAGCATCATTTCATCAGCTTTCTTGCCTTCTTCCACAGATACATTTCTCACATTCACACCACAAAGCTTACCTTCCTTCACCAGCACTTGTGCAAGAGTCAACACTCTCTTAGCCGTACATCCGCTTAGGATTTTATCAAAATTAGGCATTATTAATTCCTTTTCATTCGTTACAAAGGCCACATTCATGTTTGGGCCTTCAGCCACAAACCCATCAGAATCTAGCCAAATTGAAGCATAAGAACCGCATTCTTCTGCTTCCATCTTGCACAGTACATTTGGAAGGTAATTTACACTCTTCATTGTGGCAAATACCGGCGGCTTTATAGGAATTGACGATGTGACTACTTTTATTCCTTTGTAATCAGGAGGTGAACTATCTTGGATTACAATGGCATAAAGAGCTGAAAGGTTGCAACCAGAAGGTGAGAGCTGAAAATCACCAGGGCCAGCAGAGAGCCAATACCGTAGTGACCCTTTCTTGCATTTAGAGGCGCTCACAGTTTGTACAAGTATTGCTCTAATCCTAACCCTTTCAAAAGGAAGCTTGATATTTGCATTTGATGCAGACCTCAAAAACCGATCAAGGTGCTGCTCCAACTCATAGAGATGCCTAGTACATTCCAAATCAGATAATAAAGGAAAATATTGAATGATCATTTCAACCTAGCTGTTTTTTCTCAGCTGTTTCAGTCAGACAAATCATGTACTTGTAATGTATATAGGCAGAAGACTAATGTTACCCGTCGACAATTGCTGCAGTGTCAAAGACACCATGACCTCTATGCACCATGTGATCGTCCATAGGGATCACCATAGCAGCTGGGTCATTTGTGATGCCAGCAAACACACTGGAGTACATAGCCATGAATTGCTGTTTGCTCTTACGATTTTCCGTGCTTAGCCTTAATCGTTCCAATGCCTAAATATATTGTAATATAGACACTCTCAACATCATCAGTAAGTGCACAATTTTACTTCATTTCATATTGGATTTCGACAGAAATGCAAGTTTTTATACCTCTGAGCAAGACAACAGTGGGATATCAGATGTTGATGAAGAATCTGCAAGTAGTGAATGATCAAATACTCAATTTAATCAAACATACTATTGAAGCAGGCCCATGAATCTGTCAATTGATATTAGTACACGAATTCGTTGTATGGTGATTGATGGACCAGATCAAACAAGATCACAACATCAAAAAAATAAAATTCTACAATTGAGGAATTAAAGACGTACCAACAGACGCATCGGATTGATTTGAACATTTTGCGATCACAAATCGATGGCTAGAAACCCAATTTCCATAAAATGAGAGATTTGTACGAACGGGTGAGGGGTGAGTAGGATGATAAGGAGTCACATTAGGGTTTTGAGAGATGGGTCTGGGGATTGTTTGGAGAGAAGCCATGGGGGAGAACTAATTGAAGCTAAATACTAAAGCAATTGAAGTGAAGAATCGAAAAGACTCAAAAGAGAGCTCGACTTATTTGGCTGGGACTCCCGGAGGAAAGAGACAAGAATACATGAACTGTAAAGCCACCTACAAAATCTATTTTATCGAATTAAACAACCTATATTTTATAATATATTATACAATTTAACAAAAGTACCTTTATTATGACTAATTAATTTATTTAGTATTTAAATATAAATTAAAATTTTATACGAAAAAAATTAAAAGATACTTCAAATAATTAGTGGGTAAAAACATTATCCACAATTAATTGAAATTTTTTAGAATTTTTTTAAAAATTAATAGTTTCAAATTTTGCCAAATTACATGATCAACTACAGTAAAGTTTTTTTTTTGTCAGATTGGTAAAATATGTCACCGAAAAGTAATTGGAATAGGTGATTTAATTAGATGAAATAATCTTAATAAGTGTTTTATTTCTAAATATATTATAATCCATGCAACTTAAAATGGCCTGTAATTGAGTTTAGTAGGAGGACCATGCTAAACAAACAATGATTTTTAGTAGTGAAACATATCCTCTCGAGCATGATGATAACAATTTTAATGCTTCCTCATGGATTAAAAATAGCCACCTCCAATCTTGACGATCAATGGGGACCTAAAAGAACCAAAAATATAATGGTTTATGAGTAGTTGTTGTCAAAACTGTTGGTTTATTAGTACACCATCAATCATCATTCTCCTTAATCTTGCATTTCACTCCTATACAAGACTTTATCTTCTAGTCCTATGTTTACTTGTGCTTTACAATCAACAAAGAGAAAAATATGTTCCCAAAGAACTCCTATACAAAAAACATTCCACAAGTCTAAGATCATCTCTTCAAAAGGTACAAAAACCTACCTAAAACCCTAATCTCACAACAGCCATCTCCAATAGCCATAACTTTGATCAAGTCATCACATCTCCAATAGCCAAAACTTCAAAGTTGTCCCTGTCTTGCTTCTCCTCATTATCAAAAGTCAAGGAGCGACGCGCTGATGAGCTTTTTGAGGATCCAGAGGATACCACCACTTCTTCCTCGTCTTCTTCAGCCATGTCGGCCCATCTCTTACCACATTTTGGTGACCAATGAGGGCAGGGAACCTCTTTCGCCTGTTCAACATTGCAAGGATCTAATTCCTCAACTGTAACCTCAGCTTCATCACTTGAAAGGGCACTGAAATTCCCAAAGACTAAATCTTCCTTCCTGAATTGAAAATTATTGCAAGCTTCCTTAGCTTCATGACTAAATCTTTTCTGTTGTGTGCAAGGACTTCTAGGGTACCGTCTCATAGTTCTTCTGTCAATAGGCTGAGTAAACATACGTTGTGCAGACGATTCCTGAATCCTGTCAGGGAGCAAGCCATCTGTGTAGGTTCCAGCTCCACTTTGCCCCTTGCTAACTGCTGGGGTATGCACTGTGTTTCGGGATTTGTTGGCTGATCCACCAACTGCACACATATTATCCAGATAATCCACTTGACTTTGACAGTCAAAGTCACATTCTTGCACAATGCAGTTCTCCTTCCTCTTCATATATGCATGCAGGCCTCCTTCTGACTCTATCTGATCCAACATTTCATATGCACGTTCATACGACTTAGCATAGGACTCATCCATGGGTTGATTAGAAGCTGAGGCTTTTATGGACTGCAGCAAAAGTCTTGCTTCCATTATCCGATTCATCAACATCAAGCAAATTGCTAGATTACACTGCTTGTTCCTGTCAAGTTCAATGGAAAGTGCTTTTCTGCAAGATGAATCAAAACACTAGGGTTAGTTTCATTTCAAAAAATACTAGAAGAAGCATTTTCCTTCTACAGGTGTGATAATTTCTTCACCTGTAGTACTCTTCAGCTTCTTTGTAATTATTTTGCTGCAAGTGAACCCAAGCCAAGTTACCCAATAGCCTGCAAGGTGATTACAACAAATCTATCATGCTTTGCTCAAATAGAAGCCAGGAAAATGATACCACAAAAAAGTCAACCAAGTGAATTATATACCTTGAGTATTCTTGTTCAACTGTAATGTGGATCTTCTTCCCATGGGATCTGGCCAACTTTGTTCTCCTCCCACCAATAGATGATTCTTCTTCAATTCGTTTCACTTTCTCCATAAGAATTTCAATCTGTTCTTCCATCCTACCAGAGCGCTGCACAGCCAGTAACGACACAAATTAATCAGCCGAAAATCCCAACCAGATTCTTACCGACCACATCACAGTACTAACTTGCAAGCAGATTATCCAGAACAGAAGGCAACTTGATGTCATGAGTTTTCGTGTTTATAGCCTATTTTATTTCCAATATCATATTTACGCATAAGTTTTCGTGTCTGTTATCAGTGTTGATGGTAATTCGAGTATTTAAAACAACTCCACTTAGGCATATTCTGTTGGTTCTATCACCTTGTTTGTACTCTTAACATTATCAAGGGCGTCATGCCGAAAGGGTTGGATAATTTAATACAATACTTTAAAAAATACCTATGCTGTAATAGAAAGACTAGAACTTGAGCATATCACACACTACAAGTCTTGAATTATAATGCCGAGTTACTTGGACCTAAAATAAGAAAAAATACATCTCCTGTTTTGATTGCTTCTAAGGTATATACTTATGCATTAAGGAATAATAAACCCGTTTCTTGTAATCGAAAAACTAAAACCTGTGCATATATCACACATTACAAGTCTTGAATTACATAATGCTGAGTTACTTGAATTGAAAGCCCTTTCTTATTGATTTATTTAACCATTTAGTTTGTCCAAGAAAACGTTAGAACGTCTTCTGCTGATTCTGTTTTTAATTTACTCATCAAATTTTACAACATTAAGCTAGTAATCGCTTTTGTTGGTTCTGTTTCAACATCTAGCTTAGTTATTTGTGTCACACAGTATAAAACGAACAAAAATAAGCTAACAAATCTTTACTGTTCAAGCTTTAAATGATGCCCCTTGTCAGACTTACTGTTTTAGCATGTCTTTAAAAACTTAACCAGTATGTTTGTTAAATGTCAGGTTCATTCCTGAACATGAACCATCAGTCATTTAGCAGCAAATGAATAGCTAAATTGATGAAGTGTGTGATGAAAGTGAAACACACATTTTGTGCCACACGGATGAATGGCTCTGCATGTGTTCAATAGGTTTTGATTGCAAAGGGAAGGGACAAGGTCAATTTAAAGGGATCAGGCTTACAGCAGACAAGCAGTGATACTGACTTGATACTTAAAAATTAGTTATTATGCACAGTAAACTAGCAGTGATTTGCTTTCTTGCTAGCAGGTTATCCAAAGTTCTCAAGGGTTTTAGACCCACCAATTCTATCTACTCCATCAACAAAGGACCCAAAACTGAATTACATTTCAATAATTTACATAGGAGAGAGAGTCAAAAGAAAGGGGCAGATGTATATTATACCTTGTAGAGTTCAATCAATATGTTATCCAGAGATTCTTGTGCTTCCGTTGAGCAGAGATGACGAAAAGACCTGATTGCTTCAATAGCCTCATCAGACCGATTTAATTGCTTCATCACCACAGCCATGTCTTTCACGGCACTATCAACTCGATCTCCGGTGTTTATTGCTTTCCAAAACAGCGAAATTGACCTACTTGGATCCTTGTCTATCAACTGTTTGTCAAAAGAACCCAAATAAATTCACACTCACAGCAAAATTCAATCCAGAACCCGTACCATCAAAGATGACAAGATTATCGGAAAGAAACCCTAACAACGAAGCCGAAAATAAAAGCCCCAACTCAGGAATTGGAAACTGTGCGAGGGTTTAGCGAGAAGATGATCACCTGAACGCGTTTAGCACGAACGTAGGGGGAATCTCCGGCGGGCACTTTGTGAATGATGTGGAAGCGATCGGAGGTAGGAGAAGGAGACGAGCAATAGTAGTTCTTGCTGTTCTCAGACTTGCAGGACTTGGGAGCGAAAGAAGTTCGATAATTGACCGATGGTGGTGGGGTGAAGAAACCCCTGTCGACCGCCATTGAAGGGATTGATCTTGCATTCAGTGCGAAGAAATGAAGATTAATCGAGAGTTTCTTGGAGGAGATGGGAATTTTCACCGGAGACGATGAACAGAGGCGAGTATTTTTGAAATTTCAAAATGAGTAGACGTTACAATTTTATCACCGAATCATTTTGGAATTTTGGCTTTAAAAATATGGAGTAAAATTTGTTGGGTTAAATTGAAAAGTGGGCCTTTTTTGTAATAATGAGCACTAAGATGGTCCTTTTTATTATTAAGGGACAAACTAGACCCCTTTTATTTATCTATAAAGATAAAATAAAAGGGCAAATTGGTAATTGCAAGGTAAACCCAACCCAAAAGAAAACCCTAAACCCATCCAAACCCAAACCCTGAACCGAACCGGAACCCCGAACCGGAACCCGAACCCCGAACCTTAACCCGAACCGAAACCAGAACCCGACCTGTAAGAGCCTTAGTTTTTTGAGCTAGTTTTGGTCTTAGCCGCCCTCGCGGGTCTGTGAGACCGCCCCTGCGGTTTCCGGCGGCTGCAGCCGGTTTTGTTGACTCTTTGACCCGTGCTTTACCCTTTCCTTCTCTTATTCTTTTCTTGGCTAATCAAGGGTTTCCTCATCTCTTCACCTTCAGTTCTTCACGTTCTCCTTGCCTCCTTGCTTCCCTTGCCTTTCCTTGATCTTGTTCTTGAGTTTTGGAAGAGTTTTACTTGAGAGTTGGTAGAGTTGTGTGTGGTTGTGGTTGCTGAGTTTGTGAAGCCAGCTGAGTGTGCTTATGCCTTTGCCTGCCTAGACCTTCAGCAGTGGTAAGCTTCTTCTTCCTTCCTTCTTCCTTGCTCTTCCTTCCTTAGCTTAGGAATAGATGTATTAAACATAAGGTGATGTTGATATGTGTATTTTTATGCTTGTGTATGAATCTGAAAAAGAGTGAAAGTGATTGATCACGGGAAGAGCTAAAGAGAAGCCGCGAGTTTGCTTTCTGCTTTGTCGCCGCCCCCGCGGCCGAGAGTCACCGCCCCCGCGGCTACCGTGCCACAGCGCCTGCGTTGTGCCAGCGGCGTGCCTGCGCTTGCCAGCGTTCCTTGTCACCGCCCCTGCGGATTTTACCTGTCGCACCTGCGGGTGATCTTTTCCGCCCCTGCGTCCTTAGTTCACGCAGGTGCGTCTTGTCCCGGGACTACCTATAGTTAGGTAGTTCCTTTCCTTTCTAGTATGAGGAACTTAGTACCATGCTAGGATTCGGATGTTGACGAGTATGATATGGAATTGCCGGTTAGGGCTTTGAGGTTTACGAGTTGGATATGATCCCTTATGGATCCCTTGGGTCTAGGTGTGACCCTTTGTGTGATAGGAGTTTGATATTTATGTATGCCTTATATATGCCGTGTTATCCTCCAGTTTGGAGTGGACTGAGTTGAGGTTGATCCAGTGAGACGACTACGAGGTTGAGGTAAGTCCGTCGGACTTACTTAGTTGCCATTCCTTTATATGATGTTGTGCATGAGTGGTGTGTGTTATATGTTTATAGCATGTGTTATGATGGTCACCGATCTATGATATATTGATTGCCCACTATAGGGCTGTGACAACTTTTCCATTCATCCCGCTGGGAGTTGGGGGTTCTCTGTGGTCAGGCTAGACCTGGTAAACGGTTCGGGCACTCTCCATTCCCTTAGGGTACACGGGGAGGTGTTCCAGGCACCATTCCAGCTGGTTATAGTATCCAGAGGCGAGGGTTATATTCCTCGTGTCACTTATGTTTATATGGATATTTATATATGAGTTGATTGCTGGACTTTATAAAGATAATGAACAAGGTAAATGTGTGAAAGCATGATGATATGTTAAGATTTCTGATGTGTGTTTTTGCTCTAGCATATTCCTATATTTGTGTATGGTTAGCTAACGGTTTTATACCGTGTTGTAGACACTTTGCAGGATAGGAGAGCTGCAGAGTGATTCAGAGTGGGTGATCCGCTGAGGGCTCCGTACACTGGGGCGGTATCGGGGATATGGGATATTTTGTTGTACAGTTTAGTTTGTTTGTACTCAGCGGTACAATGTATTACCTTTTTGGATATATATATATATCAGTTTCATGTTTTGTTTTAATCTATTGGTGCCTTGTTGTAAGATCTGTGAAATTGTTGTCAAGCTAGGGGCATGATTCATTGTGAGATCCTAGCCCAGTAGCACTCCGAGTCCTACGGATTTGGGGTGTTACACGACTCGGAGCCCCGAACCGAAACCCGAACCGGAACCCGAACCGGAACCCAGAACCGGAACCCCGAACCGGAACCCGAACCGGAACCCTAAACCCGAACCGAAACCCGAACCCGAACCTAGATAAATCCTATTTATAAGGTTTTATTTTAACTTCTCTCTAAAATTCCCTTTATACCCTTGTTTTTAACGTTAAAAATAAATGTGAAATGACTAAGGGCCTAGTTGGTATCAACAATACAAAAAGGGTTTTATTAACTCATTTTTCTCAAATTTGTTTGGTTTCAAAACAAAAGAAATTACGGAGTAAAAGTTTAACAAATTTACTAGTGTATTACTCGTGTAAGAGATTTTGATAAAAATTTTATTTGTTATTATATTTCTTTAAAGGATTATATATAAACTATTTTTTTGTCATTAGATAGGGTAGATAATAAGAAATAAGTATTTGTACACTTTACATATAATATTATATAATACATTAATAAAATATCTAACCGTATAATAATTTATATTTTGATTTTCTCCCCCTTATTATATTGATTCATATGTTAAGAGAAATAGTACATTGGTAATATATGGTGTTAAATTAATTGCTATATATAAATTAATTTAATAAATAACACGATCTATAATCAAAACTAATTACGGTTAAGATTAATCATGTTTATTGTATAACTGGCCCAATTTAATTAAGATTTGATTTTAATATTTCGTTAAATGATTTTTAATGAATAAACTTAATTAATATTTTGGTGGGTTGTGGTTAAATGCTAAAATGACACGTGGCAATGAGCATTTTTCTGCGTGACACGTGGCAAGGAGTGCTACTCCTATAATATATACTAGTGTATAACCCGCACCTTGTGCGGGTTGAGTTTTAAAAAATTGTAAATATTTATACATTATTATAAATATTTTGAAAGATAAGGAGGTGAAAAATAAAACAACATTTATTATTATACTAAGATTTAATTTATTAGATTAGAAAAAGCGATCAAGATATGTTTTTAGTTATATAATAAATATTGTTTTAACAATTATGTCTATATATATATATATATTAAGAAATAAAATAATT
This sequence comes from Fagopyrum tataricum, assembly GCA_002319775.1. Taxonomy (NCBI): domain Eukaryota; kingdom Viridiplantae; phylum Streptophyta; class Magnoliopsida; order Caryophyllales; family Polygonaceae; genus Fagopyrum; species Fagopyrum tataricum. The sequence goes on along the minus strand of CM008284.1, from coordinate 24,501,916 downwards.
TCAAAATAATTATAATAAAAAATTTATTTAAATGATTTTTTTTAGATTGAACAAATTTACGATCTAGATATGTTAGGATTTTGTTTTATCTATTGGTGTTAATATTTATTTTACATTAAAGGACTAAGGAATTGCAACTGATATTTTAGGAAGTACATTTTTAATTAATTAATTTGATAATTTTAAGTATAATTCCTTAAATGGCTAAGGAATTGCTATTTTTTTGACGGACGAAAAATTCTGGCGGCGACACGTGACAATAAGTGCGTCCGCTTTAATATATATAATATAATAGATAAGATATATAAAAAAGATACTCAAATTTATATTAATTAAATTCTCAAGAACCAATCAAAAAGATTTTTTTTTCTCTAAAAGTACTCTATACAAATAATTCTCAAGAACAAATCTCATAACCATTACTTATTTATTGGTCTTAAAAACTTAAAACGACAAATAATTATGATCAAATTTCTAAAGCTAAAACAATATTTATTTATGATCGGAGGGAGTATATTTTATTATTGTAATCCGATCCCAAAATTTGTTAATAGATAGATTACATATGAAGATTAAAAGAAAGCATTACATGATCGTACTTGTTCTCTTATCAATACATTCTTAGAATGACTATGATGGAAAGATTACAACTAACTGCATCACCTTCTTGAAATAACGGCCACAATAGAACATGGTTATTGATCCTGATTTGGGATCTATCAACAAGAGGATGCAATAGGTAATTAGGTTTATATGATTATCAAATAATTGTTCTGCAAATGCAATTAAGAGAGTGTTAATATAAAGATGATATATATGATCATATGGGTTACTTGAACATTGTCACCAAGAGGTGTAATAGGAAAAGCAGTGTGGAAAACATCATCAACGTAAAAGGAAACAAAATTTACAAGCAAAGAGAAAGCAGTGTGGAAAACACCATCAAATAATCGCACTTACTTTGTGAATACGTGCAAAACAAATCAAGGATATAAGTTAACCAAAGCATAATTGGGATTAATGGATATTCAATCACTTCAAAACCAATTTTAGCAACCCAAAGCAATCTAATTTCACATTTGTACATTATCATTAGAGGAAGAAGAATGAAATTGTATCGATTTCATGTCTGAGAGACAAGTATGAGCACTTCTTGTTTGTTGTCCATAAGAAAAATCCATGTTTATTTAGTGTAATAATCAACAATAGTCAAGAATTATTTTGCACTACACAAAGACGGGGTATGGTAAGCTCCCAAATATCCACATAAATCAAATCAAAAAGATTCTTAGAAAGAGAAATGCTCTGAGAAAAGGCAATATATGTTGCTTGGTAAAAACACATGTATGTCAGTCTAGAGAAATAAGTTTAAATGCATGACATTTATCTAAATGAAGTAGTTTAGACAAAGATGAATGTCCTAACCGTGCATGAAACAAATGCACATCACAAATGTGTTCATTCAAAGTAGACGTAGTGAGTCCAGTTTTATGAAGAGATGCAGAAACAAGCTTGTAAAGTCCCCAACTCCTATAACCAGTAGCTAATAGCCACATCACTAGTATTGTCCTGAAATAAACATGTATGATGGTTAAAGTTAATCTTCAAAGGTAAATCATGAACCAGTCGAAATAGAGAGCAAATTGTGTTTAAAATGGGGTAGGTAAAGCACATTGTGTAGAGTGAGAGAAGGAGACGGTATCACAATTCCTAGATGTAGTACTTCTTTGATTAAGCCATCAGGAATAAGAATTGGCCTATCCGGTCTATGCAAGTTAGTGAAATAATCTTTGCAAAAAAGATATATGATCAGTGGCACCAAAATCTATGATCCAACCACATATGTTGATTGCATTGTGCATATAGGCTGTAATAGTACCTGCAAGTTTGCAAAGGAGGAATGAAATTTTTTTCTCTTGTAACTTCATGATACACAACATTAATCATGACTGGATCCATGGATGGTTTTGAAGGTAGATCCATGGACTCCAGGGATGATTTGCAATAGGAATTTGTGATGCATTAGCAGCCAAACCAATGTTAGATCCACTATGTGGTAAATCTTTATCTCCCTTGGCCTTGAACTCTTTATACCAGTTAGGTACACCAACTCACCTAACTCCTTGCAGTAAGTAAGTGCATTGTCGATAAGTTTTTCTTTCTTGAAGTCACGACGGCTACCTCTTGCTTGTAAAGAACAAATCGACTAACATCAAGTATATCATGTGAAGGTACAAAAATTACACGTGATTTCTTTCCGTTTTTCATCTTAAACAATCATGTGAAAAACTCGATTTATAGCAGGAGGCATTCAAGAGATAATATGGAACTTCGAAGCTCAAACTACTCATTGAGTCCCATGAAAAATTGCATTACTCGAAACTTTGCTTCCTTGTCAACAACCTTCTATAGAATGTCACAAGTACAGATAATGATACCTCGACACATGCAGTTAGAAATTTCATCAATTGAACTCAATTCTTCCCACAATTTCTTTAGTTTTTCATAATATACAGCTACACTTGTATTTTTTTTGTTTCAAAGAACTAAGATCTTTATGAATCTGGTATATAAGAGGTACATTTGATACCTCGAACATTTCCAATATATCATCCAATAGCTCCTTGCCCGATTCCACGCATGTGAATAGATCGGCCATATCTGACTTCATAGAGTGAAGAATCCAACATTTGATCATGTAATCTACTTGTATCCATCGAGAAACTTTATCGACATCATTATCGGTTGGCTTTTCGCAAGAACTGTCAATAAAACCTAATTTATGTTTTGCTCCCAACGCCATGCGAATGCAATGCTTCCATGAATTGAAATTGGGCCTTCCATTTTAGAGCACATATACAAGCTGCATTCCTAGATTGTAGAGTTGGAAAGATATAACGAATCATTGACGTTGTTTCCAGAGATTTGTCAAAACCTCGTCTTTGCAAATTCTCCCTATTGATTCCCGAATCTTGAGAAGGAGAATATTGTTGAGCTAGTATCTCCCATGATGAAAGAAGAGAACGAAGCAAAATACTTCTTATCACAAGTAAAGAACGGTAAGAATGTAAGTTGTTTGATCAAGAGGATCAAGCAAATGAAGTACTATCAAAGAGCCTTTGCTCTGATACCATCATAAGAGGAAGAATAACGAAACTGTATGTATTGATTTCATGTATGGGAGAACATATATACATCGATATATATACACAACATATTACAACTGAATCTGTTATATATTTCTCTTATTTACATAATAGGTCCTTTTATTCTATCTAATGAGCAATATTCTCCATATATTCTATACATTAGCCACCAGATCCTCCCCCTTATTCTTAATTATGATAGTCTATAAATCACAAGCACACCAATTCAATTTTGAGAAGAAAACAATTTAAAAGAAAATGCTAAAATGTCAAGTATTCATCCTAATATTACATTAATTGGGAGTTCAAACACCAAATAAGAATCATAACTGGAATCAGAGACCGTGTAAGAAGAAGTTAAAAAGTGTAACAAATTTATCTATTAAAATTTACCTATACTTACTATCTTAATCTTATTAAGGGCTTGTTTACTTGCAGATTGGTTTATTTTCGAATTTATAAATTAAATGAGTTTATACGGGTTTATAGTTTATTTTCGGGTTTATTTCTCCATGGGTTTATATATATAAATTATATAAGGTTGTTTACTTGTAGTTTTTTTTGGATTTATTTTTATACAAAATACACTTATGCTCCTACAAAAATCAAAGAACGACGGGGAATACATAGGGATGAAAAAAGAATATCGGGTTGGGAAAACACAATGCCAAAATCGGGTTTTAAACAAAAATAAACCCGTCCAAGCAAAAATAACCTTGTTCGGATAAGTTTTTTTTTTTGTGATTTATAAACCCGAATAAACTCATAGAAAATTAAATCAATCCCCAATAAACACGCACAAAAATTAAATTCAGAATTTATAAACTAAATGAAACATAAATAAACTACAAGTAAACAAACCCTAACTTATCAATTATCAACACTAAGAGCTCAACTTAATGTCAATACTTTATCGTGTACACCTACAACTTTCACAAATTTTACCTAAGAAAAGCTAAATCCAATTACCTACGAATCAAAATTACACCACGTGGTCCATGTTAAGTTTTAATAAAATACTTATGCAAAAGTACAACTTCTGCTAACGCATAGACGAGGCATATGTTGTAGCTCAGGTCACAGACTATTCTTCTTCTTTTTTTTGATATTGTAAGGTAAGTAATTAGGGTACATCATCTCCTCAAGACTCTCCACCTTAGAGCATCCTTTCGGATGAGATCGTCAACAAAAGTATTTGACGAGCTGACAACCAGCAGCCAGTCATGACCCAACTCAGCAAGCAAGTCAGCAACACCATTGACCTCTCTAAAGACATGCCGAATCCTAACCTGATAGAAATCAGCTAAAATATTAGTAATATTTGAAAGTATAAGATCAAGATCCCAGGGAGGTTTCCATATCTGCTTAACCGAGTTGATAACCGAAAGGCAATCCCCTTCGATTTCAATATTTTTGATACCCAAATTATAAGCCATAACAAGGCCTTCTCTTAGCGACATGCTTCAGCATGCAGGGCCGATATGTTACTACATTGCCCATAGCCAATGCAAACTGTCATAGCATCATGATTGCGAAGGATAAATCCATAAGCTGAATTCCAAGATTCTTTTTTTTAGAGCCGTCGAAGTTTAATTTAATATAGTCTTTTTCTTGTTTATCCCGATGGATGTTTTTTGTTTTCCTCCTACACTTTTCTATATTCTCTTTGCACTGTTTTGATCTTTTGTTTACTTGATTCCAATCGAATTTGATTACGCACAATTAAATCAATATTTTGAGGTTCCTTGTTTTTATAAATCCTCTAGTTCCTATTGGACCAGATGTTCCACCATACTAGAATTAAATAGTTGAGGTCGGAATCTGATAGATTTTTCCTCAGCCAAATTAATTTGTCTGAAATCTTAGTTCTTACCTCATTAACAAATCTAATTGTATCCTTAGTCTTGGAAACTGAAATCGAATCCTTAAGGAACATACATTAAAAGAACAAATGTTCAGCATATTCAAAGGGTGGTTAATTACAAAGACAACAAGTCATAGACATTGAAACTTTTTATTTTTCTAAATTTTTCTTTGTCGGTAAACCATTGATAGATAGTTTCCACTGAAAGTTCTTCACCTTAGGCATAATATTCAGCTCCCAAATCAAGTCATTCTCATTTATTGGGAGTCCACTTCTTACATAGAATTAATCGATCGCGGACTTAGTCGAAAAGTTTCCATTTTTCGACAGAGCCCAATAGAGACGATCTTGAATACATGATTCAGGGAGTTGATAAGATTTAATTGATTTAATAATTTCTTGCTGTAAATTACCTCCAATTTCCATTTCAATCTTATTACAATCCCATTTTGTTCTCGTTTATGAAATATTTAACTACCACATCTTTACTAACAACAAACTTTGTATTTTTACAAAAGTTAATGAGTGGTTCTTTCGATATCCAACGATCTTTCCAAAAATTGACAATACTTCCATCCCCAACATTCCATCTGAAATCTAATTCGAACTCAGTTCTCAACTTCATGAGTTTTTTCCATTGCCAAGAAGAATTTTGTTTAATATTGTACTTCCAAAGTACCAATCCTTTGAGGTATTTTTTCTTTACTATTCTAACTTAAATGTTGTCAGGTACATTTAGTATTTTCCATAGTAATTTTATTTGGAACACTTTGTTCATTTCATCATCTTTCCTGATGCCCACCCCACCATACTTTCTACGTTTACATATTCTATCCCAGCTAATAAGTGGATGAAAATTAGATCCTTTATTCCAGAAAAAATTCCTGTTAATTTGATCTAGTTCTTTGTGGATGCTAGCCAGAAGCATGAAGCTTTGCATAATAAAATTTGGTTTGACATTTAGGTTGACTTTGATTAGCGTGGTTCTACCTTCTTATGACAGGGTCGAAGCCTTCCATTTAGTAAGTTGTTTGGACTTAGTGATCACGTCTTCAAAAACACTTTTATTCACGTACTTTACCATTAATAATCGGACATCCAAGATACTTTTTCAAGCAATTAGATCCAACAATGCCCAAGCAAAGTTGAATATGACGTCTTCAAAAAACAAAGACTATTCATTTTCATTACCGACTGATATTTTTTATTTTTAGCAGAAGTAGTTAAAATACCAAAGAAACAAACTAAATATTAGTTCATGGGATTTAATAATAGGACAAAGCGTGTTGATATTGTAAAAAGTTCATCGACATTAATATAATTTGATTCGGTATCCGAAGTGCGGTATTGAGTAATTTTATAAATAGATTATATGGATATCATTAATATGTTATTTTAAGATATTGAGTAACAAAAAAAATAGGTTTTTTTACCTTTATTTTTTCTTTTTCCTAGGATTATTAGGACATGGGTCTAATTTATATAGACTTATTATTTTTTTCTCTCTCTTAATTTTCTCTTTTTCTAGGATTATTAAGATAAGGTTTGATTTATATAAAGTAATTAGTTATTAAAATAAGTGTATACTTTGTACCCATTATAAAAAAAATTAAATACTTATCAAAATCATGAAAAAGGTAGTGTTTTTTTATTATAATTAAATAAATAAACATTCTTCTTTATGTAAAGGAAAAATAACCCAAAATAATACCAACTATCAACATTGAACCGAAAATAATACCAACTTTGAAAATTACTAGGAACGATACAAACTATCAACGCATATATAAAAAATAATACGTTTTACCTTTCCATCAAAAAAGTTAACTCTGGCGATGACGTGGCACACATAATGTTATATGTCATTATAATATTTGGATGATGGGTATTATGTGGATTTTATTTTAAAGAATAACGTAGAGTTATTTAATATGTTAAAAAATATAAAAAAAATAATTATTTTAAATAATTGATTTTATCCAAAATATAATTTTCGAATTTTTTTATCAGATTTATTTTCGGATTTTGTATAAAATTTAAAATTTAATTCTAAAAAATAATTTTTAAAAATATATTTGAATATTTTAAAAAAAAATCATCTTTTAATCTAATCCCTAATGAATTTTTTTTCCCAATATTTTTTTTAAAATATTTTATTACAAATTAGTTAAAATATATAATAAAAATAAACCCCAAAAAAATATTCACAAGAAACCGATTTATTTTTTTAAAAAAAATTAATTTTTAAAATTTTTTTAAATAAAAATTCATTAAAAAAATATATATATATTTAAAGAAATGTTTTTACATTTTTTTTTGCAAACCTATTTAAAAAAAATGATCAAACTTTATTTAAAAAAAAATTTTACAAAATTATTTTTTACAAATTTTTTTAAAAAGTTATTATTTAAAATTTATATATATATATATATATTAATATTTTTAATATTATTAAGTTGATTCTTTAAAAAAAAATTTACATCACACATTTAATCCATTAATGTGATGACATGTCAAATTCCGGCTGCCATCTCATCGCCGGAGCTAGGGTTTTTACCGGAATAGTATGACGTATTCTTTTTGATAAATACATTGATAGTTTGTATCGCTCCTAGTAATTTTCAAAGTTGGTATTATTTTCGGTTCAATTTTAATAGTTGGTATTATTTTGGGTTATTTTTCCTTATGTAAATGATGATATATGTATTTTTTAATGTGAGGATATTTGACGCGCCAAATATACTTAGTGCATCTCGAGAGTGAAATAAAATAGTAGATAAACTTATCTAAACTATTTTCTGGGTTATGGTTATGGAGTCTAATGTATAATTGACCAAATTTCGGGCGACTAATGTATAGTCCGGATAAGATTATATTTTGTGATATTTTTAGACTTTTATTTGTTAGATGTTTTAATATGTCTATTTATACCTACATTGATTATTATAATCATCTTCACTAAAACCTTAGATCGATGGTGTTTCAAACATAGTCACAAATTCGTAGAATAGATAATTTCTTGTATTATTTTTCTTATCGATTGTATCCAAATTCTAACAACCAACCAAATTATTTGCCTAGAGGCTCTTCTCAGGATCGTTGAGTATCGTTGCAAACCTCTCATATAGATGCATCATCGAATTCCCTTTGTGTATTCGGTGTGGTTTGGTCCCTCAAACCGAGTTTCAAACCTTTTGGATGCACTCACACAAGGATGCTTGGCGGAGTTCGGGAGTTCTTGCTTGGATTTCGGAAACTAGTTTTGAAAATACCCTGACATTATTTTCTTTTTAGTTGCTTCTCCTATAGGACCTAGTTGATGAGAAAAATTATAACTAATGCATGGATAACATAGGTGTAACACCCCAAATTCGTAGGACTCGGAGTGTTACTGGGCTAGGATCTCACAATGGATCCTGACCCTAGCCTGACAACAAGTTCACTGAATCTTACAACAAGGCACCGATAGATTAAATACAAAACATCAAACTGTTATAAAAGTATCAAAAGGTTTATACAACGTTGCTGAGTACAAACAAAACATAACGTATATACATGGTCAAAATAACCCGTAGCCCACGAGTACGACCCCAGTGTACGGAGCCCTCAGCAGATCGCCCACTCTGGATCACTCTGCAGTTCTCCTAACCTGCAAAAGATCTACAACACGGTATGAAACCGTTAGCTAACCATACACATATATAAGAAGATGCAAGAGCACACACACACATCAGAAATTACTAAACACCTCATCATGATATCACGCATTTACCCGGTTTATTATCTTTATAATCATCGTCCAATACTCAACTCATATATATAAATATCTCAATATGAACGTATGTGACACGAGGGATATAACCCTCGCCTCTCGGGAATAGTGCCAGTTGGAGTGGGGATCCGGTCCCACCTCCCGTGTACCCTATGGGAGTGGACAGGTGGCCGGCCACTGAACCATACTGGCCTGCTCGTAGAGAACCTCCAGACTCCCAGCGGGATGAAAGGACAAGTTGTCACGGCCCTACAATGGGCAATCAATAGACCATAGGTCGGTAATAACAATATCATAACACGGCTATCAAGCATATACACACACCACTCATGCACACATCCAATATAAGGATGGCAACTAAGTAAGTCCTATGGACTTACCTCAACCTCGGGAGTCTCAAACTCAAACTCAAACGGCTCCGCTCTAGAGATCAACACAGCCTAAACAAGGTATAACACATATATCACACTCATATCCATAACCGGGGTCACACCTAGACCCAAGGGATCCATAAGGATCATATTCTAACTCGTAAACCTCAAAGCCGTAACAGGCATAAACGATACCGTACTCAACCTCACTCTAACCTTATACTCGTACCTAGCATGCTACTAATGCTCATACTAGGAAAGGAAACGATCTACCTAACTCTAGGTAGAACCGGAACAAAACGCACCTGCGTGACACAAGGGACGCAGGGGCGGAAGGCAGGTACCGCGGGCGCGGCGGGACGTAGCCGCGGGGGCGGTGACAAGGAACGCTGGCAACGCAGGCACGCCACTGGCACGACGCATGCGCTGCGACACGGTAGCCGCGGGGCGGTGACTCTCGGCCGCGGGGGCGGTGACAACGCAGGAAACGATTCTGCGATATCTCCTCAGCTCTTCACGTGATCACACACGTCTTTTCTCATCCAGGTTCAGACACATACATATACATACACATACAAACATCAATACACACCTATACATGCATCTAAACCTAAGCTAAAGATATGGAATCAAGAGAAAGGAAGAAGAGAACAAGGGAAGGAGCTTACCACAACTGTGGCCTAGCAAGGGAAGAACAGAACCAAGGTCTCACAGGCTGGCTTCAAGCCCAGCGTACAACATCCACAAGTACCACAACCACATGGCACAACAACCCTCTTCTCATCAAGGAGAAGCAAGAACAAGATCAAGGATGGAGAAGGAGAAGCAAGAAACGTGAGGGAAGCTAGAGGAAAAAGTGAAGAACAAACCCTTGATCAGCCAAGGGAAAGATTAAGAAAGGTAAAGAGTAAAGCACGGGTCAAAGAGTCAAAGAAGACGGCTGCAACCGCCGGAAACCGCAAGGGCGGCAGCCAGGGCCGCAGGAGCGGAAACCCGCAGGGGCGGCACCCCCAGCCGCGGGTGCGGCTAAGCCACAACTCGGTCAAAACTAGTCTCGGCTAAAGATCAAACTCGGTCCAAGAACTAAGGCTCTTACACCTCACCCCCCTAAAAACAAGTTTCGTCCCGAAACTTGTACAAACTCCGAAAGCACTCAAACTTAAAACCGGGATAGACTCTCTCCATCGGAGGTATCATATCTCGTACATAAGGTATCAACCCATGTGACACTATACCTCAAAAGATCACACTACTATCCGGGCATAGAGGGACATCTCTAGCCAAACCATCATCGGGGCATGGAGAAGACATCTCCATCCAAACTATGTCCATCAAAATAGCATGGAGGTAGGAACCATCTCCAGCTATCCCTAACCGTCGTATCACAATAGCATGGAGGTAAGAACCATCTCCAACTATACCTAACAATCGTACTAACACAACAGGATCTAGTAAGATCATAAACACATCATAGCTAGCACGAAAATAAATATAGCATAGCATGTAAGCACATAAGCACGTAATCATATCGCTCTACAGGCTAGTCCTAAGACTTACTCCTTGATCCTATATGTATATCTATCCTCGCCTATAACTCTGGATAGTTCCTCTGGATACTATCCCCAGTCTCTCCCGTAGTCTCATCAGGTTCTCGTCTCAACCACTGTATACTCAACACAGGTTTGTTCTATACACGCAGACATCTCATGTCTCTGCCTAGGACTGTAATAGAATGCACAATACAGATGTGGTCCGGCTCAACCACCAAATCATCATAACTCACAGTGTGTCTCGGAGCTGGTATGTAGTCCCTCATCTGAGACACATGAAACCCAGGGTAAATCCTCGAATCTCGGAGACAGGACTATCTGTAAGCTGCACTCTCAACTTCTTCTTAATGTCAAAACATCTAACACCTCGTGTCGGAGACACTCTCAGCCATACTAGGCTCCAATTCTAACTCTAGAGGTCTACGCCTCCTATCTGTATACGACCTCTAACGGCTCTGCGCAGTCAGCATACATTCTCGAATCAGTGCTACTCGAGCCATATCATCCTGAATCTGGTCGGGTGGCACACCCCTGGCTGTACCAGGCTCATTCCAGCATAACGGTGTACAATATCTCTGCCCATACAATGCCTCATAAGGGCCATCCCAACAGATGCATACTAAACACAAACTCGCAACAAATTCTTCAGCGTCTGAATGGTCCTCTCTGACTGACCATCTATTTGAGGATGGAACGCAGTAGTAAAGTGTAAACTCGTTCCCAAAGCAGTCTGAATCTACTACCAAAACCTCGAGGTAAATCGTCCATCTCGGTCTGAGACGATCGTCCTCGGTACACCATGGAGTCTCACTATATGCCTAGTGTACTCCTCAGCCAATCTGCTCACCGGCCACGTCTCCCTAATAGGAATGAAACGTGCCGTCTTCGTCAATCTGTCCACAATGACCCAAATGACATCAAGACTCCAGCTCAGTCTCAGCTCGGTCACAAAATCCATGGTGACGTCCTCCCACTTCTTCTGTGGAACAAGAAGGGGATGGAGCTCACCTCCAGGTCTGCAATGCTCTATCTTGACCTGCTGGCAGGTCGCACACTGTGCCACAAATCGGCTACATCGGCTTCAACCCTTTCTACCAATATAAACGTCTCAAGTCCTGATACATCTTACTCGTACTTGGATGTACAGAGTAAGGTGTACAGTAAGCCTCCTGTGAAATCCCCTGTCTCAACTCTGTATCAACAGGAACACAGACGCGACCGCGGCGTTTCAAAATTTCATCTGCTCCTAGCAGGAACTGTGGTGCCTCATCCCGAGACATCCTATCTCATACCCTCATCAAGGTCTGGCAGGTCTCCTGCTTCTGTTGGATCTCACTCAACAGATCAGGTAGTACCTCTAAAGTACTCCGCCGGGCATCCTCCTCCGGAAACTGAATGTCCAACTCTAACTAAACCAAATCCTTCAATACCTTCTGGCTGTGCCCAAACAGGAGCAGAAGTCAAACGTCTCTTCAGCTCCTCAAAACTCTGTACACACTGATCAAACCATACAAATCTGGTAGTCTTCCTCAACAACTCGTCAGTGGACGGACAATCACAGAAAAGCCCTCCACAAAGCGTCTGTAATAACCGGCTAGGCCAAGGAAGCTATGTACCTCCTTGTCGTTCGTCGGTGTAGTCCATGCTACTACTGCCTCAATCTTCGATGGATCCACTTTGATCCCTTCAGTTGAAACCACATGACTCAAGAATGCTACCTCTGGCACCCAAAACTCACACTTAGAGAACTCAGCATAAAGTTCTCTATCCCACAAAGCCTGCAACCCAATCCTCAGTTGTCCTGTGCACATCCTGCTCTCTCTCACCCTCATTTGGTGATATCTCGAACGTCGATCAATCCTTGTTCAACTCTCTGTAATCACTACACAGTCTCAATGATCCGTCCTTCTTCCGTACGAAGAGGACAAATGCTCCCCATGGAGATATACTAGGGTGACTAAAAACTCTTCTCGGCCAACTCCTCAAGTTGCTTCTTCAACTCCAACATCTCAATAGACGTCATCCGATATGGGCCTTCGAGATCTGTCTCGTACTAGGCTCTAACTCGATACCAAAGTCCACACTCCTCTGGGGCGGCAAACTGGACAACTCAGCAAACACATCTGCAACTCACAGATCACTAGAATATCCTCTAATGTTGGACTCTCCCCCTCCTTCATAGCATAACACCAGAAGGCTTCACATCTCTGTGCAAACAATCTAGTTACTCGTATCGCACCGATAACCATACTAGATTTTCCAAGGTCCCATCCTCGGAAAACCTCTATCTGTCCTAACTCGGTAGAAAAGTAACGGTCCTCCTACCTATATCTAAGACTATAGAAAGTCCATCCATCCAATCCATACCTGGTATGAATTCTTCATGCTCTAATGGCATGACAAAGAAGTCAACTAGTAAAACACGGGTCCCTACAGAAATGGGACAGTCACGAATCTCATGGGTACCTCTGACCCTACTACCATCGGGTAACCCTATACTAAAGGGTATCTCTTCAATCATATCTAAACTCAAACACTCAATACAAGCATCAGATATAAAAGAAGACATAGCTCCAGTATCAAACAAACCCTAACAGGTAAACCATGGATTAGAATGGTACCTGAAACAGGCGGTGCAGTTGGCTCCTCTACACTCCTCAGCTCAAAAACTCGACCCTGTGGCCCTCTGGTGTTAGTGGTGCTCCCACCACGACCTCTGCCTCTACCTAACCCAGGAGCAGATCCTTGAGTGGTAGGACGATCTGGGACTCTCTGTTGTCCCTGTATCTGCTGCTGCTGAGGTGGCCTCTGCCCACCTCCCGCTATACTGGCAGGAGTAGAACCCTGCTGAGACGAAGCTCCACCCTGTCTATAGAAAACAGCTATGTGACCTCGTCCACCACAAGTGAAGCAAGTCACTATTTGCCTCGTACACTCTGGTCTGATATGTCCATACTCAGCACAGTTGAAACACTGTCGTACCCTACCTGTAGCCGGTGCAGATGAGGGCTGACTCTGGAGGCTCTGACCTCGTCCTGAGCCAACAGATCCACCAGTACCACTGGTCTGCCCAGTACGCTGTCTCTTCTCAGACCCTCCGGTCTGAAAAGCTCTCCTCTAACTAGCCCGCTCTCGCTCATAATCGGCGGCTCTATCCTGGTAGTCCATCAAGGACTCACAATGAAATCCCGCCATATAGGCCCGGGTGGCATCCCTCAGTCGTCGGGAAAACAAATATACATGCTGGTCCACAGAAGGTGCAGCTGGTCCCAGCAATGCCAGTTCCTCCTGGAATCTCCGAATATCCTCTGAGACTAGTAAATCCTCAAACCCAGCCTCCACAAAATCCCGCAGTTTCTCCCTCCTCAGTGAGGCAGGGCAGAAACGCTCTCTAATCATAGTCCGCATCTGAACATAACTATCAACCTGTGCTCGTACAGACCTCCACCAGTGTTGTGCTAAGTCTCTGAACAGAGTTTGCACTAACTCTATCTGCCTATCTGCTGGGCATCTAATGGACTCCAGAGCTAAGTCCACATGTCCAATCCACAGCTCAACCTCGAGCCCCACCTTCCCAGAGAAAGGGGGTACACCCATCTGGTGAAATGCCTTCAACCAAGGGTCTGGTCTAGGCCCTCTATGCTCCTCTGTGACTCGAGCAATCTCAGCAACAGGCGCCGGTGCAGCTGGCACCTGAGTAACCCCGTGGGACCTCTCAGATTGTCTCTCATGTACTGGTAGATCTGGAATAGGTCTACCTGCTCTGACAACCTCCTCTACTCGCCGGATATACTCACGAAACTCTGGTCCTCCCATGGAGACATAATCCGAGGCATCTGACCGGACTCGCTGTGGACCCTGTCACCCAGCTATGCCGTTCCCAGTCTCAGGAACAACACTATCGGCAACATCCTCATGAACCTCTTCCGCTGCGCGTGGATCAACAGCGGAAGTCCTACCCCGTCCTCTACCTAGAGGGGGTCTACCTCTACCTCGTCCTGCTGCAGGTAAGGCTCTAGTCTGAACCATCTGTAGAGGACGTAAACCTAACTCAGAAGGCTATATATATGCCGTATGTATATATCAAATCATTCACAACAGAATATCTATATATATATATATTGTCGAGATCTTCAGAGGGGCGATGGCTCACGTACACGATATCCCAAAATATTTTGTACTCATTTCAAAACCAAAACCTTTTGAAAAGTCAGACCCCTTTCGGGTTCTGTTTATTTATCTATTCGAACTTTATTGCAGATTACTAGTGCCATTGTTGTCAACATGGGCACTGATACCAACTTTGTAACACCCAAAATCCGTAGGACTCGGGTGCTACTGGGCTAGGATCTCACAATGGATCCTGACCCTAGCTTGACAACAAGTTCACTGAATCTTACAACAAGGCACCGATAGATTAAATACAAAACATCAAACTGATATATATATATATATATATATATATATATCAAAAGGTAATACATAAGTACCGCTGAGTACAATAGGACCTAGTTGATGAGAAAAATTATAACTAATGCATGGATAACATAGGTGTAACACCCCAAATTCGTAGGACTCGGAGTGCTACTGGGCTAGGATCTCACAATGGATCCAGACCCTAGCCTGACAACAAGTTCACTGAATCTTACAACAAGGCACCGATAGATTAAATACAAAACATCAAACTGTTATAAAAGTATCAAAAGGTTTATACAACGCTGCTGAGTACAAACAAAACATAACGTATATACATGGTCAAAATAACCCATAGCCCACGAGTACGACCCCAGTGTACGGAGCCCTCAGCAGATCGCCCACTCTGGATCACTCTGCAGTTCTCCTAACCTGCAAAAGATCTACAACACGGTATGACACTGTTAGCTAACCATACACATATAAAAGAAGATGCAAGAGCACACACACACATCAGAAATTACTAAACACCTCATCATGATATCACGCATTTACCCGATTTATTATCTTTATAATCATTGTCCAATACTCAACTCATATATATAACCCTCGCCTTTCGGGAATAGTGCTAGCTGGAGTGGGGATCCGGTCCCACCTCCCGTGTACCCTTTGGGAGTGGACAGGTGGCCGGCCCACTGAACCATAATGGCCTGCCCGTAGATAACCTCCAGACTCCCAGCGGGATGAAAGGACAAGTTGTCACGACCCTACAATGGGCAATCAATAGACCATAGGTCGGTAATAACAATATCATAACACGGCTATCAAGCATATACACACACCACTCATGCACACATCCAATATAAGGATGGCAGCTAAGTAAGTCCTATGGACTTACCTCAACCTCGGGAGTCTCAAACTCAAACTCAAACGGCTCTGCTCTGGAGATCAACACAGCCTAAACAAGGTATAACACATATATCACACTCATATCCATAACCGGGGTCACACCTAGACCCAAGGGATCCATAAGGATCATATTCTAACTCGTAAACCTCAAAGCCGTAACCGGCATAAACGATACCGTACTCAACCTCACTCTAACCTTACACTCGTACCTAGCATGCTACTAACGCTCATACTAGGAAAGGAAATGATCTTCCTAACTCTAGGTAGAACCGGAACAAAACGCACCTGCGTGACACAAGGGACGCAGGGGCGGAAGGCAGGTACCGCGGGCGCGGCGGGACGTAGCCGCGGGGGCGGTGACAAGGAACGCTGGCAACGCAGGCACGCCACTGGCACGACGCATGCGCTGCGACACGGTAGCCGCGGGGGCGGCGACAATGTAGGAAACGATTCTGCGATATCTCCTCAGCTCTTCACGTGATCACACACGTCTTTTCTCATCCAGGTTCAAACACATACATATACATACACATACAAACATCAATACACACCTATACATGCATCTAAACCTAAGGTAAGGATATGGAATCAAGAGAAAGGACGAAGAGAACAAGGGAAGGAGCTTACCACAACGTGGCCTAGCAAGGGAAGAACAGAACCAAGGTCTCACAGGCTGGCTTCAAACCCATCATACAACATCCACAAGCACCACAACCACAAGGCACAACACCTCTTCTCATCAAGGAGAAGCAAGAACAAGATCAAGGATGGAGAAGGAGAAGCAAGAAACGTGAGGAAGCTGAGGGGAAAGTGAAGAAACAAACCCTTGATCAACCAAGAGAAAGATTAAGAAAGGTAAAGAGTAAGCACGGATCAAAGAGTCAAGAGAAGACGGTTGCAGCCGCCGGAAACCGCAGGGGCGGCAGCCAGGGCCGCAAGAGCGGAAACCCGCAGGGGCGGCACCCCATCCGCGGTGCGGCTAAGCCACAACTCGGTCAAAACTAGTATCGGCTAAAGATCAAACTCGGTCCAAGAACTAAGGCTCTTACAAGGCAACCAGGAATCTACAATTGTATAGTTTATAAAACCAAATTAGGGTATTCTTAGAGAAGGTTTGGGCAAATGACTGCCGATTACTTGATCTCTCATGAACGCATCCTTTCACATCCTCAACCTTCCTCTTTCCTTAAATGATGGTTTCTCCTCTTGGATACATAAAGCTTAATACCGACGCTTCCCTCATTGATAATTGGATTGGTCTCAGGGCTATTTTAATAAATGATAGGGGTTCGCTGATTGGAGCTATTGTCCAACAACTCTCCTGTGTCTCTTGACCCCCTCATGGGCGAAGCCTTGGTTGTCCTTCTGGCTATTCAGGAAGCTTCCCACCTAGGACACACTAATGTTATCTTTGAATTAGATTCTCAGATTACCATCCACCATATATGTAACCCCGAATCCGTAGGACTCGAGGCGCTACTGGCTAGGATCTCACAATGGATCCTGACCCTAGCCTGACAACAACTTCACTGAACCTTACAACAAGGCACTAACAGATTAAAACAAAACATGAAACTGATATAAATATGTACATGTCAAAAGAGTATACATGGTACTGCTGAGTACAAAAGTTAAACCAAAAGCCGTACAACCGATAACAACCCAAAAATCCCACAAATATGCCCAGTGTACGGAACCCTCAGCAGATCACCCCACTGGATCACTCCTCAGTCCTCCTAACCTGCGAAGGAACTACAACACGGTATGAAACCGTTAGCTAACTATACACATATATAAGAGAAGCAAGAGCACAATCACACATCATATAAACGATAACAACTCATCATGGTATCACACATTCACCCGGTTTATTATCTTTAATAAGTGAATCAATCAATCGTATAAAATATGTATATATATGAAGATAGGTGACACGAGGAATATGATCCCCGCCTCTGAGTACTCTAACCAGCTGGGGTAGTATCAGCACACCTCCCGTGTACCCTGTGGGAATGGTGAGGGCCTTCCTTTATACCAGTACTGGCCTGACTACAGAGAACCTCCCAGACTCCACGGCGGGATGAAAGGGAAAGGTTATCACAGCCACTACGATGGGCGGTCAGTATAATAAAGATAGGTCTGTGACCATCATAACATAATCATACTCGTAATCCTATTCCTAATCATGCTATAAAGCATATAGCAAACACCACTCAAGCATACATCCAATATAAGGATAGTAGCTAAGTAAGTCCTATGGACTTACCTCGATCTCAGAAGTAACTCAAGTATGATCCACTCTCAAAACGTCTACTCCAAACTGGAGGACAGCACAACCTATACAAGGCACACGTACATATATCACAATCCTATCACACAAGGGTCACACCTAGACCCAAGGGATCCATAAGGGATCAATTCCAACTCGTAAACCTCAAAGCCCTAACCGGCAATTCCATACCGTAATCATCAATATCCGAATCCTAGCATGGTACTAAGTTTCTCATACTAGAAAGGAAAGGATCTACTTTAGGTAGAGCCGGATCAAAACGCACCTGCGGAACACAAAGGCGGGGGCGAAAACAGATGGCCGCGGGAGCGGCGGAACGTGGCCGCGGGGGCGGTGACTGATGTGGGTGTGACAAATGTTTCAACTCTTTTCTCCGACCAGGTACACATACAACAGCATCATATCAACATCTAATCCTAAGCTATTACCATCTAAGGCTGCATCAAGCTTCAAGCATCACAGCACAGCCCAAGGCACTTCATCAACAAGAGGGTGAATGAAACCTTGCTCAGTAAGGTAAGGTAAAGCACGAGTCAAGGTCAAGGAAAACGGCTGCAGCCGCCCGCAGGGCGCCCGCGGGTGCGGGCCGGCAGGGGCGGCAGAAAAGGCGGCCAAAAAGCAATCTCGAATCTCTCTCGGTCCGAAAGACTACGGCTCTTACACTCACCCCCTAAAAACAAGTTTCGTCCCGAAACTTGCAAAACTCAAACACAGCAGGGAGGAAAAACCTCTCCGTAGTCATCATCATATCACAAGGGCATAGAGGAAGTACATCTCTAGCCAAACATATCTATATATATCTATAACAGAAAGGCATGGAGGTAGAACATCTCCGGCACTACTATGTCCATCAAAATAGCATGGAGGAAAGAACCATCTCCAGCTAAACCTATCGCATCACAATAGCATGGAGGAAAGAACCATCTCCAGCTATAACAATAATCATACCAGCATACAAGATCTAATCAGATCATAAATCACATCAAGCTAGCATGAACAAAACACAACATGGCATATAAGCACATACACACATAAACAGATAAGACTCACCAAGCTAGTACTAAGATCTACTCGGTGATCCTACTGATGTATCTAACCCAGCATAGAACTCTGGATAGTTCCTCTGGATACTATCCTCAGTCTCCATGTAGCCTCCTCAGGTCCTCGTCTCGACCACTGTATCCTCAACATAGGAATGTCCTTCGAACGCAGGCGTCTAATACCTCGCTCTAGGACTGCAATCGGATGCTCTACAAAAGTGTGGTCCGGCTCAACCACTAAATCCTCATAACTCACAATGTGTCTCGGATCTGGTATATACTCCCTCAGCTGAGACACGTGAAACACAGGGTGAACACCCTCTAATCTCGGAGGCAAGGCTAATCTGTATGCTGCACTCCAACTCGATCCAGAATCTCGAACGGTCCGACATATCGGGGACTCAACTTTCCCTTAATGCCAAAACGTCTAACACCTCGTGTCGGAGACACTCTCAGCCACACATGGGCTCCAACCCTGAACTCTAGAGGTCTACGCCTCCTGTCAGCATAAGACTTCTGACGGCTCTGTGCAGTCAGCATACGCTCTCTAATCAATGCTACCCGAGCTACATCATCCTGAATCTGATCAGGCGCTAAATCACTCATACTGCTCCGCTCATCCCAACATAACGGGGTACGACATCTCTGTCCATACAGTGCCTCATATGGGGCCATCCCAATAGATGCATGCCAGCTGTTGTTGTAGGAGAACTCAACAAGCGGAAGATGATCTGTCCACACCTGTCCCCAATCCAACACACAAGCTCGCAGCATATCCTCCAGAGTCTGAATGGTCCTCTCTGACTGACCATCTGTCTGAGGATGAAACGCCGTCGTAAAATGCAAACTCGTCCCCAAGGCAGTCTGGATCTGCTGCCAGAATCTCGAGGTAAATCGTCCATCTCTATCTGAGACGATCGTCCTCGGTACACCATGGAGTCTCACTATATGCCTAGTGTACTCCTCAGCTAATCTGCTCACCGGCCACGTCTCTCTGATAGGAAGGAAACGTGCCGTCTTCGTCAACCGGTCCACTATAACCCAGATGGCATCAAAACTCCGACTCAATCTCAACCCGGTCACAAAATCCATGGTGACGTCTTCCCACTTCCTCTGTGGAACAGGAAGTGGATGAAGCTCGCCCCCAGGTCTGAAATGCTCAATCTTGACCTGCTGACAGGTCGCACACTGTGCTACAAATCTGGCTACATCGGGCTTCAGCCCTCCCCACCAGTATATACATCTCAAGTCCTGATACATCTTACTCGTACCTGGATGTACAGAGTAAGGGGTACAGTGAGCCTCCTGTAAGATCCTCTGCCTCAGCTCTGTATCAGCAGGTACACAGACGCGACCACGGCGTCTCACAACTCCGTCTGCTCCAAGCAGGAACTGTGGTGCCTCGTCCCGAGACATCCTATCTCTAATCCTCTGTAAGGTCGGGCAGGTTTCCTGTTTCTGTCGGATCTCGTCCAACAGATCAGGAAGAACCTCTAAAGTACGCAGCTGGGCATCCTCATCAGGAAACTGGATGTCCAACTCTAGCCAGATCAAATCTCTCTGCAACTGGCGCTGAACTGTCAATCTCGCAATCGCCTGCTCTCGAGGCGTCTTCCTGCTCAGGCGTCGGCGACAACGTTCGCCTTCCCTGGATGGTACAAGATCTCTAAATCAAAGTCCTTAATCAACTCGAGCCACCTACGCTGGCGGTTATTCAATTCCCGCTGCGTGAAAATGTACTTCAGACTCTTATGGTCTGTGAAGATCTGACACGTAGCACCATATAAGTAATGTCTCCAGATCTTCAGTGCATGAACTACCGCTGCCAACTCCAGATCATGAGTCGGGTAGTTCTCCTCATACGTCTTCAGCTGTCGAGACGCATATGCAATAACTCTACCTCGCTGCATCAAAACACATCCCAAGCCTAGCTTGGATGCATCACTGTAAACCACCAAGTCCTCAGTACCCTCTGGCTGTGCCAAAATAGGAGCAGAAGTCAAACGCCTCTTCAACTCCTCAAAACTCTGTCTGCACTGATCAGACCACACGAATCTGGTAGTCTTCCTCAGTAAACTCGTCAGTGGACGGGCAATCACAGAAAAACCCTCCACGAAGCGTCTGTAATAACCGGCTAGGCCAAGGAAACTACGTACTTCCTTGACGTTCGTCGGTGTCGTCCAAGCTGCTACAGCCTCAATCTTCGCTGGATCCACCTTGATCCCATCAGCTGAAACCACGTGACCCAAGAATGCTACTTCTGGCATCCAGAACTCACACTTAGAGAACTTAGCATAAAGTTCTCTATCCGCAAAACCTGCAATACAGTCCTCAGGTGTCCTGCATGCTCCTCACTGCTACGAGAGTATACCAGAATATCATCAATAAAAACCACTACAAACTGATCCAGGAAGTCGATGAAGATACTGTTCATCAACTCCATAAAGACGGCTGGGGCATTCGTAAGCCCAAATGGCATCACTACAAACTCGTAGTGGCCATATCTGGTC
This sequence comes from Fagopyrum tataricum, assembly GCA_002319775.1. Lineage (NCBI taxonomy): Eukaryota > Viridiplantae > Streptophyta > Magnoliopsida > Caryophyllales > Polygonaceae > Fagopyrum > Fagopyrum tataricum. The sequence goes on along the minus strand of CM008284.1, from coordinate 24,480,051 downwards.
CGGAATGCTGTCCTGTGCACATCCTGCTCCCACCCTCAGCTGGTGATACCCGGAACGCAGGTCTATCCTGGAGAACACAGTCGCTCCCTGTAACTGATCTAACAAATCATCAATACGCGGCAGTGGATACTTGTTCTTGATGGTCACCTTATTCAGCTCTCTGTAATCTATGCACAATCTCAGCGATCCGTCCTTCTTCCGTACGAAGAGAACAGGTGCTCCCATGGGGACACACTAGGGCGAATGAAGCCCTTCTCGGCCAACTCCTCAAGTTGCCTCTTCAGCTCCAGCATCTCGACAGGCGCCATCCGGTATGGGGCCTTCGAGATCGGTCTCGTACCAGGCTCTAACTCAATCCCAAAATCCACACTCCTCTGAGGCGGTAAACTAGACGGCTCAGCAAACACATCTATGTACTCACAAACAACCGGGATATCCTCTAATGCTGGACTCTCCCCTCCTTCATGGCATAACACCAGAAGGCCTCGCAACCCTGTGCAATCAGTCTGGCTGCTCGTATCGCACTGATAACTGTGCCTACCTTTCCAAGGTCCCAACCTCGGAAAACCTCAATCTGTCCTAACTCGGTAGAAAGGGTAACGGTCCTCCTACCTACATCTAAGACTGCGGAATGTCTATCCATCCAGTCCATACCTAAAACAACTTCTTCATGCTCTAATGGCATGACAAAGAAGTCAACTAATAACACTCGGGTCCCTACAGTAATGGGACAACCGTGAATCTCACGGGTACCTCTGACCCTACTACTATTGGGTAGCCCTATAATAAAGGGCATCCCCTCAACTGTATCTAATCCAAGACGCTCTACACAGGCATCAGAAATAAAAGAGTGCGTAGCACCAGTATCAAATAAAACTCTAACAGGTAAACCATGAATCAGAATGGTACCTGTAGCCGTAGGTGCAGCTGGCTCCTCTGCACTCCTCAGCTCAAAAACACGACCCTGTGGGCCTCTGGTATCAGTGGTGCCTCCACCACGGCCTCTGCCTCTACTCGGCCCAGGAGCAGATCCCTGAGTCGTAGGGCGGTCTGGGACTCTCTGCTGTCCCTGAGTCTGCTGCTGGGGTGGTCTCTGCCCCCCTCCTGGTACACTGGCAGGAGTAGAACCCTGCTGTGATGCAGCTCCGCCCTGGCGGCAGTAAACAGCTCTATGGCCCTGTCGGCCACAGGTAAAACACGTCCCAGTGGTCTCGTACACTCGGGCTTCAGATGCCCTGGATCTCCACAGTTAAAACACTGTCGTCCCTTCTCTGTAACCGGTGCAGATACAGAACGACCCTGACGTCTCTGGGTACCCCAACACTAGCAGCTCCAGCTGTACCACTGGTCTGCCGGTACGCTGTCTCTTCTCAGACCTCCCGGTCTGAGAAGCTCTCCTCTGTCCAGCTCGCTCCCCCGCTCATAATCGGAAGCTCTATCCTGATAGTCCATCAAGGACTCACAATGAAACCCGGCCATATAGGCCCTGGTGGCATCCCTCAGACGTCGGGAAAACAGATATACATGCTGATCAGCAGCAGGGGCCGCTGGTCCCAGCAAGGCCAGCTCCTCCTGGAATCTCTTGATGGCCTCAGAAACAGGCACATCATCAAACCCAGCCTCCATGAAATCCCGCAGTTTCTCCTCCTCAATGAGGCAGGGCAGAAACGCTCTCTAATCATCGTCTTCATCTGCGTATAACTGGTAACCTGTACTCGTACAGATCTCCACCAGTGTTGAGCTAACTCCCTGAACAGACTCTGTACCAGCTCTATCTGTCTATCAGCTGGACATCGAATAGACTCCAGAGCTGAGTCTACGTGTCCTAACCAGAGCTCAACCTCTAACCCCACACTCCCAGTGAAAGGGGGTACTCCCATCTGACGAAATGCCTTCAACCAACTGTCTGGTCTGGGCCCTCTATGCTCTTCCCGAACCGGAGGAATCTCAGCAGCAGGTACCTGTACAGCTGGTACCTGAGTAACGGTGTGGGACCTCTCAGATGGTCCCTCCTGTGTCGGTAAATCTGGGACACGTCTGCCGGCTCTGACAGCCTCCTCTACACGTCTGATATGAGCCTGATACTCTGATCTACCCATAGAAATGCGACCAGAATCAGCAGACTGGGCTCTCTGTGACCCCTGTCTCTCAGCAGCCTCGTTCCTATTCTCAGGAAGGCACTCTCAGCAACTTCCTCATGTACCCCCTCTGCTGCGCGTGGATCAACAGCAGGAACCTGACCTCGTCCTCTACCGAGAGGGGGTCTACCTCTACCACGTCTTGCTGCAGGGAGGGTTCTAGTCTGAACCATCTGCAGAAGACGTAAACCTAGCTTAGAAGGCTATATATATGCCGTATGTATGTATCAAATCAATCATGACAGAATATCTATATATAAACTGTCGAGATCTTCAGAGGGGCGATGGTTCACGTACACGGTAACCCAAAACATTTGTACTCATTTCGAAACCAAACCTTTTAAAAGTCAGACCCTTTTCGGGTTCTGTTTATTTATCCATTCGTACTTATTGCAGATTACTAGTGCCATTGTTGTCAACCTGGGCTCTGATACCAACTTTGTAACACCCCGAATCCGTAGGACTCGAGGCGCTACTGGGCTAGGATCTCACAATGGATCCTGACCCTAGCCTGACAACAACTTCACTGAACCTTACAACAAGGCACTAACAGATTAAAACAAAACATGAAACTGATATAAATATGTACATGTCAAAAGAGTATACATGGTACTGCTGAGTACAAAAGTTAAACCAAAAGCCGTACAACCGATAACAACCCCAAAATCCCACAAATATGCCCAGTGTACGGAACCCTCAGCAGATCACCCCACTGGATCACTCCTCAGTCCTCCTAACCTGCGAAGGAACTACAACACGGTATGAAACCGTTAGCTAACTATACACATATATAGAGAAAGCAAGAGCACAATCACACATCATATAAACGATAACAACTCATCATGGTATCACACATTCACCCGGTTTATTATCTTTAATAAGTGAATCAATCAATCGTATAAAATATGTATATATATGAAGATAGGTGACACGAGGAATATGATCCCCGCCTCTGAGTACTCTAACCAGCTGGGGTAGTATCAGCACACCTCCCGTGTACCCTGTGGGAATGGTGAGGGCCTTCCTTTATACCAGTACTGGCCTGACTACAGAGAACCTCCCAGACTCCACGGCGGGATGAAAGGGAAAGGTTATCACAGCCACTACGATGGGCGGTCAGTATAATAAAGATAGGTCTGTGACCATCATAACATAATCATACTCGTAATCCTATTCCTAATCATGCTATAAAGCATATAGCAAACACCACTCAAGCATACATCCAATATAAGGATAGTAGCTAAGTAAGTCCTATGGACTTACCTCGATCTCAGAAGTAACTCAAGTATGATCCACTCTCAAAACGTCTACTCCAAACTGGAGGACAGCACAACCTATACAAGGCACACGTACATATATCACAATCCTATCACACAAAGGGTCACACCTAGACCCAAGGGATCCATAAGGGATCAATTCCAACTCGTAAACCTCAAAGCCCTAACCGGCAATTCCATACCGTAATCATCAATATCCGAATCCTAGCATGGTACTAAGTTTCTCATACTAGAAAGGAAAGGATCTACCTAGCTTTAGGTAGAGCCGGATCAAAACGCACCTGCGGAACACAAAGGCGCAGGGGCGAAAACAGATGGCCGCGGGGCGGCGGAACGTGGCCGCGGGGGCGGTGACACGGACGCGGGCAGCCGCTGGCGCTGGACACTGTCGCCGCGGGGCGGTGACTCCTGGCCGCAGGGGCGGTGACACGGGACGCGGGCAGCCGCTGGCGCTGGACACTGTCGCTGACAGGGGCGGTGATGGCGCTGGACACTGCGCTGACTCCTGGCCGCAGGGGCGGACACAGTGCAGGGCGGAATTCTGGATTCCACTTCAGCTTCTTACGTGATCACTTCACGTCTTCATTCACCACCAAGGTTACACATACACCACAACACATACATACTAGCATCAAGCCCCCTATCAAACATCTACTCCTAAGCTAGAACAAGAAAGAGAGGAAGAAAACCCAAGAGAAAGCTTACCACAGCTGGGAAGCTCAAGGCTGCAGGAAGCAACACCACTCAACAAGGCTGGCTCCAATGCACAGCTTCACAGCACAACATCAACATCAAAGCCCAAGGCACTTCCAAGCCAAAACAACCAAGGAAAGCAAGAGCTAGGTCAAGGAAAGGGAATGAAGAAGCAAGGAGGACGTGAGCACGGCTGGAGAGGATAAAAGATTGAATGAAATGAAACCCTTGATCAGGCAAGGAAGAGGAAAGAAGTAAGGTAAAGCACGAGTCAACGGTCAAGGAAAACGGCAGCAGCCGTCGAAAACCGCAGGGGGCGGAAAGAGTGCCCGCGTTGCGGGACCGCAGGGGCGGCAGAGGCCGTCCGCAGGCGCGGTGAAGGCTAAACTCAGCCAACGTCTATCTCGGTCAAGATCAATCTTGGTCAAAAGAAACTCGGCTCAGGACTAAGCTCGGTCGCGAAAGACTAGGGCTCTTACAATATATAGCGGAAAGTAGGCTTTCTCTTGCCTTTAAGGTTCCTCCTTGATGACATTCTATGCACATCGAACTCGTTTCATTCCACGTAATTTTAAACATTGTTTCACACTTGTTAGCACACCATAACCCTAACTCGGGATCCATAAATCGCTTTCATAGTGATTTCCCCTCACGCATTATCTCCCTTGCGTTTCTTGAACTAATAAAATGCATCCTTTTTTTTATTCGATAAAAACTAGAAAACTAGTAGAAGCACCAACATAACGCAAAATACACGAGTATGTATTGTGATAAATTAAAACAAAGGAAACACGAAGGGAATGAATGGAGATAAAAACGGCAATACATGTCAGTATGAGAACTTGTACAAATTAAAGACACGGTGTGCGAAATTTGAGAAAGAATATAAATTCAATAAACAAGAAAGATAACACACACAAATTCACATTGGTGCACCCAAAACTGGTTACGCTCACTTAAATAGATTTTTATCGAGCAATTTCATATTACAAATAAAGTAGATAATACAAAGAGATATAAGAAAATAGTATAATATATATAGTAACAAAACCTTATAGATAATAATTGATAATCAAGTATCAGACCAAAACCGAACCTAGGGCAACACTGCTCTTCGAACCTAGACGAAGACCATCCTCTCTTCTCCAAATAAACTATGTGAAGTGTGATATTCAAGACATATTAATTAAACCTTGTAATGAATAAATATAGAAGTAGATATGGGCCCGGTTTGGTTCAAACCGCCGAACCGGCGTTTTCAAACCGGCCCAAACCGCCGGTTTGGCAAACCGGCGGTTTAGGTTTGGCCGGTTTAGGTTTCCGCCGTTTCAAGGTTTAGGTTTCGGTTTGGCTTTTCCGAAAACCTAAACCGGCGGTTTGAACGCAGTTTAAACCGACGGTTTGAACCGCCAGTTTTTGGCCGGTTCAAACCGGCCGGTTTCGTTATTTTTTTTTTTTATTTTTAAAAAAAACCCAACGGCTATTTAAAATAGCCGTTGGTTTCTTCAGCCTCAACGGCTCATTTTTGAGCCGTTGGGGCTTTAACATTATAAAAAAAAAATTAATAAATCTCCCCCACAATTTATCCTAATTTCCTATAAATACCCATTTTCTCTTCCTCTACAAATCACACCATCTACAACTCATCTTCTCTACTCTCCTAATCTCTATTCTCGATTTCTCGATTTCTCGTAATGGCAAACCCAAGTGATCAAATTCCCTCTTCCCAATACTTTCCTAGCACCAAGAGAGCAAAACACAAATGCCCGACAATCCCGATGTTACCGAAGTTCCACGAAGAAGTCTCCCCCCTCCGAAAATGCTTACATCCGAAATATTTACGAAGCATTACACCAAGGGGGAGCCGGTGAACGAGTATTGTCAAGTGGCATGCAACTATTGCTCGAAGGTGTACAAGTGGAAGGTGAAGGGCGGCTACGGACATTGCAAATCTGGCAAACGTCCATCACATGGCAAACGTCCATCCGGAGAAGCTCGGGATTTCACGGGGACAAACACAATTGTCCCACGGGTTTGCATCTTCTACCTCTCATTCTCCTTTATTTACATATAATCATAGTGAAGAAAGTTTAGGATTAACCGATGTTATTTGTTCACATTCATTACCGTTTTCTTATGCCGAATATGAAGAAGTTAGGGAATATAACACTAGATATCTTCAACCTTCTTTTAAACCAACTTCTAGGAAAACCGTTTCAAAATTAGTTACTAAAAATCTTACTTAAAAAAGAAAGAAATTTTTTTATCGAATTTGGCTAGTTTTGAACATCAAGTTTCAATTTGTAGTGATATTTGGAGTACACAATCACAACAACATTTTTACATGGGCATTACTTTACATTTTATTGATAACGCTATGTTTTTGCATAATATGTTATTGGTTTTCGGCATTTTAATCAAAGACATAATGCACTAGGCATTGCAAGCATGATTAAAACGGTTTTACAAGAATATAATTTACAACATCGAATTTTTTCATATTCTTTTGATAATGCATCCGCAAATACCGCCGCCGTAAACCATTTGGTTGAGGATGCGGGACAATATATAAAAACTCCTTATACTCATCAAAGATGTGCATGTCATATTTTAAACTTATGTGTTCAAGATGGACTTAAGGTTTTAGGAGATATGCTAACCCCAATCAAACTTGTTATTGATCATATTTGGCATGACTCCGATTTAAGAAGAAAAATGGAGAAATTTATGTTTAAAAAAAAAATGTTCATCCTATTGCTTTTTCAAAAGATGTTGGAACTCGTTGGAACTCGACTTACAAACTACTTTGTGAAGCCGTACGTTATAAAGTTTTGTTACAAGAATTTGCTTCAATTCATGTTCCTTGGTCAATTTTAGATGATGAAAATGTTTGGGAAACTTGTGCCCATATTTGTAATGTTTTAAAAACTTTTAATGATGCAACTAATACCATGAGTTGTGTTTACACTCAACATCTCATAGATTTTTAGAAATTGCCGTTAATGTTTCCGAAGCTTTTGTAAAATGTTTTAACATACCTTGCCTTCTAGAATGTATGCTTGATATGAAAGAAAAATGGCTTAAATATTATAAAAACATTCCATGATTTATCTTGTAACCGCCGTTTTTGATCCTAGACTTAAACTAGATGGTCTTTCCGATTTATTGACTATTTATTATGATTGTTTGTGTGTAAACTTAACACAAGAAGACTATAATGTTCCTAACATTGTGCAAGAAGTTAATACCGAAATTGAAAAATTACTTAGTACATTTCAATCTAGTGCTAGCTCTTCTTCTACCGCACCTAGTCCATCTCCCTCTTCTACTAGTTCATCTTCTTCTCTTTCACTTGCACAACAAGTTTTTGCTAGAAGAACAAAAACACCTAGACATTCATCTTCAAATGCGGAATATCAAGATTATCTTAACACTTGTTTTAATTTTGATGATAATGTTGAATTTGATATTTTGGATTGGTGGAAGAGATTAGCTCCCAAATATCCAACCTTAGTTAAAATTGTACAACAAATCATGGCCGTGCCCGCATCAACGGTTGCGGTGGAGCAAGCATTTAGCCGAGGCGGGAACATTCTCGGTCACAACCGAACTCAATTGAAGCCCGAGAAGTTGGAGATGCAAGTTTGTATTCAAGATTGGATAAGGGCGGCTAAGCGGAAACAAAGGAATGCACCGGTGTACGACTCCAAATCGGATTCCAACTCCGAAGACGCCGGCACTACTTCCGAGTCCGACATCGAAAGGTAAGCGGGATTAAAAAAAACTCGGAAGTCCGAAAAAAGGTAAGTCAAGGTAAGAGAACTACGTGGGCTTTGATTCCTCTTAATCCGAGAGGATACGTAGGCAACCGGAAAACGGTTCAAGCCCTTTAATTTTTCCGAGTTTTTTTTTGAAACAACCTTCAACCTGACACCCACAAATTTCTCTCCACTAAAAAGTGAGACATTGAGAAACTAAATCAACACAACTTTTACATAAGCATCCTCCCTCTATAATAGACATTCATTTTAAAAACGATATAACAATTGCTAGCATGTCAAGCAACTTTCACTTTTTTTTTTTTCCTCGTCATTTTTATCTATTCTTGTCTTTATGGCTCTATTGGTGATTTGTCTTTTATCACTCGTTCGTTGTTTTTTTTGATCTGGAAATTTAACTCAAAAACCAATCTCCCTTGTCTACGATTCTCCTCTTTAGCTTGAACAGCTTTGTCAAGTGTTATTCGATTGCCTTTTAAACATGAGATAATATGGCTCTCAATTAAGAGATTTAAGTTTTTACCGAAAGTTACTACAATATTTTTTTGAAAATAACAGGAACTAGAAACAACATAAAGATCCATAATCATGTGGTGATGCATACGTTTGCAACCAAAAAGCAGATAATTTGCATGGAAATAAACTTTGTTTTACCTGAAAAAAATCCTCGTACTGAGATGTAAATGTTTAACACACAATAAATATCAAAGAAGACAAATCATTGACACAAAGCCTAAAATCAGACCTTCAATCCTTTGTTGGATGTGTTTTTTCGCAAAAACAAAAGCTTCCTCGTCAAGAATATGATGGTAAGAAGGAAAAGACAATCGAGCATTCTAATATACATATTTATTCAACAAAAAAGTTCATCCTTATTAAAAGCAGAGCAAGGTAAATAATGTAACCGAGTAAGACCTTCAACAAAACAAAATGCCATTCTTGCATCAAGGTACGAAATGGGGTTGAATGAATCTTATGAAATACCTTGGCATAACAACAGGATCCGTGGCGCAATGGTAGCGCGTCTGACTCCAGATCAGAAGGTTGCGTGTTCGATTCACGGGGGTTCAATCCCCCGAAACTAGATCCATGTTATTGTTTTTCTCACAATATAATTGTACTTGAGTCATAGACAACACTGCCATCGCGGTAGGGTACCATACAATGATCAATCATCATATATTATGCCACCATGAATAGCGAAATATTTGCACAAACAAGAACAAATTTAAAAACACTAGTAAGTTCTGATTGAACTCAAAAAATAGTATGGTCATGTTTATTATATCATACAACAATTTACGTCACAAAAGATTTGCACAAACCGATTAATCAACGCAACGTACCTACGTTGATTTAATTTATTTCCTTGTAGATAAATATATGCATTACAGTTTTTAATTTAATTAACGTAAAAATGCACAATCATCGTATTATACAATTTGGACGTTTGTTATGTGATCCGACTATCTAAGTTCTTATTCCTTACAATAAAATTGGATCTCAGGAAATCGACTCATATAAGTTCTCATTTCTTAACTTACTACTCATGTATAAACGGATCGAGATTTGAAATAGTCAAATAAGATATATGGTCATCCGGATCGGGTAAGATATTCAATCATTTGATAAAAATATATTAAATTAACGTACTCAAAATATCCAACCACCTAAAAAGTGCCGGATAATCTCGGATCGAATTAATACCCTTGACCAATGCTATGAAAGGAACTAGTTCATGACCCGTGCCTTGCACGGGGTATTTGTTAAATAATTTTTTTTTTTTTGTGCGAATTTGTTAAAAAATTGTATATATCAATTATAATAACACGATATAATGACAATAATAACATGTTATTTGTTCTCTTACTTATAAAATTTGGTTGGAAGGAGAATCAGTTGTCTACAACGCATCTTGACGCGCTCTATTAATAAAATATCGACTAAATAGTAATCAATCCGGATAGTCCGACCTCTTACATAGGAGAGAAAAACATTATACCTTCATGAGGTTCAAACAATACATTTAGTCTAATATAAATCCGAAAGCATAAAAAATTTGAATCTAATTAAGACTAAGGGTAAATATCATTGGTATACATTGTCTCTTTCTTACGAGTATTTTCATCCGCTTCCGGCGATTCTCCTTACAATTATCAGTATGAATGAGATGGGAATTCATTTGACACCGACTTAAAGTATTGGTCAAATGTAAATGAATGCGATTTGAATCTAATAAGGATGAGAAAAAACTGTAAAAAAAAACATTTAATAATTAAAACAATTAGAATGAAATATAAAAAATTATTAAAAAGCGAACATATTGAAATAAAATAAAGTATTTAAAATTTTTATTTATAGTTATATGCAAAATGTATACAAGAAACGTGTTACTAAAATTTTGGCAATCTTTAGACAAAAATTATATAAATTATACCACAATTAATAAAAACAAATTTTGTTAAAAAATATTACATCTAATATCGGATATATAAAATAATACTAACATGCACTAATTGTGGCATTCCAAAACAAATGACAATATTGGGCACTCATTCATCGAACTTTGGTCGAATATCAAATATCAATATTGGGCTTGGGTAGAAGATCAAATGACAATTATGGCAACTAATTAAATGATAAATATATATCTCATTACTACCTCTCTAGGGTTTCCTCTTTCATTACACTACCCTTCCTCTATTACAACCTAGCCACACTTGTCAACAAAATCCTAACCGCTAATGTTCATTTCTCTTTACCGTAACTTTTCTTCCATGTTCAACCAATATTCATCCTACCATACTCGACAAATAATATATGTTTGAAGCGTTAGCGGATCCGTTAGGGGATCGTATGAAATCTTCCAACTATCACAGACTTCGAATCGTTGGATAGAGACTTCGAATCGGAAATGGAAGGACAAACCGACGAAGTTCCACCGATAACCTGCTTTAAAAAAAGAGAGGGTACGAATCACTTGAAATTTCAATAGATCTGTGTTTTTTTAAAAAAAAATTCATACTTAATCCTTCGATTCTTTGTTATTTCGAGATTGTCGGACAAAGACTTCGCTGGAAAAATAGAAGGAGGATACCACAATAACCTGCTTCAAAAAAAATGACGGTATGAATCAATTGAAATTTCTAAGAACAATTACCTTTATGACTGTATACATATTTCGTCATTGTGGGTCGTATTGCTTGTACCTGATGAGTTTGAATATGAAGTTTGCCGTTACCAAAAAATACGGTAGGGTCAAAGGTACCACGACTATTTACACGTCTTAGGAAAATCATGTATAAAACCTTGTTAAAAGTATATTTTAACATAATCAGGTTTGTTAAGATAATCAGATCTTATAGTTGGACTGCTAGTGGTTTATTGTGTTATAAATAATGTATAGTCTCTTGTTAAAAGTGGATTTTAACATAATTAGGTTGTTTGTTACGATTATCAGATCTTATAGTTGGACTGCTAACATGGATATGTATGTTTTATTATTAGATTTATAGTTTATATAGGATACATATCTAGTGAAGATATTCTTTACATGAAGATATTCTTTACATAACAATGAATCAGGATTCAGAAAATTGATAAGATTATAATCAATCTCAAGATTAGGTTTGTTAATATATTAAGATTTTATTGTTCTAGTGGTTAATATCATGAATATTACCTTTTTAATCTTAATTAAAGTAAATCTTATTTCAAACATATTGTTTTTATATACATTTTTCTTAATCCACATATTTTTTTATCAAACAGAAGGTGGAATTCATGTGAATGGTTCACACCTCCTTCAAGGCAGATAAGTTTTTAAGTTAATTTAAAAAAAAAAATTACGATAAAATCATATCAGATTTAGTATTTTAGATTTTCACGATAAATTTGTTAGGTGAGGTGAAGATTATCCTAGAAGTATTGAATTATTTAAAAATATTTTTTACTTTATATTTTATTTTGTCGAGTTAAACAATAAATCGGATTAAGCAATTTAGATATTTACATAATTTAAGGTTTAACTTCTAAAAATTAACTAATTAATGATATCAGTAAAAAAATTAATAGATACTCCATGTTAGATTTGATTTGTTACTTTTTTATTTTATATATAATTTCAGTTTAAGAACTATTTGACGTTAAAAAATTGTAAACGCATATTTTAAGATCTAATATTTTCAAATCTATTATCTATTATTTGAATTATGTAAAGATTATATTTTCAAATCTCTACCTTCTCTGATCTTAAATAACTTAAGCAGTGTTTAACTTAAAAAGTGTTTGTTCGTGTTTTGGTCAACCTCGAATCACTTAATTTATATTCAAGCCATACCAGGTCAAGTTAGTTGATTTTTGAGTTCGTGGAACTTACCTTCACAATAGTAATCACAGCAGAAACTGGATCTCTAACACCAAGAACCAGCAGGAATGATCCCAATGGGTATAGAGAGATAGTTTCTTTCTAGTTGCTCCTAGTAAGAAGACCATTCAGAACCTGTATCACCATAAAGTATTTCCATTTGAGATATTCTTGATCATGAAAAGTTTACTGTGTTGCATTAATGTCTAGATTCATCTCAATCAAGAGACCGCAATTGAAAACTATCGTAAAAAAGGGAATGCTGACTCGGTCATTGCCGGATAGTCTCGACTGGAAGCAGACGAAAGGAAAGCTCGTAGCGCTTCTTGTATGCCGGAACGGCTTCTCTGTAAATGCAGTCGATGAAGAGGACGAAGATTGCAAAGATTGCAGATACAATTCCGTACAAAGATAATAAAATTAGGGGATATATTGTGTAGATAAACAACATAAAGGAAATTGATGACGAAAGAAAAGTAAATTACCAGCAATTGATGAAGAATGATCGATAGATGACGGTATATAGTGTAAATTTTGTTTCAAATATTGTGGAGAAGATTTGCAATTAAGATCTCCTATATATGTGATTGGTTGAAACTAAATAAACAAGTAAAAAAGTAATAGTGATTTACGAAAAAAATAATAAACAATAACAATTCCACCAATCATGCAATAGGGATACAATGATACATGAAGTGGGTGATGTAGAAGATCTTAACCAGAAGATTTGTGGCAAGCTGATCTGATTAGATCTTTTTATACTAATTTGATGAGATGGTCCGTTAAACTATTAAATTTGATTATTTTTAGTTTTTAGTTTAGCATTCGATATGATCTACGTTTAAAGGATTTTAACAAACCGTTATTTTAAGATTTAAAAGGATTTTACTTTCAGATTTGTTAAACAGTTAATATTTAAAATTTTATTTTTAGTAAAAAAGATTTTGTGACTTAGAAAAAAAAGTTTTAATCGGTAAAAAAATTCTGAGAGCGTTACGGCTCTTTTAGTATAGGTATATAGATATATGTTATGTTGAGACACTACTAAGTCAAGATTTTCTTTTTCTCTTGATTATATTTTAATCTAACGAGACAAGCGTGCAAAGCTAAGCTAAACTAAAGTATGTAATATATTTGATATTGAATATCCGATCCGACCTACCTAAAAAGTGTGAGATACTCTCGGACGGTCGGCCCAATCGATCGAATTGGATTATACACCCTTAATTAGTCACTACTATGGAAGATAGATGGACCTGCAGAAAAGACAGTATTATGTGTTTAGTTTTGTTTAGAGGGAAATAATGTTCGTTTGCTTTGGATGTATGGAGGGGGATAAAAAAAAAAAAAAAGAAGATAATTTTGTTTGTTTCATAAGCTTAGAATTAGCCCTAGACATCTTTTGATTCTAAAATCCAGTTGAATAATTACTGGTGTTTTATTTTTCTTGCAGATGCAAAAGATGGTTCAAGCTTGAGCAGCGGAAGGTTGGTGGAGTACATACGAGAACAACTACAGCAATTACCTTTGATATCGGACAAGTGTTGCATCTGTTGAGTTCCAAAGCTACTGCCAAGTGTAAACCGATTGGGCTGAGTTCGTTTATAAACGAATTTAGCATAAATTGTAATCCACCTTTAAAAAGTGTTTACATTTGCTCATTTACAAAAGTAAACGAGTTTCAATCGAGTTTTTTCAAACAGAGTAGCTCGACTAATATAACATTCATACAATGTTATTTTAATCGAATGAGTTGAGTTTTTGGTATGTTTATGTTCAACTTGTTTATAAACATGTTGATCCAGAACCGAAGATTAAAATATGTTCATATTCACCTCGTTTAAAAAATACACAAGTTAAAAACGAGCTTTTTTCAAGTCAAATAGTTATAGCACTTTAGAAGTCTCTATTGGACTCTGAAGTCCATTTATCTCTTAATTATTATCAATTTCAAGTTTGATAGTCCAAGTTAGAGCAGGAAGAACCTAATCGGTTGTGAAACCGACCCTACGAATCCGAATTTATCCGAGACCATAAAGCTTTGAAAAAGAGCATATCTGGAACCAAATCGTTTGGAACCGATTTTAACCCGAAATCATAAATAACCCGATTTACCTTGTCCTTTTTTCCGATTTACATTTAATGCTTCGGTTCTCGGATTTCGGGTTTTAGCATGCACTATTGTAACATCAGTATGTATATGCTATATAGTTACCATGGTGGTTAGGGATGACAATTTCAACGGATATCCAACCACCCGATCCAACGAAAAAGGATGAAAATCCGTTAAAGGACGGATGAAAGCGGGTGGTGGATCGAGTAGGATGCGGGTGAAGGATTCATCCATCCATCACCAGATCCATCATCTACCCATCCATCCGACCCGTATCCACCCGCTTAAAATTATATACATTTTTAATATTGTAGTTTATATATAAATATAATACTTTATTTCGTTACTATATAAAACTATATTAAAGTAAACCATATATTTCTTCCTAATATATTTCGGTTGTTATTATTGACTCAATATATTTTGTTTATTTTAGATTTTGTTTATTATAGTGTTGTACTTTATAATTATGTAAATATTATGTTAATTTTAGTTGAATTAAGTATTATCTTGATTTTCAAAAATATTTGATTTCTTTACAAATTATAAATAACTGTAGAAACACCGATCCACCCGCTTCGTCCAGTGGATGTGGGTGATTGGATGCGGGTGAGATCGTTGGCAGGTGGTGGATTGGTGGGGGTGGACATTTGGGTGATGGATCGGGTGCGTCAAGGTCATCCACCCCGCACCCGATCCATTGTCATCCCCTAATTGTGGTGACGGACACATGAAAGTAAAAAAAAAATGAGGATTTGACGGGACACTTGCTACTAGTGGAGGAGTCGGCCATTTCTTTAAGAGCACTCACAGCAGTGGAAAAAAAAAAAACTCTCCTTACTCTCTTTTCTTCAATCATCTCTCCTCCACATCATCTCTCCTCCAAATCCTTTTTTCACAAATTTTTCCCTCCCACCAACAACAAATTATAAAAAATTCTCTCAAAATCTTCTCTCTGTTATAAAAAGATTGTTTTGTATTTCTTTCTTTACTTAAACTTTGTGGAATGTGTTCAAGAACACTTAGAATGAAGCTATAAGAGAGGAGAGAACAAGAAGATTATATTTCTAACTTGCTCTTGGTGCATTTTGTTACAATGAGAATGACCTCTATTTATAGGTCAAAAACTAGGAGGAGTCATTAACATAAAAGGGGTTACAATATGAGGAGTTACTAATAAAGTAAATTGGGGTGTTAGAAGGTGAATAATTCACCTACAATTTACTTCACTTCTTGACCAATTCCATAACACTCCCCTTGAATATTCACCTTCTTCTATTATCAAACTTGAGTGTTTGTTAATGACTCCAAAGTTATTATACGCTTGGATGATGCTGCCTCATTAAAAACCTTGTCAGGAAAAACCCAGTGGGATAAAAACCTGATCGAAGGGAAAAAGAGTGCAGCGCGTATAATGCTCCCCCTGATTTCAACATATGTCTCGGAGTCTGTACATTCCAATCTTGCGCACAAGCTCTTCAAACTTCTTGGGGTTCAATGATTTTGTGAACAAGTCAGCAAGATTGTCACTGGAACGGATCTGTTGAATATCAGCTTCCCCCAGTTTCCTCTAGCTCACGAGTGGAGAAGAACTTTGGCAATATGTGCTTTGTACGATCTCCCTTAATATGCCCTTTCTTCATCTGAGCAATGCATGCTGAATTGTCTTCGTACAAGATGGTAGGATTTTCAGTGATGGGTTTCATCCCACACTCCTTTTGTATGAACTTGATCATTGATCGTAGGGACACACATTCTCTTCCAGCCTCATATAGAGCGATCAACTCTGCGTGATTTGAAGAAGTGGCGGTAATTGTTTGTTTTGTTGACCTCCATGAAATTGTCGTGCCTCCATATGTGAACACATATCCGTTTTGGGATTTGGCCTTGTGTGGGTCAGATAAATATCCTGCATCTGCATATCCAACCAAAATGGCATCTATTTTGTTTTGATAAAACAAACCAAGGTCATGTGTACCTCTAAGGTAACGGAATATGTGTTTGATGCCATTCCAATGTCTTCTTGTGGGTGCACAACTGTACCTGGATAACAAATTTACAGCAAAAAGCAATATCTGGTCTTGTATTGTTAGTTAAATACATTAAGGCACCAATTGCACTTAAATATGGCACTTCTGGGCCAAGGATTTCTTCATCCTCTTCGCGAGGACGGAACTCATCATTTTCCACATTAAGGGATCGAACAACCATGGGTGAGCTTAAAGGGTGTGCTTTGTCCATGTAGAATCTCTTTAGTATTTTTTTTCGTGTAATTAGATTGATGAATAAATATTCATCCCTTAAATGCTCAATTTGTAGGCCAAGACAAAGCTTGGTCTTTCCGAGATCTTTCATCTCAAATTCTTTCATCAAATACTTTGCAGTTTCTTCAAGCTCGTTAAAGTTCCAACGATATTCAAATCGTCAACATATACTGCGATTATAGCAAATCCACTTTGAGATCGCTTGATGAAAACACATGGACATATAATGTTGTTCTTATATCCCTCCTTGAGAAGATATTCACTAAGACGGTTGTACCACATTCGTCCTGATTGTTTTAATCCATACAAGGATCTTCTCAATTTTATGGAAAACATTTCTCGTGGCTTTAAGGAATTAGCATCTGGCAATTTTAGTCCTTGTGGGACTTTCATGTAGATGTCGGTATCAAGTGACCCGTATAAGTATGCAGCCACGACATCCATAAGGCGCATCTGTAGTTTTTCAAAGACAGTCAATCCGATTAGGAATCTAAATGTAGTTGCATCAATTACTGGAGAGTATGTTTCATCATAATCGATTCCTGGAATTTGAGAAAAACCTTGGCTACAAGCCTTGCCTTATATCTCATAATTTCATTTTTCTCATTTCGTTTTCTCACGAAAACCCATTTATAGCCGACTGGTTTTACACCCTTTGGTGTATGAACTACAGGCCCAAAAACTTCACGTTTTTCAAGTGATTTTAATTCTGTCTGAATTGCCTCTTTCCATTTTGGCCAATCTTTTCTATGACGACATTCATCAACTGTTTTTGGTTCAATGTCGTCATCTTCAGTTGTGATGTCATTAGCCACAGAGTAGGCAAATATATCATCAATAATGATGTCCTTTCTATTCCATTGTATCCCTGTGTCGACATAATTTATAGCAATTTCATAATTGTCGATTCTTTCATCATCAGGGATATTATCTTCATTTGGAATGTTCTCATCCTCATTTTCTTTGTCTTTCTCATGTTCCTCATTTGATTCAATCACTATAGCATCTCCTGCTATATCCTTTTGATTCCTTGTTTTTCTCGGTTTCAAGTCTTTTGAACCGAGTGGTCTACCACGTTTTCGACGAGTCATAGACTCATTTGCAATGGACACCTTTGGTTGTCCAATGGGTACATCAATTCTTGCAGGAGCATTTGCTGCAGGAACATGTGATTTTACCACCTTCTTAGTGTCTGTAAATGCATCTGGTAATTGATTTGCAACACTTTGTAAGTGAATGATTCGTTGAACCTCTTGTTCACACATTTTTGTTTTTGGATCAAGGTGTGATAATAGTTGCATTCCATGTAATTTCTTTCGTACTTGGGTCCACTTTCTTCTTTTCTCCCCCTAAGATTGGGAATGTATTTTCATCAAAATGACAATCAACAAATCTTGCTGTAAACAAATCACCCGTTGTTGGTTCAAGATATCTAATGATCGAGGGGGATTCAAAACCAACATATATTCCCAATCTTCTTTGTGGACCCATCTTTGTACGTTGTGGTGGAGCAATGGGAACATAAACTGCACATCCAAATATTTTTAGATGTGATATATTAGGCTCCTTACCAAACACTAATTGCAATGGGATTGTTCATTATTTGCACTTGGTCTTATTCGGATCAAGGCTGCAGCATGCAATATCGCATGCCCCCAAGCAGATGGTGGTAATTTTGATTTCATCAATAATGGTCTAGCGATTAATTGTAATCTCTTTATTAATGATTCAGCAAGACCATTTTGTGTGTGAACATGAGCTACTGGATGCTCCACATCAATCCCAATTGACATGCAAAAGTCATTGAATGTTTGGGATGTGAATTCTCCTGCATTGTCAAACCGAATTTTCTTTATTGTATAATCCGGAAATTGAGCTCTCAAACGGATTATTTGAGCAAGGAGTTTAGCAAATGCCGCATTTCTAGTCGATAATAGACTTACATGTGACCATCTTGTAGATGCGTCAATTAATACCATAAAGTATCGAAATGGACCACACGGTGGAGCAATTGGTCCACATATATCTCCTTGTATCCTTTCCAAAAATGCAGGAGTCTCACTCGTAACCTTACTTTTAGAAGGTCTAATGATAAGCTTTCCGAGTGAGCAAGACGCACATTTAATATGACTTGACGGCATAACTTTCATTCTTTAGTGGGTGTCCAATTGAACCCTTTATAATTTTGTGCATCATCATTGACCCCGGGTGACCCAATCGGTCATGCCATAGTGTAAATTCAACTCGGTCATCCGACCGTTTGTTAGAAATCACATTAGCCTCAACCGGATGAATATATGTTTCATATAATCCGGAGGCTTGTCCTTGCATTTTTTCAAGGATCCTTTTCTTATCACATTCATGTGTTGTGATGCACAAATATTCTCTCCCATTTTCATTCATGGTTTCCATATGAAACCCATTTTGACGCACATCCTTAAAGCTCAATAAATTTCTTCGAGATTTACTCGAATATAATGCGTCATTTATTATTATTTTTGTTCCCTTCGGGAGTAGAACAAGAGCTCTTCCCGAGCCTTCGATGAGTCTAGCCACACCAGATATTGTATTCACATTGCCCTTAAAGGGTTTCAAATCCGTGAAATACTCTTTATTTCTCAAGATGGTATTT
This sequence comes from Fagopyrum tataricum, assembly GCA_002319775.1. Taxonomy (NCBI): domain Eukaryota; kingdom Viridiplantae; phylum Streptophyta; class Magnoliopsida; order Caryophyllales; family Polygonaceae; genus Fagopyrum; species Fagopyrum tataricum. The sequence goes on along the minus strand of CM008284.1, from coordinate 24,460,789 downwards.
GTGGTGGCACTGTCCACAAGACATTGCTCATTCTCATCGAGTCTTTTCTTAGAAGATTCCATGTTTACTCTATAAAGAAAGAAGCATAAATAAATTAAGCCATTAAAAATAAAACTTCATATTTTATATTAGGATAACCATATTTTAAATAGTCTTTGAAAGAAAACATTACAATGCATTACATCATATTATATATTATTATGCAATAAGGAAAAAAAAACACAAGTTCATAAACCGAAAAAACTTTAGTCCAAGGCACATGCATCGTCATTCTCAAAAAGTTGAGAAAGTGAGAGATATCTAGGCTGTCATGGGTGAACTACCAACACCTTCATTTTCCACGAAGTTGGTTTCACTAGCCTTTTCTTTGTTTCTTTCGGCCTGATAAGCATCCACCAAATGTGAAGCTGTACGGCATATTTTTGCCCAATGACCAGCTATGCCACATCGGTAGCAAACAGTTCTTGGCTTGTGAGAGGGTCCTTTTTGACCCGCCTGGACCTTTAGCTTATCATTCCCCTTGTAACCATAGTTACCACCTCGATTGTAATGACGACCATCATTATAGCCTTGCCTACGGCCACGACGGCCACCACGCCACACGACCGCCACGATCACCACGACCTCGGCCACGGCTATTATAGTGCCATGACGGTTGCCCACTTTCTTTGTAATTCTTGTATTTTTCCTCGGATGCCTTGTCAGTGGCATTGACTTCCGGAACTGCTATTGATCCCGTGGGTCTGAGGTTGTGGTTTCTCATTAGGAGCTCATTATTCTTTTCCGCCACCAACAATACTTTCAAGAGGTCTGAGTACCTCTTGAAACCTCTCTCCCGGTATTGTTGTTGTAACAATACATTTTGTGGCATGCATAGTACAAAATGTTCTTTCTAGCATTTCTTCTTGGGTGATCACATGACCACATAGTCTCAGTTGGGAGGTGATCCTGTGAATAGCACTATTATAATCAGATATGGACTTGAAGTCCTGGAACCTCAAATTGTTCCATTCATATAGAGCTTGTGGGAAAAGGACTTCCTTTTGATGTCCATATCTTTCATTCAAGTTTTCCCACAACTCTTTTGGATCCTCCACAAATAAATATTCAGTCTTGAGACTTTCATGAATGTGGTGCGGAGGAATACAATTGCTTTTGCCTCTCTTGTGGAGGCATCATTTTCATCCTCAATTGTTTTTTCAAGGCCATTTGCCTTGAGATGGGCAAGTGCATCAACCCTCCATTCGAGTACTTTTGGCCCGACAAGTCAAGCATGTCAAACTCTCTTTTTGCAATGCTTGCCATTGATTACTACATAACATTATAGTTTATGTCAATATTAAGCATGTATGATAATATGAGTCGTGAATAAATAAAGTAAAGTCATTTCATAGGTGTAGATGTCATAACAATAATAGAGACACATATTTTTATCATGCGACATAAGAAAAAAACATATGGATATATAAGAGTTACGAGAGTAAGAAATTAAAACCAGTTACTTTTACCCTCTTTAAACTCCATCTCCATATTCGTTCGTATTCCAAGAGGTGAAAGCAAGAAAATTAATTAATTTGGGTCTTTGTCAAAAAAAATTGAGTTTCTGGTGAGCAAATCTCAATTTTGTTTTGTTTCTTAGCATAAAACCAAACGACATAATTTTATTTTGACAAATTTATTTTAGATCTCATGTTAAGATAACGAGTTTCTGGTGTAGAGGTTCCCGATTTGGGCAACTACAGAGCATACTCCTCGGATTAAGTTAAGTTTCTAAAAAATTGAGTTTCTGATGTAGAGAATCCCATGAAGGGCAACTACAGAGCATAGTCCTCAAGTAGATTTTCGTGTATAGTTTTGTGTAAAGAAAAACTAAGGAAAAGTTTAAGAAACATACCCTTAGTAGCAAAGCTCAGTTATAACTTAGAATCTCTCGTGCTGATAACGTGTTATAAAAAGATTGTTTTGTATTTCTTTCTTTACTTAAACTTTGTGAATGTGTTCAAGAACACTTAGAATGAAGCTATAAGAGAGGAGAGAACAAGAAGATTATATTTCTAACTTGCTCTTGGTGCATTTTGTTACAATGAGAATGACCTCTATTTATAGGTCAAAAACTAGGAGGAGTCATTAACATAAAAGGGTTACAATATGAGGAGTTACTAATAAAGTAAATTGGGGTGTTAGAAGGTGAATAATTCACCTACAATTTACTTCACTTCTTGACCAATTCCATAAACACTCTCCTACTTTTTTAACCTATCCTATCACATTCTCTCTCCTATATTTTTCCAAATTTTATTTACTACTTAATAAATAATAACTAATCAAATAATAATTAAGATATTACCAAACTCTTAATTATTATTGTTATTTTTAGTCAATTTTTTAGTTAATTTAAATTAATGGAATAATTAATAATTAAATTAATATGATTATAAATTAGTAAAAAAAACTAATTAAATAACATGATTATCAATAATTAAGAGATAAAATAACGGTAAATGAAATAAAACATGATGCATGAAGATTAAAACATCTTAAAAAAAAACTAAATGAAAATACAACAATGGTAAATAAATTACGAAACATAATCACGAAATCATAGAGATGCCGATAATTTTTGTAAGGATCCAGTTCATCAAACTTTTGCCAAATGTGCTCTATCAAGTCATCTTAAGGGACTGATGAGTTCGTCTATTATGCATAACGTCCCTTGTCTCCAAGTATTTGTTAATGTCGATCGGACGTCCAATTTGAAACTGGACGAGAATAATAATACAAGCCTTCATAATGTCGGCCAATATATCTTCATCATAAGCAAGAGTTGGTTGTCGTATAATTGCAAACCTTGCCTGCAGAACTCCAAATGCACGTTCAACATATGTCAAAATGGGTGATTGATAAAAAAAGGATCGAAATCGTTGAAATTTATCGAGGTCGATGAGGATTATCTGGGATCCATATTTTTCAGAAATTGAACAAAATAACACAATTTCTTACGATTTTGAAGAGACGAATAAGAGAAATGAGGCTTTTTGAAGTGTGTCAAAATGGGTGTCTATATATAGAGGGGGGGAAAATATGACGTTGGTATAATTTATTTTTTTTAAAAACCTTTTTTTTAAAAAAAACATAACCGTTATAGTTTAACGGTAATATTATAACAAAAAAAGAAGATAGAATCAAAATAAAAAATAAAAAAGGAAGAAAAGAACTGTTTAAAGTGGGCCCAAGCGTGCAACCTCCCGCCCAAAACCAGAAAAAGTGAAGATGAGAATTTTTTTTGAAAGAGAAGTTTTTTACAAATGTCTTGATTTTTTTTGAAAAACTTCACTGTTGGGATACAATTTGTCCCAAAAAAAAAGTTTCCCATCCAAAAAATCACTGTTGTAATAGCTTTAAGGGGGCAAAAAAATAAATAAAGAAAAATAAACCCAAGTTTACTCATTAAAAATTTTAAGAACATTGTGAAGATATTATGTTCAAACCCACAACCATTGCTCTTACGTAGAAAACCAACTATGTCATGCGTTGTAACAATAACCCAAAATATTTGTATATATAAAGAGGCGAAACACTTTCAAGTTCCCATCCCTTACCCCTTGTCTTTGCCTTGTGACCGAAAATATTTGGAGATTCCTCCCTAGTCTTAGATGTAGCTAATTTTGGTAAACCACGTAAAAATGATTCTCTTTCTTATTTGTCTATCTATTTTTCACTTCCTTCGTGACATGTCGACACGAGAGTTTTGATTTTAGAGAAAGATGTGTAGGATGAAAATCAAGGTCGACAAGTTTAAAAGGAAAAGAAAAACATTTACGATACTTGGGCTGATCAATTTGTGTGTTTTTGGGCTGCAAAAAACGTTGTTGGGCTGTTCATCATGACAGCGGTTATAGAAAGTTGCCACGTAACGAGACATATAATCCTTATCGAACAGTCTGGAAAACAACAACAAAAGCCTCATCCTCACAAGATCTGAGCCAGCGATCTCTAATCTCACTACAAATTCAACCAACTCGAATCGATCAGTGTAATTGTCGTCTGTTAATCATTGCTGCAACAAAAATGGAGGCAACGAAAGAGGATATCGGTTTTTTGAACAAGATCCGGCCACCACGGCTAGAGGACGCCGGTCTCGAAGACTGCGCACTACCGCCTGATGCAATCAAGGAAGCCTTTCTCAAAGCAGCGACCGCCGTCAGCTCACGCTTCGCCTCCGTTCTCTCACCTCTGGCGACGATAGCGATGGTGAGTGCGTGAACGATCCTTTGCCAGGAGAAAATATCGGATGCGATTGTGGGAAGCGAACTCTCCGGCAACGCTCCCGGCCTCTGCATCGCGGAGAAAGGCGGTCCGTTAATCGGAAACGGAGACCTCGGTGCTGATCTAGTCGGATCTGGAACAATAGAGGGTAAAGAAGACGTGATTATAGCTCCGCCAGAAGAGAAGAAGGACGAACAGCCATGTGTGGAGGAACGAAAGGATTGAAGATCGGAGAAAAGAAGGACGATACAGAAGAGGAAGGTGGGTCCTACTTTGGTGGAAGGCTATCTTGTTTGAATTGCAGAAACCCTAGATTTTCGATTCAAGTTTTCCTGTTCGAAAATTGGTAATATGCATCTGTTGAAGAATCATGATTAGGATTTAGGATCAGTATAGTCTTGTTTAGAATCGAAGAATCTCCCTATATTTTCGATTATGCGTTTCTTGAAGAATCGTGATCAGGATTAATAGTGAGCTAGCTTCTTTCTTGTACTCGAAAACAGATTTGCAAAGTTTTACTTTGGAAGTAACTACTTGAACCAGTTCCCTTAAACAAGGATGATACATTACAAAGATCAAAAAATCAAACTTGTTCGAGTATTCATAGATCATATTTCAATTGAAGCATCTACGAGTCTGAACAAAGGCTATCAAATCCCATGTACTCACTATTTTCAATCTTGTATATTGCGCTGACAATGCCATTGGCACCTGTAAAAGAGAGAGAAGTAAATGATTGTCATTTCATCTTGAGACTTAAATGTGAATTCCATGTATGCAAATGGTTTGATCTTACCAAGTAAAATTGCACTAATGAAGATTGTAGAGGCCAAGACGAAGACAATAATAGCAGCTCTCCCCATCATCTCAATTAGTCTTCTAACTACCAATTGCCCCACTAGTGTTGCCACAAACGCCACTCCAAAAAAATACACAGCTGATACACACAGTTAATTATAAATTGATCTAAATAGAATCAAATAAACTCATAATCATGTACTGCACGTAAGATTACCATATGGAACTGGAAACCTTTGTAGAAGGTAATACTCCACAACGCACATAGACGATGAAAATGTGATTGCAAACGTTGCTGTAGCACCCGACACCTGTGGAGGAATTCCGATCTCCAAGAGAAGAGGAGCCAAGATAAAGCCCCGCCGAGACCCAAAGTCCACCGGCTGCGCCAGCTAGCAAGGCACACACCGCAGCATAGCACGAGCTCGTGTACTTTCCAGTTGCTGTTTCCGATCAGGTCGCCCCTGGACCCTACTGCTCGATACCCTTTGTACAATCACTGCTTCATAGGAAGATGCCCCAAGGGTCACGGGATCTACCACAAACAAATAGTGGACGTCAGACGAACAGTTCACCCAACTATTACTCCCTCTAGTTTTCAATACTTGTCATTGAAACTTTAAAATTTTAGTTCATAATATTTGACATTATAAGTGTTATAATACTTAAACTTTTATAAATATAATTTTAGCTACCTTTTTATTTATTATATATTTGTTTTATTCTCATATAATTCTCTACACCCTATTCCACCATTGTTTTCGTACAAAATTTTAAATTATAATTTATCAATAAATAATATACCTTCTATCCGCTATGTGTGATTTTTTACATAATAATAACTATTGAGAATCAGAGTTTAGTATTAGTTAGCAGTTTGTACCTGCAACAAGTCCAAGATCCAGTATGCTACTGAACAAGTTGTGGTGTTATTCTGCATGAATCAATTTGTACAATGAATAACAAATTTTTTTATCTTGTTGTTGTTTATAGATCAAACAAAGAGGCAAAATAGAGATATATAGTTAAAACCTTGGAGATTTGGAGTGCTAGGACAGTAAGCCATACAGAAACAAGAATAATGACTTCCTTCCAACGTATATTTGTTGCGAGCCTCACCTAGATGGATAAGTAAAACAAAACTTGTATTGGAAGAAGTCGAGAATTTCGATCACGAACAATTAACATATTATGATCGGTAATCTTACCACCGATTCCCTTTCCGGCCGTTCAGCCAAAGGTTGGTAATCTGTTCTTCGCTTGGAGCTTTATTTTATGCAAGCCATTTACAAGTAATATGATTGAGATCCGGTAAAATAATTGAAGGTTAGCATCAAAGATAAGTAGTAATTCATGATGTACGTACATACCTTTTGGTTCAACTTGTTGAGGATTCGCCTGAAATTAACAAACAATGTATTAGTTCTATCTATCTACTTGAGAATGCGAGATTACAAGGACAAGGTGAGGATTTAAACCAAAAGTTGAACTCCAAATGAAAATAAAACCCGATTTGGAGTCAACAAATAACTAATAAGATCGTTGAAGTTGTCAACAAACCCTTGTCAAGTTTTCGTTATTCCATGTCTCGACGCCCTTGAGACATGACCTTGCCGAGGAGACTGCAAATTAATTATCAAAATTTTAGTAATTACTCAAATATATATATTGATTGTACGAAATTTGTCGTGAAGCAAATGAAAAGTTTATAACGGTAATATGTTAACCTAGAAAGAGAGCGATGAGCAAGATGGTGACCATCCACTCGGCAAAAAATGACGTTAAACGTTACGCCGATGCTGATCCCAAGCACTAGCGATGGCTGAATTAGAAGCGCCAGATCATAGTCTATGAGAGGCTGATGCTGCAGCGCGTCGGATGCGTTTCCTTAGGTTAAAGTACGCCGTTACTCCCGCCGTCGCCATCACCATACCTATATATACATCATCATTTTGGGATTTACAAAGTCAAACCATTTTATTAATGTACGTACACTTGGACATGGCAGCGGCTGACTTGGTGTCGAAGCCTATGACAAGGGCCAACATGGGTACGAAAATTCCACCACCACCGATTCCTCCGATACTACCAGCGGCAGCTCCGATGAATCCGATGATGCTCCCCACGATGATCCTCCATCCCAATTCCATGTCCTAAGAAAGTTAATTAAGATTACATAAATATTTAATTAATCAGACGTCGAGATACACTCAAACTTATCAATAATTTCGAATATATACTACCGGCCAGACATGGGTGTAGGTACTAAAAAGCCGTTGGATGATAGGCTTCTTCTTCAACTGAAATGAATAGGCTTGAAGAGCTAAAACACATAATGTGACTGACAAGACAATTAGGGTTTGCCCTGATTTCCTCATTTCTCCTTTGGAGATCGAATTGTATTTCTAGCTATTTTGTAATTATATATGTGTATAACTTTTCATGAGTATATATGTACATATATGGAAAGTTTCCTAGGCAAAGTAAAGGCTATATGGATCGTGCACCTCATAACAAAAATAAGTCAATAATACAATAAATCTACTCATTGTCAACGCTTTGACTTGGTTCTATTAGACACACGTCTTTTGGTAATATTAAGGATATTATGTATAAAAAATTCCAACCATCGATCGTTCACTTCCTATGCAATTTTCCACAAACATGAGACAAGATGGAAAACAGACCCTTGCGGAGAACCGCAAGATTTTGTGGAAATAGGAGTTTTAATGAAAGGTCAATAAACTATTCGATCGTTAACTAATTTTTATGTCGTAATTCATTCGACTTATGTGTTAGACATTTTGACACAATGCATATGTACATTATATTCGTACGTACACAACCCTTTATCTGCACGTACGAGAAGCCAAATTGCAGAAATCTATAATCATACAGGATCACAAACATGTATGATAGAATTCCAATAATTATTATATTTTATGTAGGACATGGTTAAGTAAAACTAGATTTATTCAACCTCAAAAGATAAGAAATTTAAATGGAAATGAAATTTGATACATTGTTTTACTGAAGCACAAAAGGTGATCGAGAAAAGATTTCATGAAAACAAAGTGATTCTGTTTTTGAGTTGCGTTTGTCTTTCACAATTTTTCTAAACCACTACCCGATTTATCTAATTGTCAGAGTCATGGATATGTCATCAAAATTTTTCACGGTATTTACTTCTTAGACAAATAAATACCATGATTTCACATATATATATATATATATATATATATATATATATATATATATATATATATATATAGCAAATAGAATGACGTAGGGAGTTATCTTACGGTAGGGATTAGGGACGATTAGTTTTTCGACCTAAATATTTAACACGGTAATTTAACGACGTATAATTATAACATTGTAATTTATCCACCATAATTATAACCTATAAATTTAGCAACCTAAAATAACGGTAATTGAACGACCTTTATTTTTAACATAGTAATTTAACCACCTATAATTACAACATATACATTTAACGACCTATAATTTTTAAACTAAGTATTTTAACGACTTGTAATTTTAACATTGTAAGTTAACGACCTATAGCTATAACCTGAAACGCCCCTAATATAAGGCGCGTTTTATATAAATATTTTCCGTATATTATCATTATTTTTACCATAATTTTAAATTTTTCACGAGTTATAATTTATTTATAAATTTAAATAAGTATATATATATTTATATCATTTCCGTAAATTATTTTACGGAAATGTTCGGAAAATTTTCCGCTCCATACAATTCGTTATGGATTTATTTTAACGACTTGTAAGTTATTTTATTTTATCCCTTATTTCTCTTCTTTTATTTTTCCACTTACCTTCCTTCTTTTCCACCTCAGCCGGGCCCCCCCTCCACGCGGACCCAGCTGGCGCGCATTTTCTTTTTTTTTTTCTCCACGCTCAGCTGGAGCCTTCATCCCCTTCACACCAGCATCTCCTCACCTCCTGCCTAGACTAGCCTACCTGACGTTTTCCCTAGCCTGCAGCTGCCTATCTGGCGCCTGGGAGCACCACCTCCCCTACCCACCACTCTCCTAATCTTCCTTCTCTAGCCTGCCTGGCACCTCCCCTAACTAGCCCGACTCTTCACACCTTCTACCATCTCCACCTCCCAGTTGGTCACGCTTCTCACCACCCCCACGCTCATCTCTCCCCCATACTCCCTCTGGTTCTTCTCAACACTGGCTCACCATCTCATATCTCCCTCCCTTCCTGAGCTTGTTTCACGCCGACCACCACTCCCTCTACCCCGCCTTCTCCTCTCTCTTGTTCTCTCTTCCTGTCGCTGGAACCAAAAGGAAGCGAACCGGAGGAAGCAGCAGCACCTCAGTCGCCTCCTGGATGTAGCAGCCTGCCGCCTGCCTAGCACCACCGGAGATCCTTGCCGCCTTCTTCGCCTGCCGGAGGGCCAAGAATCGCCTCCCTCTCTCCCGACTTCCCTTCCTTCAACTCTCTCTTCTTCTCTGGATCGGACCTAGCTCGCCGGAGAACCGAGTCGCCACCACCCGGGAAGCATACCACCGCAGCACCACAAACCGGAGAACCGAACCCCCTGCAGCCCTCGTCGTCGCCGGGAAACGCGCAGAAGGCTGGCCGGGACTTTGGGGTTAATTATGCTCGGCCCTCCCTTAACTAAGAGTAAATCACGAAAAACCTCCCAAACTGTATAATTACATATCTGGCCCATGTTTTCATTTGTTGCAATTATGCCTACATATAAATAATTGGAGAATGTGGCCCAACTTCTTAATTACAGTTTATGTCCCATATTTGATAATTTTTCATTTCAGCCCTATATTAAATTAATTACAGATTTTGGCCCATATTTGAACTTTCAAAAACAGTCCAAGTTTTCTGTTTCTCCAAAAATACCCCATAAAATATATTTATGAATTATAACCTTATTTTAATTACGAACTTCAACCCATATTTATGTTTATTGCAAATTATGGTCCAAGTTTAGTTTTATTAAGCTAAACTTATCTAGTGGTATGGTTTAGGTTGGTTTAGGCTTTTAGGAAGGGTTTAGCTAAGTCGAAAGTTCGGCAAACGTCGATCGACTTTCGTTACTACGATGCTACGTGAGTATTCTACAAACTTTGGAAGAGTTGCTTGCTTATTAAGTTATAAAAGATAGAACATGAATTGACATGCCTAGTTGGATATTCTAGGTGCGTACTCGGTTGGATAACGGGTTAAGGACAAACCCTAAGAGAAGTACAACCCAAATACGAGTTGGGGATACGTTGTTTGACGAGTTCTAGTTGGCGTTGGCGTTTTGGCTTAGAGCCGTTATGAGCTTTTATCAAGGCAAGTACTTGTGAGCTTTTGTATATGAGCATGATTAAGTTTAAGCCTTCATGATATTACATGTATGATTGAGATGTTCTAATTTTGATCTAGCATGATGAGCATCATTAAGTTTAACTCTTCATGATATTGCATGTATGATTTCGTTGTTTTAAATTATGATTTGATATGACGAGCATGATTAAATTTAAGCCTTCATGATACCGCATGTATGAATGAGATGTTTTAAATTACGTTTTGACATGATGAGCATGATAAGTATATAAATATATATGTTGTGATATCTAGAGACGAATGATCTTGGATTCCATGGGGAATGTGTGATGTTACTTTAAGTTATGGGTATGTTATGATTTGAGGAGTCGGTTTTGGAAGCCTTGGGATTACATGATAATTGAGTGAGATTAGTTAAAGAGTTGTTATCAAAATAGTTTAGAAATGGAACCGGTTAGGATATTGTGGATTCGAGATGACTTGGATTTTTGACCTAATCGGCTTTTGCCATATATATATATACGTGAGATGATTTGGTTTATGACCCTAGCGGGCAATTGCCCTTGTTTTTATTTGGTCTATGACCATGACAACATTGTTGTCGGTGATACCATTTTCATGATTCTTATTCACTCCTCGGTTAGGGCGGACCAAGATTACCAGTGGTATGCGGTTTGAGCGGGCCGATGGTTGTGCCCGACCTTCGTGGATGGCGAGTATTCACCTTATCCGTGTTTACTATGTCCATCCCGTGGTAGGGGTTTAGGAGGTACCTTCGGGTTCAAGAATAGGCTTGAACTTTAGCTAATTTAGCAATTTACAAACGTATTTTGAAAACTGTTTTGAAATAAAGAATGCTCGAGCAAGGTTTTGATATTATGATTTGGATTATTCATGTTATGATTTGCTGAAGGGGCAAGGATATACCTTGTTAGCCATCTCGGTCAATTGACCTTTGGATGTGTTATACCGGGCAAGTTGGATTATAAGTTATTGAGTTGGATTAGAAGTAGTTGACAAAGTTGTGAGATGTTGAGTTGAATTATGAGATGTTGAGTTGAATTATGAGATGTTGAGTATTTGACAGAGTTTATAATATGATGAGTTGGAATAGGAGTAGGTGACATAGTTTATGAAATAATGAATTGGACTACGAGTAGTTGACTTAGTTTATGATATATTTGTGAGAGCCCTTTCTTTCGAACCGAGATCGGACCATAGCCGAGATTGGCCTTGCCGCACCCGCGGGCACGTATGCCGCCCCTGCGGGTTCCCGCCCCTACGGCCCTGTGATCCGCCCCTGCGGTTTACGGCGGCTGCAGCCGGTTTTGTTGACTTCTTGACCCGTGCTTTACCTTCCTCTTCTTTTCTTCTCTTACCTTGCTGAGCAAGGGTTTCATTCCATTTCTCATTCCATTCCAGACCTACCTACGTCCACCTTGCTTATCCTTCTTCCCTTGTGAGCTTGTTCTTGTTTTCCTTGGAGTTGGCTTTGGAAGTGTACTTTGTGGTTGTGTGCTGATGCTAGTGTGTGTTTTGCTGTGCTTGGAAGCCAGCCTTGGTGTTTGATGATCCTCCCTGCAGCCTATAACCTTCTGCAGTGGTGAGTGCTTGTTCTTCTCCTTCTCTTCTTCTTTGATTCCATCCCTCGAGCTTAGGTTTAGATGTATGTTGATCATAGGATGACGTTTGAATGTGTATTTATGTGTATGTGTATGAATCTGGAAGAGTATAGACGTGAATTGATCACGTGAAGAACCGAAGAGAAGCCGCAAAGTTGCCTTCTGCACTGTCGCCGCCCCCGCGGCCAAGAGCCACCGCCCCGCGGATACCGTGCCACAGCGCCTGCGTCGTGCCAGCGGCATGCCTGCGCTTGCCTGCGTTCTGTATCACCGCCCCTGCGGCTTCTACCTTCCGCGCCTACGGGTGACCTCTTCCGCCCCTGCGGTCTTAGTTCACGCAGGTGCGTGTTGTCCCGGAACTACTTATAGTTAAGTAGTTTCCTTTCCTTTCTAGTACGAGGGAACTAGTATCATGCTAGGATTCGGATGATGATGAGTATGGTATAGTTATGCCGGTTACGGCTTTGAGGTTTACGAGTTGGAATTGATCCCTTATGGATCCCTTGGGTCTAGGTGTGACCCTTTGTGTGTGATAGGATTGATATATATATCTATGTGCCTTGTATAGGCTGTGTTGTCCTCCAGTTGGAGTGGACGTTTCTGGGATTTGCTCGTAGCGAGATACTTCTGAGATTGAGGTCAGTCCATAGGACTTACTTAGCTACCGTCCTTATATTGGATGTGTGTTTGAGTGGTGTGTGTTATATGTTTTATAGCATGTGTTATTGTGGTCACCGACCTATGTTATATTGACCGCCCATTGTAGTGGCTGTGACAACTTACCCTTTCATCCCGTAGTGGAGTCTGGGAAGTTATCTGTACGCTAGCTAGACTTGGTATACGGGAAAGATACTGATACCACTCCTTACGGTATACGGGAAGGTGCGCTGATACCACTCCAGCTAGCTATTGCACGCATAGGAGAGGATTATATTCCTCGTGTCACTTATTTTCATATACTGATTTATATACTCTTGCGTGTTTAACGTTATAAAGATAATAAACCGGGTAAATGTGTGATATCTTGTTGATGTGTTATTGTTTATATGATGTGTGGTTGTGCTCTTGCCTATCTTATATTTGTGTATGGTTAGCTAACGGTTTTATACCGTGTTGTAGATCCTTTGCAAGTTAGGAGAAATGTAGAGTGATCCGGAGGGGTGATCTGCTGAGGGTTCCATACACAAGGCGTACTCGTGGGTTTTGGGTTATTTATATTGTACGGATTTATGTTTGACTTTTGTACTCAGCAGTACTATGCATTACCTTTTGATCAGTATATATATATATACATCAGTTTTATGTTTTGTTTTAATCTATCAGTGCCTTGTTGTAAGATTCAGTGAAGTTGTTGTCAGGCTTGGGCCAAGATCCATTGTGAGATCCTAGTCCAGTAGCACTCCGAGTCCTACGGATTTGGGGTGTTACAAAGTTGGTAACAGAGCCCAGGTTGACAACAATGGCACTAGTAATCTGCAATAAAGTTCGAATAGATAAATAAACAGAACCCGAAAGGGGTCTGACTTTTCAAAAAGTTTTGGTTTTGAAATGAGTACAAATGTTTTAGGATAACGTGTACGTGAACCATCGCCCCTCTGAAGATCTCGACAGTATAGATATATATAGATATTCTGTTGTGATTGATCTGTGATATATCTATACACATGGCATATATATAGCCTTCTAAGATAGGTTTACGTCTTCTGCAGATGGTTCATACTAAAGCCTTACCTGCAGCAAGACGAGGTAGAGGTAGACCCCCTCTAGGTAGAGGACGGGGTAGGACTCCTGCTGACGGTTCACATGCGGGAGATATACATGAGGAGGTTGCTGAGAGCGCCCTTCCTGAGACTGGGAACAGGGCAGCTGATAGATAGGGGCCACAGAGAGCCCAATCTGGTGAGTCTGATCACGTCTCTATGGGTAGATCAGAGTTTCAGGATTATATCAGACGAGTAGAGGAGGCTGCTAGAGCCGGTAGGCGTGCCCCAGATTTACAGGCATAGGAGGGACCATTTGAGAGGTCCCACACCGTTACTCAGGTACCAGCTGTACAGGTACCTGCTACTGAGATTGCTAGAGCACCGGAGGAGCATAGAGGGCCTAGACCAGATACCTAGTTGAAGGCATTTCATCAGATGAGTGTACCCCCTTTCACTGGGAAAGTGGGGCTAGAGGTGGAGTTGTGGATAGGACATGTAGACTCAGCTCTAGAGTCTATTAGATGTCCAGCTGACATGCAGATTGAGCTGGTGCAGACCTTGTTCAAAGATCTGGCACAACACTAGTGGAGGTCTGTACTAGTCTAGGTTACTAGCTATGAGCAGATGAGGACTCTGATCCGAGAGCGTTTCTGCCCTGCCTCTCTGAGGAGGGAGAAACTGCGAGATTTTGTGGAGGTTGGGTTCAAGGATGTACCAGTCTCTGAGGCTATCAGGAGGTTTCAGGAGGAGTTGGCCTTACTAGGACCAGCTGCACCTGCTGCAGATCAGCACGTTTATCTCTTTTCCCGACGACTGAGGGATACTACCCGGACCTACATGGCACAGGGTTTCACTGTGAGACTCTCATAGATTATCAGGACAAAGCTTCCGATTATGAGAGGGAGCGAGCTGGACAGAGGAGAGCTTCTCAGACCGGAGGGTCTGATAAGAGACAGCGTACAGGGCAGACTAGTGGTGCTGGTGGTTCTACTAGTGGTTGGCGTGGTCAGAGACGCCAGAGTCAGCCTTCATTTGCGCCTGTTGTAGAGAAGGGACGTCAGTGCTTTAACTGTGGAGATCCAGGGCATATGAGGCCAGAGTGTACGAGGCCATTGGTGACTTGCTACACCTGTGGTAGGCAAGGTCACCGAGCTGTTTACTGCCGCCGGGGCGGAGCGTCATCCCAGCAGGGTTCTTCTCCTGCTAGTGCAACGGGAGGTGGGCAGAGGCCACCTCAGCAGCAGCAGACTCAAGGACAGCAGAGAGTCCCCGATCGCCCTAAGACTCAGGGATCTGCTCCTGGGCCGAGTAGAGGCAAAGGTCGTGGTGGAGGCACCACTGATACCAGAGGCCCACATGGTCGTGTTTTTGAGTTGAGGAGTGCAGAGGAGCCAGCTGCACCTACTGCTACAGGTACCATTCTGATTTATGGTTTACCTGTTAGAGTTTTATTTGATACTGGTGCTACGCACTCTTTTATTTCTGATGCCTGTGTAGAGCGTCTTAGTTTAGATACAGTTGAGGGGATACCCTTTATTATAGGGTTACCCGATGGTGGTAGGGTCAGAGGTACCCGTGAGATTCACGGTTGTCCCATTTCTGTAGGGACCCGTGTGTTACTAGTTGACTTCTTTGTCATGCCATTAGAGCATGAAGAAGTCATTTTAGGTATGGACTGGATGGATAGACATTCTGCAGTCTTAGATGTAGGTAGGAGGACTGTTACCCTCTCTACCGAATTAGGCCATATAGAGGTTTTCCGAGGTTGGGACCTTGGAAAGACAGGTACAGTTATCAGCGCCATACGAGCAGCTAGATTGATTGCACAGGGTTGCGAGGCCTTCTGGTGTTATGCCATGAAGGAGGGGGAGAGTCCAGCGTTAGAGGATATCCCAGTTGTTTGTGAGTATACAGATGTTTTTGCTGAGCCGTCCAGTTTGCCGCCTCAGAGGAGTGTGGATTTCAGTATCGAGTTGGAGCCTAGTACTAGACCCATCTCGAAGGCCCCATACCGGATGGCGCCTGTCAAGATGCTGGAGCTGAAGAAGCAACTCGAGGAGTTGGCTGAGAAGGGCTTCATTCGCCCTAGCGTGTCCCCTTGGGGAGCACTTGTCCTCTTCGTACGGAAGAAGGACGGATCACTGAGGTTGTGCATAGACTACAGAGAGCTGAACAAGGTGACCATCAAGAACAAGTATCCACTACCGCGCATTGATGATTTGTTAGATCAATTACATGGAGCTACTGTGTTCTCCAAGATTGACCTGCTTTCCGGGTATCACCAGCTGAGGGCGAGGGAGCAGGATGTGCATAGGACAACATTCCCGACCAGATATGGCCACTATGAGTTTGTAGTGATGCCATTTGGGCTTACGAATGCCCCAACCGTCTTTATGGAGTTGATGAACAGTATCTTCATCGACTTCCTGGATCAGTTTGTAGTGGTCTTCATTGATGACATTCTGGTATACTCTCGCAGTGGAGAGGAGCATGCAGGACATCTGAGGACTGTATTGCAGGTTTTGCGGTATAGAGAACTTTATGCTAAGTTCGCTAAGTGTGAGTTCTGGATGCTAGAGGTAGCATTCCTGGGTCATGTGGTTTCAGATGAGGGGATCAAGGTGGATCCAGGGAAGATTGAGGCTGTAGCAGCTTGGACGACACCGACGAAACGTCAAGGAAGTACGTAGTTTCTTTGGCCTAGCCGGTTATTACAGACGCTTCGTGGAGGGTTTTTCTGTGATTGTCCGTCCACTGACGAGTTTGCTGAGATAGACTACCAGATTTGTGTGGTCTGATCAGTGCAGACAGAGTTTTGAGGAGTTGAAGAGGCGGTTGACTTCTGCTCCTATTTTGGCACAGCCCGAGGGTACTGAGGATTTTGTGGTCTATAGTGATGCATCCAAGCTAGGCTTGGGATGTGTTCTAATGCAGCGAGGCAAAGTGATTGCATATGCGTCTCGACAACTGAAGACGTATGAGGAGAACTACCCGACTCATGATTTGGAGTTGGCAATGGTAGTTCATGCATTGAAGATCTGGAGACACTACTTGTATGGTGCTACATGTCAGATCTTCACAGACCAAAAGAGTCTGAAGTATATTTTCATGCAGCGGGAATTGAATAACCGCCAGCGTAGGTGGCTTGAGCTGATCAAGGATTTTGATCTAGAGATTCTGTACCATCCAGGGAAGGCGAACGTTGTCGCCGACGCCCTGAGCAGGAAGACGCCTCGAGAGCAGGCGATTGCGAGGTTGACAGTGCAGTCTTAGTTACAAAGAGACCTGATATGGTTAGAGTTAGATATTCAGTTTCCTGATGAGGGTGCTCAACTACGTACTTTAGAGGTTCTTCCTGATCTGTTGGATGAGATCCGACAGAAACAGGAGACCTGCCCGGCTTTGCAGAGGATCAGAGATAGGATGTCTTGATATGAGGCACCACAGTTCCTTCTTGGAGCAGATAGAGTTTTGAGGCGCCGCGGTCGCGTCTGTGTACCTGCTGATACAGAGTTGAGGCAGAGGATTTTACAGGAGGCTCACTGTACACCTTACTCTGTACATCCAGGTACAAGTAAGATGTATCAGGATTTGAGACGTATGTACTGGTGGGGAGGGCTGAAGCCCGATGTAGCCAGATTTGTAGCTCAATGTGCGACCTGCCAACAGGTCAAGATCGAGGATTTCTGACCAGGAGGTGAGCTCCATCCACTTCCAGTTCCACAGAGGAAGTGGGAGGACGTCACCATGGATTTTGTGACCGGACTGAGGCTGAGCCGGAGTTTTGATGTCATCTGGGTTATAGTAGACAGATTGACGAAGACGGCACGTTTCATTCCTATCAGGGAGACGTGGCCGGTGAGTAGATTAGCAGAGGAGTACACTAGGCAGATAGTGAGACTCCATGGTGTACCGAGGACGATCGTCTCAGACAGAGATGGGCGATTTACCTCGAGATTCTGGCAGCAGATTCAAACTGCCCTGGGGACGAGTTTGCACTTCACGACTGCGTTTCATTCTCAGACAGATGGTCAGTCAGAGAGGACCATTCAGACCTTGGAGGATATGCTGCGAGCTTGTGTGTTGGATTGGGGGCAAGTGTGGACAGATCATATCCCACTTGTTGAGTTCTCCTACAACAACAGCTGGCATGCATCTATTAGATGGCCCCATATGAGGCACTGTATGGATAGGGATGTCGTACTCCGTGATGCTGGGATGAGCAGAGCAATGTCAGTGGTTTAGCACCTGATCAGATTCAGGATGATATGGCTCGGGTAGCATTGATCAGAGAGCGTATGCTGACTGCACAGAGCCGTCAGAAGTCTTATGCTGATAGGAAGCGTAGACCTCTAGAGTTCAGGGTTGGAGCCCATGTGTGGTTGAGAGTGTCCCCAACACAAGGTGTTAGGCGTTTTGGCATTAATGGGAAGTTGAGTCCCCGATATGTCGGACCGTTCGAGATTTTGGATCGGGTTGGGAGCGCAGCTTACAGATTAGCCTTGCCTCCGAGATTAGAGGGTGTTCACCCTGTATTTCATGTGTCTCAGCTGAGGGAGTACATACCAGATCCGAGACACATTGTGAGTTATGAGGATCTGGTGGTTGAGCCGGACCACACTTTTGTTGAGCATCCGATTGCAGTCCTAGAGCGAGGTATCAGACGCTTGCGTTCGAAGGACATCCCTATGTTGAGGATACAGTGGTCGAGACGAGGACCCGAGGAGGCTACATGGGAGACTGAGGATAGTATCTAGAGGAACTATCCAGAGTTCTATGCCGAGATAGGTGCACCAGTAGGATCACCGAGTAGATCTTAGTACTAGCTTGGTGAGTCCTATATGCTTACATGCTTATATGTTGTGATATGTTTATTTCATGCTAGCCTTGATGTGATTATGATCTTACTAGATCTTGTTATGCTAGTATGATATCCGGTTTATAGCTGGAGATGGTTCTTTTCTCCATGCTATTGTGATACGGTTAGGATTTAGCTGGAGATGGTTCTTTCCTCCATGCTATTTTGATGGACATAGTAGTGCTGGAGATGTACTTCCTCCATGCCTTTCTGTTATGTTATGATACGGCTAGAGATGTGCTTCCTCTATGCCTTGTGATATGTTTATGGTTTGGCTAGAGAGGGTTTTCCTCTAGGTCTTGGATAGTATAGTTTACTGCTGGAGTTGATGTTTTCTTCCATGCTTATGTTTGAGGTTATAGAGAGTGTTAACTCGGCTTCTGAGTCCGAGTGGTTTTAAGATCTTGCAAGTTTCGGGACGAAACTTGTTTTTAGGGGGGTGAGATGTGAGAGCCCTTTCTTTCGGACCGAGATCGGACCATAGCCGAGATTGGCTTTGGCCGAGATTGGCCTTGCCACACCCGCGGGCACGTATGCTGCCCCTGCGGGTTCCCGCCCCATGCGGCCCTATGACCCGCCCCTGCGGTTTACGGCGGCTGCAGCCAGTTTTGTTGACTCCTTGACCAGTGCTTTATCTTCCTCTTCTTTTCTTCTCTTACCTTGCTGAGCAAGGGTTTCATTCCATTTCTCATTCCATTCCACACCTAACTACGTCCACCTTGCTTATCCTTCTTCCCTTGTGAGCTTGTTCTTGTTTTCCTTGGAGTTGGCTTTGGAAGTGTACTTTGTGGTTGTGTGTTGATGCTAGTGTGTGTTTTGTTGTGCTTGGAAGCCAGCCTTGGTGTTTGATGATCCTCCCTGCAGCCTATAACCTTCTGCAGTGGTGAGTGCTTGTTCTTCTTCTTCTCTTCTTCTTTGATTCCATCTCTCGAGCTTAGGTTTAGATGTATGTTGATCATAGGATGACGTTTGAATGTGTATTTATGTGTATGTGTATGAATCTGGAAGAGTATAGACGTGATTTGATCACGTGAAGAACCGAAGAGAAGCCGCGAAGTTGCCTTCTGCACTGTCGCCGCCCCCGCGGCCAAGAGCCACCGCCCCCGCGGATACCGTGCCACAACGCCTGCGTCGTGCCAGCGGTGTGCCTGCACTTGCCTGCGTTTTGTGTCACCGCCCCTGCGGCTTCTACCTTCCGCGCCTGCGGGTGACCTCTTCCGCCCCTGCGGTCTTAGTTCACGCAGGTGCGTGTTGTCCCGGAACTACTTATAGTTAAGTAGTTTCCTTTCCTTTCTAGTACGAGGGAACTAGTATCATGCTAGGATTCGGATGATGATGAGTATGGTATAGTTATGCCAGTTACGGCTTTGAGTTTTACGAGTTGGAATTGATCCCTTATGGATCCCTTGGGTCTAGGTGTGACCCTTTGTGTGTGATAGGATTGTGATATATATCTGTGTGCCTTGTATAGGTTGTGTTGTCCTCCAGTTGGAGTGAACGTTTCTGGGATTTGCTCGTAGCGAGATACTTATGAGATTGAGGTAAGTCCATAGGACTTACTTAGTTACCGTCCTTATATTGGATGTGTGCTTGAGTGGTGTGTGTTATATGTTTTATAGCATGTGTTATTGTGGTCACCGACCTATGTTATATTGACCGCCCATTGTAGTGGCTATGACAACTTACCCTTTCATCCCGTAGTGGAGTCTGGGAAGTTCTCTGTACGCTAGCTAGACTTGGTATACGGGAAAGGTACTGATACCACTCCTTACGGTATACGGGAATGTGCGCTGATACCACTCCAGCTAGCTATTGCACGCAGAGGCGAGGATTATATTCCTCGTGTCACTTATTTTCATATATTGATTTATATACTCTTGCGTGTTTAACGTTATAAAGATAATAAACCGGATAAATGTGTGATATCATGTTGATGTGTTATTGTTTATATGATGTGTGGTTGTGCTCTTGCCTATCTTATATTTGTGTATGGTTAGCTAACGGTTTTATACCGTGTTGTAGATCCTTTGAAGGTTAGGAGAACTGCAGAGTGATCCGGAGGGGTGATCTGCTGAGGGTTCCATACACAGGGCGTACTCGTGGGTTTTGGGTTATTTATATTGTACGGATTTATGTTTGACTTTTGTACTCAGCAGTACTGTCCATTACCTTTTGATCAGTATATATATATACATCAGTTTTATGTTTTGTTTTAATCTATCAGTGCCTTGTTGTAAGATTCAGTGAAGTTGTTGTAAGGCTAGGGCCAGGATCCATTGTGAGATCCTAGTCCAGTAGCACTCCGAGTCCTACGGATTTGGGGTGTTACAATATTGAGTTGGATTACGAGTAGTTGACATATTTACGAAATATCGTGTTGGATTATGAGTAGTCGACATAGTTTATGAGTTGTTGATTTGGATTAACGAGTATTGAGATTATATTGAGGGGAATTATTCTGAAATGGCTTATGAGTATTATTTTTGAGATATATTATCGGTTTGAAACCTTTGAAGTCGACTTGAGATTTCATGACATGTTTGAAATGATCTTTTGAGACTTATGACGTTATAGATGCATGTTGCATATTCATATCTCTTGAGTAGTTGAGCCATGATGATTTTAATTAATCTAAGTATTGATAATTTTTAAGCATGAATCATTGACATGAGTAAGGAATAATTGATATGATCTTTTGAGATTGATGATGATTAAGTTGCATGATGTTATTTCAATTCCTTGAGTAATTCTAAGATCATGTCATGTCATGTATGCTTATTCTCATATCTTGATCATATATATTACCCTGCTTATGTATTGGCTTAGTCTATGTGGAAGATTAACCCCACCACGGTGGGGCTGGTTATGTCTTTGACATGATCAGGTACAGGAACAGTTCAGGAGCATGGAGGTCATGAACCCTAGTGAGAGTCGTATTTGTTGAACTTGGGGTGGTTGGTTTCTAAAGGACTTGTTCCTAATTTTCCGCTTTATGGTTTGTGGGTTGGTTCATGTTTCTACACTTTGATTATTATTGACCCCGAGTTTGACCATTCTTGGTCGTTTGTTATTGCGGGCTTTGGAACCCCTTCGTGGTTGACGTCAAGGGATGTCTTTTGGTTTATCTTGCCCTTCTTATTGGCAAGTTATGTGTTGTGGTGTTTTTCATATTATTCTTTATCATTATATATGTAATTTTAGCTTGAGGGAGTCCTTGTCCGGGGCTCCTGGCGCTGTGACGCTTATCCCATTTTGGGGGCGTTACATAACCTATACAATTAAACGACCTATAATTTTAAATAGACATTTTTAACGACCAAAAATGTTAACATTGTAATATTACCACTCCATAAATATAACCTAGACATTTAACGACCTATAATTTTAGATTAGAATTTTTAACGACCTATAATTTTAAATAGACATTTTTAACAACCTAAAAATGTTAACATTGTAATATAACTACCCCATAAATATAACCTACACATTTAACGACCTATAATTTTAGATTAGAATTTTTAACGACCTATAATTTTAAATAGACATTTTTAACGACTTGAAATGTTAATATTGTAATATAACCACCCCATAAATATAACCTAGACATTTAACGACCTATAATTTTAGATTAGAATTTTAACGACCTGTAATTTTAACATTATAATTTAACGAAACGCAAATAGAAAAAATTGTGAACCTAGTAATTGAAAAAATTACTAGGTTGTTCATAAGCCTTTAATAGATTTTAATTTATGGAAAGATTATATTTTATTTTAGGGGTTAATAATATCCATTGAAATAAATTAATGTTGGACTATTATGATCACGATTTTTTTCAATTACTAGGTTTTCTCTGTGAAGACGTATTTTAAATTTATAAGTTGTTAAAATACCTTGTTTAAAATTATAGGTCGTTAAATTGTATAAGTTATAATTATAGGTAGTTAATTTACTATGTTAAAATTATAGCTCGTTAAAATACATATTTTAAATTTATAGGTCGTTAAAATACCAAGTTTAAAATTATAGGTCGTTAAATTGTATAGGTTATAATTATAGGTGGTTAATTTACTATGTTAAAATTATAGGTCGTTAACATACGTATTTTACATTTATAGGTCGTTAAATGTCCAGGTTATAATTATAGGTCGTTAAACTACCTAGTTTAAAATTATATGTCGTTAAATGTCTAGGTTATAATTATAGGTGGTTAAATTACTATGTTAAAGTTATATGTCGTCACAATACATACTATAAATATATAGGTCGTTAAATGTAACACCCCGAATCCGTAGGACTCGAGGCGCTACTGGGCTAGGATCTCACAATGGATCCTGACCCTAGCCTGACAACAACTTCACTGAACCTTACAACAAGGCACTAACAGATTAAAACAAAACATGAAACTGATATAAATATGTACATGTCAAAAGAGTATACATGGTACTGCTGAGTACAAAAGTTAAACCAAAAGCCGTACAACCGATAACAACCCCAAAATCCCACAAATATGCCCAGTGTACGGAACCCTCAGCAGATCACCCCACTGGATCACTCCTCAGTCCTCCTAACCTGCGAAGGAACTACAACACGGTATGAAACCGTTAGCTAACTATACACATATATAAGAGAAGCAAGAGCACAATCACACATCATATAAACGATAACAACTCATCATGGTATCACACATTCACCCGGTTTATTATCTTTAATAAGTGAATCAATCAATCGTATAAAATATGTATATATATGAAGATAGGTGACACGAGGAATATGATCCCCGCCTCTGAGTACTCTAACCAGCTGGGGTAGTATCAGCACACCTCCCGTGTACCCTGTGGGAATGGTGAGGGCCTTCCTTTATACCAGTACTGGCCTGACTACAGAGAACCTCCCAGACTCCACGGCGGGATGAAAGGGAAAGGTTATCACAGCCACTACGATGGGCGGTCAGTATAATAAAGATAGGTCTGTGACCATCATAACATAATCATACTCGTAATCCTATTCCTAATCATGCTATAAAGCATATAGCAAACACCACTCAAGCATACATCCAATATAAGGATAGTAGCTAAGTAAGTCCTATGGACTTACCTCGATCTCAGAAGTAACTCAAGTATGATCCACTCTCAAAACGTCTACTCCAAACTGGAGGACAGCACAACCTATACAAGGCACACGTACATATATCACAATCCTATCACACAAAGGGTCACACCTAGACCCAAGGGATCCATAAGGGATCAATTCCAACTCGTAAACCTCAAAGCCCTAACCGGCAATTCCATACCGTAATCATCAATATCCGAATCCTAGCATGGTACTAAGTTTCTCATATTAGAAAGGAAAGGATCTACCTAGCTTTAGGTAGAGCCGGGATCAAAACACACCTGCGGAACACAAAGGCGCAGGGGCGAAAACAGATGGCCGCGGGAGCGGCGAAACGTGGCCGCGGGGGCGGTGACACGGGACGCGGGCAGCCGCTGGCGCTGGACACTGTCGCCGCGGGGGCGGTGACTCCTGGCCGCAGGGGCGGTGAAAACGCAGAAACGATTCTGCAATCTCCTCCTCGGCTCTTTCACGTGATCAATCACGTCTACTCTCTTCCAGATTCGTACACATACATAAGTATACACATACAACCATCAATACACATCTATGCAAGCATCTAATCCTAAGCTAGGAAGGAAGAACAAGAAAGGAAGAAGAGAAGCAAGAAGATCCTTACCACACTTGGAATCTAAGGCTGCAGGGAAAGGTCACACACAACACAAGCTTGCCTCAAGCTCAGCAACAACAAACACTAGCATCATCATCAACCACAAGGTACACTTTCAAAGTCAAACTCCAAGGGAAACAAGATCAAACTCACAAGGGAAGAAGGATAAGCAAGGTGGACGTAGGAAGCTTGGAATGGGATGAGAACAAAGTGAATGAAACCCTTGCTCAGCAAGTAGAAGAAAGAAATAAGGTTAAGGGTAAAGCACGAGTCAAGAGGTCAAGGAAAACGGCTGCAGCCGCCGTAATCCGCAGGGGCGGTAGGAGTGCCTGCGGGTGCGGTGCGCCGCAGGGGCGGCGGGATTGGCCGCAGGGGCGGCAAAGCTAATCTCGGCCAAAGTTCGTCTCGGTCAAATACCAATCTCGGTCCGAAAGATTACGGCTCTTACATTAAATGTCTATGTTAATTATAGGTGAATAAATTACTATGTTAAAATTATAGGTCGTTAAAATACCTAGTTTAAAATTATATGTCGTTAAATGTCTAGTTTATAATTATAGGTGGTTAAATTACTATGTTAAAGTTATAGGTCGTTAAAATACCTATTTTAAAATTATATGTCGTTAAATGTCTTGGTTATAGTTAAAGGTGGTTAAATTATTAAGTCAAAATTATAGGAAGTCAATGATTTTAATTTAATTTGATAACTTTATTTGTCAACTTTTAAACTCTATTATAGGAAGTCAATGATCTTAATTAATTATATCAATAAATTACCATTTATTTAGGTTAATCACGAACGTCCATCTAAATCAATCTAACGGATATTAAGAGTCCCTACTCCCTACTCTAAGAAAGGTTCCTACATGATCCTATCACTATATATATATATAGGATCAATTATAGATCGTTGGATTAATGCACGGAGGGCTCAGATTTATCGACTATATAAAGTAATTCTTACTATACAATTATTAACGTAATCGTGATTATGGTAAGATTATATATTCTGATAGTAAGATTATATATTCTGATACAATATTTTATGTATAAGGAAACTACCGACGCGATATGTTATTGAATTGATCACGATTGCTCGTTAATGTCGTTTGTGAATTATCATATCGCCAGCAACACAATAGCATCTTCAACGGATGTAATACTCGTGCATACGAATTGAAAATTGATCTATTTGTATTCGTGTGTTACGGACTTATTAAGTGCAAATGTGCAATGAAATTTTGTTTGGACGTGTTTCAATAATACTAGTCGTGCAATAGTCTAGCAACAACTATAGTTGACACGCGCAATCAAACTGTGCATATGAATATGACTACACTAGCATGCATATAGCTAGCTGCACATCTAGTGCATATGGATACACTCGTGTAATTTTTTCTTGTCCCGCTCCTCTCTTGTTCACTACTCGTGCAATTGGCACGTTTTCATAACTTATCTACACGACTGGAAGATTTTCGAGTAACAAACGTGCAAACTTGAGTCATGCTAATATATATATATATATAGGAACTGAAACGTGCAAATATAAGATCATATTGGATTTATTAACAAACTTCCAATACATCAATATGCACGTATTTGTTCAAGTTGTACGATTGGTCCTTGTATTGGAAATGTGCATTCAAAAATCTTCACGGGCGGGTCGCGAGTCACAATTTAATTAGTAATAATTATAGTTAGAGATAAATTAGGAAAAAATATATAACATACCCTATATAGAAATGTGGAATATATCATTAACTACTGCCTTAATTTATATCAAATCATATCCGTCGAATGATGTAAATCGTGTGATCTAGAATTGTTCTTATTTCTCTCTATAAAACGTGTTCTTACTTGATCCTAACTCTATATATATAATACTCGGTAATTATCTTTTTTATCAGTATAAAATGTGGTTGGATTTTCAATCTCCAAATATTATGAAATTGGAATAGAAAATCCATAATATTATCGGGATCAAAAGTATATGATCGTCTTGCGAACGTATACTCCTGATATGCATTTTGTAACACCCATAATCTGAGAACCTGGGATGCTACTGGTTAGGACCTTACAATGGGTCCCGATCTTAGTTTAACAACAAATTAACTAGAATCTTACAACAAGGCACAAAATAAGAAACCGATAAAAATATAAAGCATGAGAAAAATGCATGACTCAAAAGAGGAAACAAGATCAGCCGTCCAAATGTGACAATCATCAAACGAAAAGAATACGAGGAGTCATCAACCAAAATCCCAAAAGAAATCTCAAAGCAACAAAATACGAAAACCCCGGCTGACCACCTCTCTCCAGATCCCTCAACAACGGCTAACCTACAAGGTCTAAAACGATATTAAAACACAATACATAGTTCACACACAATCATATTTAGATCTTTCATTAAGTGATTCACTTCTATTAATTCAATTTCTTGTGTGGGACGAAAGTCCCATCGACCTTCGCCTATGTCCCCGTAAACCAACCGGAATGGTTCCAATGCATATCACCGTATACCGTATAGACTGGTTGCAGAGAGCCTCCCAGTCACTTGACAACGCTAGGCAGTGATGCCACGACCCGTTCTCATACACTTGGGTCTACTTATCTCATAACGTTATCCTACTCAATTTCCACTTTAAACATCCAACACACACCACCACATAGCATACATTCATATAACATCATCAACTAAGCAAGTCCATAAGACTTACCTGAACACCTCGTTTACCAGCCATCACCAACTATCGTTTACTCGTGTTATCACTATCCACTACCTTTTCAAGAAAGATCGACTTAGAATCATCATTCTAAGACTTACAATACTTCTAAAAGGTTACTATACTAGCGAGTAAGTTCATGGATCAAAAGAACGAGAATTCCTAACTTTTGCGGAAATTACCAAAATGTCCCTCACTTTTTGGAAAATTCCAAAAAGTGCCCGAACGGGTTCCAAGTCTTCCCTATAGCCCGACAACACTTTATAAACCTCAAAACTCCATAACAAGCTTGAGGGTTTGCTCAAACTTACATTTTACGTCCACACTCACTTTTCGAAACTAAACCAAGTACTCTACTTTGACCTATCGAAAGTACCTCTTACTAAATTTCGAAAATTCCGAAGAAAATATTTATAGACAATAGGTTATACCTACTCTATACTAGAACGATCGAAATCCATAAACAACATTTCATAGATTCTACACAAAATCCCAAAGGTGCCTTCAAGCACACTTAATTTCCAAAACTAGGTTTCGCGCCAACTTTGGAAGCTTATAACTCTAAAACCGACCGTTGGATCTTCCCCACATTTTGATATCATAAACTAGGTATATTCATATCAAAAATACCAAAATTTCAACGGTAGATCCCTATTCTAACTTATCGAAACTTGGTTCCAAGGTCAGCTATTCAACATAGTTTCTGAGCAAACTAAACTAGCATTTCATGAGGTCTTGAGTTCGAGTCTCATTGCTCACACTCTCAGATTTATTAAGGAACCTGCCGATCCAAGTTCGAAACTCACTGGAAGCAATATTCTTGTTAAAGCCTAGGAAACATGAAGTCTTGGGTTCAATACTTACTACCTACACAATTTTCGGATTTTCCCTCACTTACTTCATGAGTTCAATACACAGTAACATAAAAATCAAGAACATACATACTCATGCCCATAATTCGATTCTCTTAGTCTACCAACTACACAGCTATAATTTCAAAAAGAAAGAAACTTGATCGAGAAAAAAGCAAACCCGACTGAGATGGTATCTCACTCCTGTTACAGTCAAGACGTCACGCCCCTGCTCCAGGAGTCCACTTCTGCACCTCGTTGCCTTCTTTGTTCGACTGTAATCAACACCCAACCATCAGGTTCTTAGCTTCAAGAACCCCACTTTGGCAGGAGTAAAGAAGGGATGACGAAGTGACTACAGAGGTGCAGAAGTCCGCTTACCTAGTGTCGATATCAACTAAGGACTAAGATTCAAAGCTTGGACCAACTATCTGCGTATGAAGTCGCGTGGGAGGAAAGAAGAGTGAAGGAAAACTGATTCACCCCGACTCAGCCAGAATACCCGGTCCCGATCAGCTGTGTTGACTCTTCTTGATTCAAACTGCACCGGAGAAAACGATGATGCTCCTCGAGTATACCCTGCAGACGGGAAGAAGAGAGTCTAAACGCTCGCCGGCTATCTCTTCTCGATCTTCCGACTACCAGTGCAACATAGAAGGCTCGGCGTCGTACGAAGATCCCGGGTGGTTGAGTTTGCAGCCCGATAGAAGATCTGTGTGAGGAAATCGTGTTGAGAGAAGACGATGAAACATCGGCCAATTTTTAGCGCGTTAAAGAAGAAGTAACACGGCCTAGGAAAGAAGTAGCAACCGGCCCAATAAAGATTAAAAAGAAGAGGTAGGCCGGCGTGCTGAAAGCACAATAAAAGAAGGCTGGGAGCCCAACAGATTTAAGAAAGAGATTGGGTTAATAAAGATGGACCGAAATCAAGGGGATGGGAAGGTATTGTATGGGCCCTTTTTGGCCCATTAACATGAAAACAAGGCTCCAATCGATTATAGCCTAACCTTAGACCTATATTTTGCTCACCCAAAGCCTAATATAAAGAGAGACTAGGAACATGTCAAGTGGCAATACAAAAGAGACTTCAAATAGTACGTGTTGGTGCTAAAGATGAAACTGGGAGGGAATCTTCCAAGGTGTTTGAGAATGAGTATAACGGTGAGAATGAGGAAGACGAGTATGAAAGCACGAGTGGCTCGGATTCTGAAACAATCCAAGTAGCAAGCTCTTCTCAAAATGCAGCACGAGTCGGACAAACCTCTGATGCAGTTCCGAGCAATAAGCAAACTGGATAGAAGAAGCTTTCATTGTTGGAAAAATAACAACTAACTATACATTATGTTGATACTTGGTTCAATTTTGTTTTTGTTAGATGGGTTAGTTGCTAACTACAAGATATCTATACACAAGACTTGATGCTAACTGCTAACTACACTGTAATAAGTTGTTCTCACAATTGTATTATAAGTATCAATACCAAACAAGTTACAACTTCTAATGAAATATGATTTTCATGTAGTTACTTCTTAAGTTCGCTCATATCCAAGAACTTAAACTAATCATTGTCATATCCAAATACTTCAAAAGGTAAATTTCCTAAATATTTTCAAGTCTCTAATATAATCAATATGTAGTCATGATACGTGATGAATTTAAGAGGCTTAAGGATATATATTATGAGATATTGTGGATAGGGAACATGTTGTAAGATTTATTTATAAATCTTATTATATGGGCTTACATATTATGGTACAATTATATTATAAGACTAATTGTTAGTGAGCTATCTAAAGTGATTCAATTAAGTAAAACCCGTAGACTTTAAGCGGTATGGGCTTAATGAGTGGATACCCGATTTTAGCCCAATAGGCTTAATGAGATTCTATTAGGTCAATATATAAAGGATATTAGGTTATGGTCCCCAACATATGTATGTATGTATGTATGTATGTATGTATGTATGTATGTATGTATGTATGGGGTAGTGTTCCATGCACCATTCCAGCTGGTTATTGGACCCAGAGGCAAGGTTTATATTCCTCGTGTCACTTATGTTATATGGATATTATATATGAGTTGACTGTTGGACGTTATAAAGATAATGAACCTGGTAAATGTATGAAAGCATGTTGATGTGTTAAGATTTCTGATGTGTATTTGTGCTCTAGCATATTCCTATATTTGGTTATGGTTAGCTAACGGTTTCATACCGTGTTGTAGATACTTTGCAGGATAGGAGAGTTGCAGAGTGATCCAGAGTGGGTGATCCGCTGAGGGTTCCGTACTTTGGGGCGGTATCGGGGTTATGGGTTTTTGTTGTACAGTTCAGTTTGTTTGTACTCAGCGGTTATATTGTATTACCTTTTGATATATATATATATATATATATATATATATATATATATATATATATATATATATATATATATATATATATATATATATATATATATATATCAGTTTCATGTTTTGTTTTAATCTATCGGTGCCTTGTTGTAAGATCTGTGAAATTGTTGTCAAGTTAGGGTCAGGATCCATTGTGAGATCCTAGCCCAGTAGCACTCCGAGTCCTACGGATTTGGGGTGTTACAAAGGTGGTATTAGAGCCCAGGTTGACAACAATGACACTAGTAATCTGCAATAAAGGTCGAATAGATAACTAAACAGAACCCGAAAAGGGGTCTGACTTTTCAAAAGGTTTTGGTTTTGAAATGAGTAAAAATGTTTTGGGATACCGTGTACGGGAGCCATCACCCCTCTGAAGACCTCGACAATATAGATATAGATATATATATATATATATATATATATATATATATATATATATATATATATATATATATATTCTACTGTGATTGATCTGTGATATATTTATACATATGGCATATATATAGCCTTCTAAGATAGGTTTATGTCCTCTGCAGATGGTTCAGACTAGAGCCTTACCTGCAGCAGGACGAGGTAGAGGTAGAGGTAGACCCCTTCTAGGTAGAGGACGGGGTAGGATTCCTGCTGCTGAGCCACGTGCAGCAGAGGAGGTCCACAAGGAGGTTGCTGAGAGCGCCGTTCCTGAGACTGGGAACGGGGCAGCAAAGGTACAGGGGGCACAAAGAGCCCAGTCTGTTGAGTCTGATCGTGTCTCGATGGATAGAGCAGAGTTTCAGGCATATATTAGGCGTGTTGAGGAGGCCGCCAGGGCAGGTAGGCGTGCTCCGGATCTGCCAGCGCAGGAGGGACCATCTAAGAGGTCCCACACTGTTACTCAGGTACCAGCTGTACAGGTACCTGCTGCTGAGATTGCTCGGGCTCCAGAGGAGCATAGAGAGCCTCGACCAGACACTTGGTTGAAGGTTTTTCATCAGATGGGAGTACCCCCTTTCATTGGGAAAGTGGGGCTAGAGGTGGAGCTTTGGATAGGACATGTAGACTCATCCCTGGAGTCTATTAGATGTCCCGTGGACAGGCAGATTGAGCTGGTACAAACCTTGTTCAGAGATTTGGCACAACATTGGTGGAGATCTGTACGAGCACAGGTGACTAGTTATGGGCAGATGAGGACTCTGATCCGAGAGCGTTTCTGCCCTGCCTCATTGAGGAGGGAGAAACTGCGAGATTTTGTGGAGGCTGGATTCGAGGATGTGCCGGTCTCAGAGGCCATCAGGAGATTCCAGGAGGAGCTAGCATTGCTCGGTCCAGCTGCAGATCAGCACGTGTATTTGTTTTCCCGGCGTCTGAGGGATACTACCCGTACCTACATGGCGGGTTTTCACTGTGAGACCTTGGTCGACTATCAGGACCGGGCTTCTGACTGCGAGAGGGAGAGAGTCAGCCAGAGGAGAGCTTCTCAGACCGGAGGGTCTGAGAAGAGACAGAGGACTGGTCAGACCAGTGGTACTGGTGGAGCTGCTGGATCAGGGCGAGGCCAGAGTCGCCAGAGTCGTCCTCCATCTGCACCGGGTGCAGATAAGGGAGTGCAGTGCTTCAACTGCAGTGAGTATGGGCATATGAGGTCAGAGTGTACTAGGCAGCCGGTGACCTGTTTCACTTGTGTCCGACCTGGTCATAGAGCTACCTTCTGTAGACGAGGGCGAGCTTCATCACAACAGGATTCTTCTCCTGCTAGTGCCGCAGGAGGTGGACAAAGACCACCTCAGCAGCAGCAGCAGAGTAAGGGACAACAGAAGGTCCCAGATCGCCCTACGACTCAAGGATCTGCTCCTGGGCCGAGTAGAGGCAGAGGTCGTGGTGGGGGCACCACTGATACCAGAGGCCCACAGGGTCGTGTTTTTGAGTTGAGGAGTGCAGAGGAGCCAGCTGCACCTACTGCTACAGGTACCATTCTGATCCATGGTTTACCTGTTAGAGTTTTATTTGATACTGGTGCTACGCATTCTTTTATTTCTGATGCCTGTGTAGAGTGTTTGGGTTTAGATACAGTTGAGGGGATGCCCTTTATTATAGGGTTACCCGATGGTGGTAGGGTCAGAGGTACCGGTGAGATTCACGGTTGTCCCATTTCTGTAGGGACTCGTGTGTTACTAGTTGACTTCTTTGTCATGCCGTTAGAGCATGAGGAAGTTATACTAGGTATGGATTGGATGGCTAGACATTCTGCAGTCTTAGATGTTGGTAGGAGGATTGTTACCCTCTCTACCGAGTTAGGCCAGATAGAGGTTTTCCGAGGTTGGGACCTTGGAAAGGTAGGTACAGTTATCAGTGCTATACAGGCAACTAGACTGGTTGCACAGGGTTGCGAGGCCTTCTGGTGTTATGCCATGAAGGAGGGGGAGAGTCCAGCGTTAGAGGATATCCCAGTGGTCTGTGAGTTTACTGATGTTTTTGCTGAGCCGTCCAGTTTGCCGCCTCAGAGGAGTGTGGATTTCAGTATCGAGTTGGAGCCTGGTACGAGACCCATCTCAAAGGCCACATACCGGATGGCGCCTGTCGAGATGCTGGAGCTGAAGAAGCAACTCGAGGAGTTGGCTGAGAAGGGCTTCATTCGCCCTAGCGTGTCCCCATGGGTAGCACCTGTCCTCTTCGTACGGAAGAAGGACGGATCTTTGCGGTTATGCATAGACTATAGAGAGCTGAACAAGGTGACCATCAAGAACAAGTATCCACTTCTGCGCATTGATGATTTGTTAGATCAGCTACAGGGAGCTACTGTGTTCTCCAGGATTGACCTGCGTTCCGGGTATCACCAGCTGAGGGTGAGGGAGCAGGATGTGCACAAGACAACATCAGGACCCGACATGGCCACTACGAGTTTGTAGTGATGCCATTTGGACTTACGAATGCCCCAGCTGTCTTTATGGAGTTGATGAACAGTATCTTCATCGACTTCCTGGATCAGTTGTGGTGGTTTTCATTGATGACATTCTGGTATATTCTCGTAGCAGTGAGGAGCATGCAGGACATCTGTGGACTGTATTGCAGGTTTTACGGGATAGAGAACTTTATGCAAAGTTCTCTAAGTGCGAGTTCTGGATGCCAGAGGTAGCATTCCTGGGTCACATAGTATCAGCTGAGGGGATCAAGGTGGATCCAGCGAAGATAGAGGCAGTAGCTGCATGGCCTACACCGACGAACGTCAAGGAAGTACGTAGCTTCCTTGGCCTAGCCGGTTACTACAGACGCTTTGTGGAGGGATTTTTTGTGATCGCCCGTCCACTGACGAGTTTGCTGAGGAAGACTACTAGATTTGTGTGGTCTGATCAGTGTATGCAGAGTTTCGAGGAGCTAAAGAGACGTCTGACTTTTGCTCCTGTTTTGGCACAACCAAAGGGTACAGAGGATTTTGTAGTATACAGTGATGCATCCAAGCTAGGCTTGGGATGTGTGTTGATGCAGAGAGGCAGGGTGATTGCATATGCGTCTCGACAGCTGAAGACGTATGAGGAGAACTACCCGACTCATGATCTGGAGTTGGCAGCGGTAGTTCATGCACTGAAGATTTGGAGACATTACCTGTATGGTGTTACCTGTCAGATCTTCACAGACCATCATAGTCTGAAGTACATTTTCACGCAGCGGGAATTGAATAACCGCCAGCGTAGGTGGCTCGAGCTGATCAAGGATTTTGATCTAGAGATTCTGTATCATCCGGGGAAGGCGAACGTAGTCGCCGACGCCCTGAGCAGGAAGACGCCTCGAGAGCAGGCAATTGCGAGGCTGACAGTTCAGCAGCAGTTATAGAGGGATTTGATCTGGCTAGAGTTGGACATCAAGTTTCCTGATGAGGATGCCTAGTTGTGTACATTAGAGGTCCTTCCTGATCTGTTGGATGAGATCCGATAGAAACAAGAGACCTGCCCGACCTTACAGAGGACCAGAGATAGGATGTCTCGGGATGAGGCACCACAGTTCCTACTGGGAGCAGATGGAGTTTTGAGACGCCAGGGTCGCGTTTGTGTACCTGCTGATACAGAGCTGAGACAGAGGATATTACAGGAGGCTCACTGTACACCTTACTCGGTACATCCAGGTACGAGTAAGATGTATCAGGACTTGAGACGTATATATTGGTGGGGAGGGCTGAAGCCCGATGTGGCCAGATTTGTGGCACAGTGTGCGACCTGCCAGCAGGTCAAGATCGAGCATTTCAGACTTGGAAGTGAGCTCCATCCCCTTCCTGTTCCACAGAGGAAGTGGGAGGACGTCACCATGTACTTTGTGACTGAACTGAGGCTGATCCGGAGTTTTGATGCCATATGGGTCATAGTTGACAGACTGACGAAGACGACACGTTTCATTCCTATTCGAGAGACGTGGCCGGTTAGCAGATTAGCAGAGGAGTACACTAGGCAAATAGTGAAACTCCATGGTGTACCGAGGACGATCGTCTCTGACAAAGATGGACGGTTTACCTCGAGATTCTGGCAGCAGATTCAGACTTCCCTGGGGACGAGTTTGCACTTCACGACTGCGTTTCATCCTCAAACAGATGGTTAGTCAGAGAGGACTATTCAGACCCTGGAGGATATGCTGCGAGCTTGTGTGTTGGATTGGGGACAGGTGTGGACGGATCATCTCCCACTTGTTGAGTTCTCCTACAACAACAGCTGGCATGCATCTATTGGGATGGCCCCATATGAGGCACTGTATGGACAGAGATGTCGTACCCCGTTATGTTGGGATGAGCAGAGCAGTGTTAGTGGTATAGCACCTGATCAGATTCAGGATGATATGACTCGAGTAGCATTGATCAAAGAGCGTATGCTGACTGCGCAGAGCCGTCAGAAGTCGTATGCTGATAGGAGGCATAGACCTCTGGAGTTCAGAGTTGGATCCCATGTGTGGCTGAGGGTGTCCCCGACACGAGGTGTTAGACGTTTTGGCATTAAGGGAAAGTTGAGTCCCCGATATGTCGGACCATTCGAGATTTTGGATCGAGTTGGGAGCGCAACTTACAGATTAGCCTTGCCTCCGAGATTAGAGGGTGTTCACCCTGTGTTTCACGTGTCTCAGCTGAGGGAGTATATACCAGATCCGAGACACATCGTGAGTTATGAGGATTTGGTGGTTGAGCCGGACCACACTTTTGTTGAGCATCCGATTGCAGTCCTAGAACGAGGTATGAGACGCCTGCGTTCGAAGGACATACCTATGCTTAGGATACAGTGGTCGAGACGGGGACCCGAGGAGGCTACATGGGAGACTGAGGATAGTATCCAGAGGAACTATCTAGAGTTCTATGCAGAGATAGGTGCACCAGTAGGATCACCGAGTAGATCTTAGTACTAGCTTGGTGAGTCTTATGTGCTTACATGCTTATATGCTATGATATGTTATTTCATGCTAGCTTGTTGTGCTTATGATCTTATTAGATCTTGTTGTGCTAGTATGATTTTTCTTATAGCTGGAGATGGCTCTTTCCTCCATTCTATTGGGATATATGATGTTTTGGCTAGAGATGGTTTCCCTCTAGGCCTTGGATAATATAGTTTGCTGCTGGAGTGGATGGTTTCCTCCATGCTTTTGTTGAGATTTTAGAGAGAGTTGTACCTCGGCTAGTGAGTCCGAGTGGTTTGAGGATGTTACAAGTTTTGGGACGAAACTTGTTTTTAGGGGGGTGAGATGTGAGAGCCCTTTCTTTCGGACCGAGATTGGACAATGGCCGAGATGGGCTTTGGGCCGAGATTGGTCTTGCCGCACCCGCGGACACGTGTGCCGCCCCTGCGGGTTTCCGCCCCGTGATCCGCCCCTGCGGGTTACGGCGGCTGCAGCTGGTTTTGTTGACTCTTTGACCGTGCTTTACCCTTCTTTACCTCCTTCGTTCCACCTTGCTGAGCAAGGGTTTCTTCACATTCCAATCCAGTTTCACGTCCTTCTTGCTTCTTCTTCTTTCTCATTAAGCTTGAGTGAGTTTTTCCCTCGTTTGGTAGAGTTGTGTGTGTGGTTGTGTGGCTGTTGATGCTAGTTGTGGTTGCTGAGCTTGTGGAGCTAGCTGAGTGTGCTTACTTGTGCCTGCCTAGACCTTCAGCAGTGGTAAGCTTCTTCCTCTTTGCTTCTTCATCCTTCCTTCTTCCTTGCTCCTCCTTCCTTAGCTTAGGAATAGATGTTTTGAACATATGGTGATGTTGATATGTGTATGTTGATGCTTGTGTATGAATCTGGAAGAGAGTGGAAGGGATTGATCACGGGAAGAGCTAAAGAGAAGCCCCGAGACTGCATTCTGCACTGTCGCCGCCCCCACAGCTGAGAGTCACCGCCCCTGTGGTTACCGTGTCACAGCGCCCGCGTCGTGCCTGCGTTTGCCAGCGTCCTTTGTCACTGCCCCCACGGCTACGTTCCGCCGCACCCGCGGTTGCTTGCCTCCGCCCCTTTGTTACGCAGGTGCGCTTTGTCCCGGGTCTACCTAGAGCGAGGTAGATCCTTTCCTTTCCTAGTTGAGCGGTAGTAGCATTCTAGGAGTCGGAGGTTGATGAGTATGATATGGAATGGCCGGTTAAGGCTTTGAGGTTTACGAGTTGGAATATGATCCCTTATGGATCCCTTGGGTCTAGGTGTGACCCTTTTGTGTGATAGAGGTTTGATATCTGTGTATGCCTTGTATAGGCCGTGTTATCCTCCAGTTTGGAGTGGACTGAGTTGAGGTTGATCCAGTGAGACGATTACGAGGTTGAGGTAAGTCTGTGGGACTTACTTAGCTGCCATTCCTTTATAGGATATTGTGCATGAGTGGTGTGTGTTATATGTTTATATCATGTGTTATGATGGTCACCGACCTATGGTATATTGTTTGCCAATTATAGGGCTGTGATAACTTGCCCTTTCATCCCGCTGGGAGTCTGGGAGGTTCTCTGTAGGCAGGCCAAACCTGGTAAACGGTTCGGGCACTTCCCATTCCCTTAGGGTACACGGGGTAGTGTTCCAGGCACCAATCCAACTGGTTATTGGACCCAGAGGCGAGGTTTATATTCCTCGTGTCACTTATGTTTATATGGATATTATATATATGAGTTGAGTACTGGACTTTATAAAGATAATGAACTGGGTAAATGTATGAAAGCATGATGATGTGTTAAGATTTCTGATGTGTGTTTGTGCTCTAGCATATTCCTATATTTGTGTATTGTTAGCTAACGGTTTCATACCGTGTTGTAGATACTTTGTAGGATAGGAGAGCTGCAGAGTGATCCAGAGTGGGTGATCCGCTGAGGGCTCCGTACACTGGGGCGGTATCGGGGTTATGGGTTATTTTGATGTACAGTTTGATTTTGTTTGTACTCAGCGGTACATTGTATCACCTTTTGATATCTATATATATATCAGTTTCATGTTTTGTTTTAATCTATCGGTGCCTTGTTGTAAGATCTGTGAAATTGTTGTCAGACTAGGGTCAAGATCCATTGTGAGATCCTAGCCCAGTAGCACTCCGAGTCCTACGGATTTGGGGTGTTACAGTAACAGGTATCAAATCAATATAATATTAACATTGTTATATTTTCCATTTCTATATTTACTGTTACAATAAAATAGTAATCAGATAACTGCATTTTAAGATTCAAGTATTATTTCAATATTCACAGATTTCTTGGTGGACATGCCAAGGTTGATGGCTACAAATCCACATAGAAAATAAAATGGAACTAATACAACAGTATGAAGGAATATCTTGCAAGGATTTGAATGACCGGAAACTGGTACAGTGTGGATATATACAATGTCAGTGGTTTAGCACCTGATCAGATTCAGGATGATATGGCTCGAGCAGTGTCAGTGGTTTAGCACCTGATCAGATTCAGGATGATATGGCTCGAGTAGCATTGATTAGAGAGCGTATGCTGACTGCACAGAGCCGTCAGAAGTCTTATGCTGACAGGAGGCGTAGACCTCTAGAGTTTAGGGTTGGAGCCCATGTGTGGTTGAGAGTGTCCCCGACACGAGGTGTTAGGCGTTTTGGCATTAAGAGGAAGTTGAGTCCCCGATATGTCGGACCGTTCGAGATTCTGGACTGGGTTGGGAGCGCAGCTTACAGATTAGCCTTGGGTCCGAGATTAGAGGGTGTTCACCCTGTGTTTCATGTGTCTCAGCTGAGGGAGTACATACCAGATCCGAGGCACATTGTGAGTTATGAGGATTTGGTGGTTGAGCCGGACCACACGTTTGTAGAGAATCCTATTGCAGTCCTAGAGCAAGGTATGAGACGCCTGCGTTCGAAGGACATTCCTATGTTTAGGATACAGTGGTCGAGACGAGGACCCGAGGAGGCTACATGGGAGACTGAGGATAGTATCCAGAGGAACTATCCAGAGTTCTATGCCGAGATAGGTGCATCAGTAGGATCACCGAGTAGATCTTAGTACTAGCTTGGTGAGTCTTATCTGCTTATATGCTTATATGCTATGATGTGTTTATTTAATACTAGCTTTGATATGATTATGATCTTATTAGATCTTGTTGTGCTAGTATGATTCTTGTTTATAGCTGGAGATGGCTCTTTCCTCCATGCTATTGTGATACGTTTAGGTTTAGCTGGAGATGGTTCTTCCCTCCATGCTATTGTGATGGACATAGTAGGGCTGGAGATGTTCTCCCTCCATGCCTTTCTGTTATGGTTATGATACGGCTAGAGATGTGCTTCCTCTATGCCTTGTGATATGTTTATGGTTTGGCTAGAGATGATTTTCCTCTAGGCCCTGGATAGTATAGTTTACTGCTGGAGTTAATGTTTTCCTCCATGCTTGTGTTTGAGGCTATAGAGAGAGTGTACCTCGGCTTGTGAGTCCGAGTGGTTCGAGGTTTTTGCAAGTTTCGAGACGAAACTTGTTTTTAGGGGGGGTGAGATGTGAGACCCCTATTCTTTCTGACCGAGTTGCGTCCTTAGCCGAGATTTCCTTTGTCCGAGTTTGGCCTTACCGCACCCACGGGCATGATGGCCGCCCCTGTGGGTTTCCGCCCCTGCGGTTTCCTGCGGCTGCAGCCGTTTTTTTTTACTCTTTGACCCGTGCTTTACTCTTTACCTTACTTGATCTTTCCCTTGGGTGATCAAGGGTTTGTTCTTCACTTTCCTCTCCAGCTTCCATCTCGTTCCTAGCTTCACCTTGTTTCATTTGATCTTGTTCTTGGTTTGGAAGAGTTTGGTTTGAGATTTATGTGTGTGGTGGCTTTTGTGGTTGATGACTGTGAGTTTGCTGAGCTTGGAAGCCAACCTTGGTGTGAGTTGATCTTCCCTGCAGCCTAGGATCTTCAGTAGTGGTGAGTCTAGCTTCTTCTCCTTCTCTTCTTCTTGGATTTAATCTTTCTAGCTTAGGATTAGATGTATGCTAAGGGTTTTGATGGTTGGTATGTGTATGTGCATGTGGTGTGTGGATTTGGAATGGTAAGGACGTGATTTGATCACGTGAAGAGCCGAAGAAGAATCACGAGATCTTGTTCTGCACTGTCGCCGCCCCCGCGGCCAGAAGTCACCGCCCCTGACGTTGTATATATCCACACTGTACCAGTTTCCGGTCATTCAAATCCTTGCAAGATATTCCTTCATACTGTTGTATTAGTTCCATTTTATTTTCTATGTGGATTTGTAGCCATCAACCTTGGCATGTCCACCAAGAAATCTGTGAATATTGAAATAATACTTGAATCTTAAAAT
Source organism: Fagopyrum tataricum (assembly GCA_002319775.1). Taxonomy (NCBI): domain Eukaryota; kingdom Viridiplantae; phylum Streptophyta; class Magnoliopsida; order Caryophyllales; family Polygonaceae; genus Fagopyrum; species Fagopyrum tataricum. The sequence goes on along the minus strand of CM008284.1, from coordinate 24,420,822 downwards.
GCAGTTATCTGATTACTATTTTATTGTAACAGTAAATATAGAAATGGAAAATATAACAATGTTAATATTATATTGATTTGATACCTGTTACTGTAACACCCCAAATCCGTAGGACTCGGAGTGCTACTGGGCTAGGATCTCACAATGGATCCTGACCCTAGCCTGACAACAATTTCACAGATCTTACAACAAGGCACCGATAGATTAAAACCAAAATATGAAATTGATATATATATATAGATATCAAAAGATAATACAATGTACCGCTGAGTACAAACAAAACCAAACTGTACATCAAAATAACCCATATCCCCGATACCGCCCCAGTGTACGGAGCCCTCAGCGGATCACCCACTCTGGATCACTCTGCAGCTCTCCTATCCTGCAAAGTATCTACAACACGGTATGAAACCGTTAGCTAACCATACACAAATATAGGAATATGCTAAAGCACAAACACACATCAGAAATCTTAACACATCATCATGCTTTCACACATTTATCCGGTTAATTATCTTTATAGAGTCCAGCAACCAACTCATATATAATATCCATATAAACATAAGTGACACGAGGAATATAAACCTCGCCTCTGGGTCCAATAACCAGCTGGAATGGTGCCTAGAACACTACCCCGTGTATCCTAAGGGAATGGGAAGTGCCCGAACCGTTTACCAGGTTTGGCCTGCCTATAGAGAACCTCCAAGACTCCCAGCGGGATGAAAGGGCAAGTTATCACGGCCCTACAATGGGCAAACAATATACCATAGGTCGGTGACCATCATAACACATGTCATAAACATATAACACACACCACTCATGCACAACATCCTATACAGGAATGGCAACTAAGTAAGTCCCACGGAATTACCTCAACCTCGTAGTCGTCTCACTGGATCAACCTCAACTCAGTCCACTCCAAACTGGAGGATAACACGGTCTATACAAGGCATACACAGATATCAAACTCTATCACACAAAGGGTCACACTTAAACCCAAGGGATCCATAAGGGATCATATTCCAACTCGTAATCCTCAAAGCCCTAACTGGCATTTCCATATCATACTCGTCACCATCCGAATCCTAGCATGCTACTACCGCTCAACTAGGAAAGGAAAGGATCTACCTCGCTCTAGGTAGACCCGGGACAAAGCGCACCTGCGTAACAAAGGGGCGCAGGGGCGGAGGCAAGCAACCGCGGGTGCGGCGGAACGTAGCCGCGGGGGCGGTGACAAGGGACGCTGGCAAACGCAGACATGCCACTGGCACGACGCGGGCGCTGTGACACGGTAACCACGGGGGGCGGTGACTTCTGGCCGCGGGGGCGGCGACAGTGCAGAATGCAGTCTCGGGGCTTCTCTTTAGCTCTTCCCGTGATCAATCCCTTCCACTCTCTTCCAGATTCATACACAAGCATCAACATACACATATCAACATCACCCTATGTTCAAAACATCTATTCATAAGCTAAGGAAGGAGGAACAAGGAAGAAGGAAGGATGAAGAAGCAAGGAGGAAGAAGCTTACCACTGCTGAAGGTCTAGGCAGGCACAAGTAAGCACACTCAGCTGGCTCCACAAGCTCAGCAACCACAACTAGCACCCACAACCACAAACACAACTCCACCAACTCAAGGGAAAAACCAACTCAAGCTCAAGGAGAAAGAAGAAGAAGTAAGAAGGACGTGAAACTGGATTGGAATGTGAAGAAACCCTTGCTCAGCAAGGTGGAACGAAAGAGGTAAGGTAAGGTAAAGCACGGGTCAAAGGGTCAACAAAACCGGCTGCAGCCGCCGTAACCCGCAGGGGCGGATCACAGGGCCGCAGGGGCGGGAACCCGCAGGGGCGGCACACGTGCCCGCGGGTGCGGCAAGACCAATCTCGGCCCAAAGCCAATCTCGGCCATGGTCCAATCTCGGTCCGAAAGAAAGGGCTCTCACAGCCACAGAGGTATCATCTTGCGAGCAAGTATAAAGAATGTGCAAGTGTGATCACAGGCACCAGCTTAAGACGGATTTTTTACATGTACCGATCTAGAGTCAACTGGATGCAGAACGCAGTTCTAAGAATTGGGCAATAAAAGTTACAGAAATAAGGTGAAGTATTCAGAAATAGAGAACCATAATACCTCTGGGACCAGGTAATTGCCACATCAGGAGGGAGGGATATCTCTAAGATCATTTTCATATAAAACTTCAGATACCAATTGCAGCAGACCATCATCACATTCTTTGGAAAATTATATGAAGTCATGTCTATTGAAAGGCATCATAAAGATGTCAAAGCAGATTGGCAAAGCATCAGTGTGGACAACAAACATACAAATATATTATTTGTGCCTAGAATACGAAAAAAACATAAACAGTAAATCTTACTTGAGGAAACCGCCTCTAACATTGCAAGAAACATTTCTACCCACACACAGAACTGGAATAACATTTTACCTACAACATAACATTGTGAAAATAAAATTGAAGACAATGATAGAATCATGAGAAGGAGATTATAATTCTAATTGACAAATGTATACATATGCTAAAGATACCTCACCTTGAGGAGCATAATATCGAGCAAAAGCGGGGACAACATGAACTTGCAGTTGGTCCCTCTCATTCCACACTTTTACCAGGTCATCAATGACTAAGGCCATTTTAGGATGACATGTTCTTTTATTAAAAACACTGAACATGGACTTCTTTAATCCTGTTTAACAAATAATATAACGAAATTCAAGATGAATATAATACATACTGATAATTTTCCTCATCAACAATAGATTCAAAAGCAATACACTAAGCCAATACACCAAACATAACACCAGTAAATAAATGGTCATTTTTCTTTATGGTTGTAAAGTATAGAGTATGAAGTTTTTTTTACCATCCCTATATTATTGTGTGCAGTATACATACCTCTATAAATGCAATTCCTCCACTCTTCCAAATTGGTCACCAAGGTAGGCCAAATTGGACATCCTACTCAATGATGGAGGGACTTCTCCAAAACTCTAGAGTATTAGTCCAATAGCAATAAGAATAATAAATAAACTGGTCACATGCTAACAGAAGATTCAGAAAAATGAATATTAGAAACATAGTGCCATGATAGCTGCAAATTACAATAGTTCAGATCTGTAAAACCATTACATACCCATAATTGAAATGAAAAAAAAAACGTAGACAACTACCCCATCTTATAACCAAAACGAAATTACTAACTGCTGCGGTTTCCAAAGGCTTATCCTAGAACATCTTTGAGGTACCACTTAATGACATTATGAGAAACAAGTAAATTCTTCACTGGGGTAATTAAAATTTCTGCATATCCTATGCGAAAATGCAGCTGTGCTCGGTCAACCACAACCGTGCGTTCCTATACAAGACATGAAGTACCATAAATGTCATACACATAAGCTGTATATAAATGAAAAGGACATGAAGTGAAAGACAATATTTACCGGCAAAGTCATAGCAAAAAAAACTTCACTCTTAACCTTGAGAAGCTTTTCTGCATTCCTTGTATAAGCATCAAGTTTCATGGTTGCAGAGCCGTCCGTGCAACAGAATCTGAAATAGATCCTACAAATAATATGTTTATGGAATATATTGGAATAACAAATTGCATACATATAAATAGAGAAATCAAGATCATGATATTTAGATACGTACTTTAATTCAGCCTTCCTAGTCAAGTTACAAGTATCGCAATGATACTCTTGGTGAAACTGAACTGAATCATCAGCACAAACCTTACCGCATACACGGAAACCAAATGAGATTTTTAAGTCTTCATAAGTCAGTTCTGATACATGTACCTTCAACCACAGAAAATGCGGATCTATTATCTCAGTAGCCTGCGTAACAGTACATAATTAACAACCAAAAAGTAATGCACAAACAATAGGAATTGGACTAAATTTACAAACGTCGGAGAACCTTACTTTAATAACAAGCGCTTCTGCAATTGTAGTGACTTCAGTTGGGTATCCAGGCGTTTCAGTGTCAATGGCTCTAAGAGCACGTACTTCTACATCATCCTTATGTCCGTTGTACCTGTATACAAAAAAACAACCATATATCATGCAAATTTAGCGTTACATAAGCTATGAGAACATCAAACTGAATAGCTTCAAACCATTCACGCAAGGCAGAAGCCCTATTGGTCGTTGAATGGATCTTCACCTCAGTAGACATCGAAGCTGCCAATGAAAAAACTGAACAAAATAATTAATGGAAGAAATATTAAAAGAGAAGTTAATTATTATAATAGGTGAAATGAGAAGTACAAATAATCTGACCAGCATAGTTGCTGATCTTTAACCCTCGAAACTCAATAACGGGATCTGCGACCAAAAGGTATTCGAGTTTTTCGAATTGAGTCATGATCGTACTACTCCATGCAGATATAATAAGAACATGATCCCCACTGCGCAAGATTTGATCAAAAAACAGAACATAATAGCTTTAATTTGTAATGAAATAATCACATGGCATGTTAGGAAACGTGTATTTACAGTAGGATAATACTTTATAAAGAGGTATTGAATTAGTAATAATGTTTTTTTTCCTTCACTTAAACACTTGACATGCTATAATACAGTTTAGGGTTTGACCATATGCTTTTATTCATATCGTTCAATCATAGTTAACATGATATAATACTTTTGTCCAAAACTAAACATTATTAAATATTTATATATTATTTTTTTAATAAAACTGGCGGGAAAAATGTGTATTTTTGTTACATGATAAATTTTATGCTTAAGAAATTGAGATTGAGTATTATTTATTAATAAACAAATTTTGAATATCGTGCCATACACAACTGAATTTAAAAAAGGGCGATTTTAAGGGCACGGCGGAGTAATTAACAATTGCACTACGGTTACGGTTCCCGGACCCTTCACGGTTCCGGAAACCGTGACCGTGGGAAATTTGTCACGGTCACGGTTTCCGGAACCGTGACGGGTCCGGGAACCGTAATCGTGGAAATTATCATTACCGTGCGAAAAAATAGCCGTGGAATTCGAACGTTGGAATTCGAACGTTGTAAAAATAGTTGTTGAATTCAACCCTTATATATTGAGAGGGATAGAGGAGGAGGTGAATAAACTTTCACCCAAATTCTCCAAAAAATTGGTAGCGGAAATGGCGACAGAAGACGATGAAGAGATGTTGATGCCTTTCGATGATTCAAAATTCAGTCAACCGGATGAATTTCTTCCCCATTTTCAGGTAATAATTTTTTTGTAAGTTTGTAGTTATAGTGGAAAAAAAATTTTGATTATATTTATTTTCAATTAGGATCTTCCGATTTATTCACGTGATGAAGGGACCGATTATAGTCGAATGTTTGAAATCAACGGTTATTTCTACGATCGAGAGACAATGGTTGATTGGGTTCGCTTCATGGGAGGAACTATGAATATGGTGTTTGTCACAAGTAGATCATGGAGAAATGGGAATGGATTCGTGACGTTTTGGTTGAGATGCGAACGTTTCGGGTCAACTCGGAAGAAGAAAGACATTGATCCAGATGTTGAGCCATCATCCAGGCGAGCACGTAAATCGATAAAAGACGGGTGTTCATTTGAGCTTGAAGGCGTACAAAGCAGAATTGATAAATGGACGATGCATGTTAAATGCGGAGTGCACAACCATACACTTCCCGAGAAATTGAAGGGAAATAGTTTTGCTGGCCGATTGACACCGAAACAGTTTCGGAAGGTCGGACGTGAACTCGGTACAGGTATAAAGCCGGGTGACATTTTGAAGTCACTACAGTTGGATGATCCCAACAATGTCACTTCCATGAGACAAATATACAATGCTGGTTTGAAGATCAGGACGCTACAAGCCGAAGGACGAGGCCCACTACAACAAGCACTACACAGTCTACAAAACCGTCGTGACTATGTGAATGTGAGAAGATGTCCACAATCTGATGAAATTTCAGATTTTTTCATCATGCATCCAGATTCCAGGCATCTTCTCAGCTTATTTCCTTATGTGATCACAATGGACACGACATACAAGACGAACGAGTAAGTGTTAACAATAATTTTGTTTTTGATTGTCTTCATATTACATGAACATTTTTGTTATTTTAGTTTAATTGGACATTAGAGTCTTGATTGTGCCTCAAAATATGTTGGTATAAGATGCCGTTGTTAGAGATCGTTGGAATTACTAGCACGAGGAATACGTTCGCAATAGCATTTGTCTTCATGTCTAAGGAAAACTCGAATCACTACGAGTGGGCATTAGGGAGACTCCGACATGTGTGCGGAAATCTTACACCGGGAGTTATTGTGACGGATAGAGAGCTTGGGCATATTCGTGCACTAGGAGATGTCTTTCCAGATGTGAAACACATGATTTGCACATTTCATGCCAAGTGCAACATTAACCAAAGACCTTGGGCAATGACACGATCCTTGGAAGCACGAGATCAATTCATAGCAGAATACAATGCCTTGTTTGAATCCCGATCATCGGCGAGTTACAAGAGGCGCTTGGCTGAGATGAAAGTTGCTTGGCAAAGCTACCCGGGATTGATGGAGTATTTGGAGACCACATGGCTGATTCCATACAAGGAGGCAATTATTCGCGCATGGTGTGACTTGTATCTTCATTTTGGCACGAGGACAACAAATGCGTAAGATATCAAACCTACATTTATTAAAAGCTTATAGTAATAATTGTACTAATTCTATAATGATATGTAGGTGTGAGTCCGCACACTCTTTGTTGAAGAGAACATTGCGTTCTAGCGTGCAAGGATTTCAATTGCTTGTGGACAACATCGACTTAATGGTAGTCGATCAAATTGGGAAGATTGAAGCATCCATAGAGACTTCACGCGAGAGAATGTTGTTGGATGTGCGTGTTCCAATATTTGATTTGCTCCGAAACAAAGTAAGCAACGAGTGCTTCGAGTTGTTGCTGGAGATCTTTGAGAAGGCGAAGAAAATTAGGAGCCTCACTACATGTCCCGATTCATATTGGAGGGAAGCCCATGGATTACCTTGTACACATGAGTTTTTTATTGCTATTAGGGATCGGATGCCGATTCGTTTGGATCAAATTCATCCATACTGGAGGCAAGTACGTTGGGAAAATGTGAATCCGGTCATAGCAGATGATGTTGTCCACATTGATCCAAACATTGTGTCGCTAAACAACTTCATGGAGCAGATGAATAACAATTTGTTGACCGAAGATCAGATTGAGCGGATGGCTTCCGCATATGAGGATATGATAAATCCGGGAATGACAAACATGAGGGAACCGCAACAACAAGTGCGAACTAAAGGAAGACCTACAAAATACGGTATGCGTTCAACAAAGAGAGATCCTAGTGGGTTCGAGCATGGTACAAGGTCATCACGTCCACGACCCCGGGGTCGTCCACCAAAATCAGGCCGAGAAACGGGAGTTAAGATTGAGGAGCCCGAACCAGAGGAACAAATTACGTGCACTCAACCACGTGCCAAGAAAGCTACCTCTCGAGGACCTAAGGAGTATCCCTTCAAGAAGGTTCAGATTGCGGATGTAGTGAGACCATTCATCCTCAAAGCTATAGATGTAAAATCCGATGGACATTGTGGATATAGAGCCCTCGCTGTTATTTCTGGATATACGGAGGAAGATTATTTGACCATAAGAAGGGACATGACATTGGAGTTATACATGAAGAAGGATCTCTACAGAGTCGTGAGTATCTCATTTATTTTCTTAGTCATTTTTGTGTTATTTCCTTGTGAGTATTTGTTATGTTTGTTCATCTTTCCTCGTTTAATGGCAACAGACGACATACCAATGGAGCATTGATGAAGTCCTTCAATCTATTTATTGGACGGAGGACATAGGTTGCGTACCGGAGAATTGGTTTAAGCAACCACTCATTCCTCTGGTAGCCGCAACGTATTATCATTGCGTTGTGGTGGTACTTGGGGGAAGTCCCGAGACTTGTTTACCTATGACTGCAACGGTGGAGAATCAAGAGCCACCGACAGAAGTTCGTGCAATAGCACATGTCAACGGCAATCACTATGTAGCTGTAAGTTTGTTTACTTACAAACTTATTTCCCACGATATGAATTTCTATTGTTTTAAGGAAATCCTTGAATCTACTTTTTGCATGTATGGTTGAAACCCGATGCACCATTACCGATGTTGTCCCCTTCATGGAAACATCATCATCATGCAAGGGTAAATGGATGGGATAAACCTTTTGAAGATAGGTTAAAGAGGTACAAAGAAGGGTATCCACGAACCGTATCAATCCATTCAACCCCATTAGAGTAGTTAGATGTTGTTCTTTCGTGTTGATGTTGTTTCGTATCCATGTGAACTCCTTTATCTTGTATTGTTTTTCTTTATTAAGTAATAGATGGATTTGTCCTGATGTTATTCGTGCATATTATGCGTTTAACATTGATATAAGGATTTAACATTGATATAAGGACTAAATATATATATATAGAAACACCGTAGAAGTACACAAAAACATAATATCCGAAGTATATATACATGAACACAAGGAACAATATACAAAAATCAACGTCGAACTAATCACGTCTGGGCTGCGACGCCCTAACCTGAGTCTGTGCAATAGGGGCCTGATGTGCAATAGACTCGTCATAGATCCTCTGAATCTCTGGAATCGGAACAGGCCCACCACGTGCTATGAGATCTTTGAGACTCGCCTGTAGTATGTGTAGACGCTGCAATGATACAAACATGTGTTATAATTTATTGTACTAAGGATACAAATCTAAAGACTACATTTAATGATGACGTACTCTAGTATCTGAAACTAGAACTGGAGGGGGGCGCTCCGGTGGGGGAATCTGAACTGCTGAGGAGGGTAAAACAAACGGGTGACACCGGGAACTGAACCAGTCCATGTAGTCCGCTGATACAGTCCATGGATCAGGTGCCGAAATCCGACCCGCAAGTGATACTCTACTCGTGGCGTCATGTCTGCTCTCCCATCTGTCCTCAACGGAGTGGAATCGGACCTTGTAACCCTTGCCGGTCTCTGGACGAACCTCTAGGTAAGGTACGATCCTCTCCTGTGGGATGGTCTGCACAAATCCAAACTGCCGGAGTACCCTGTCAGGCATGTAGGGCTCCACAATGTCACCTATCCGGATCGTGCCTCTGTAGGTGGATAATCTGAACTCGCTGAAAATCTAGAACTTTGTCCCCGTAAGGCATAAACTTGATGTCCTCCGCTCTCATCTGGTCTAGCTGGGTACGTAGGGATCTCAGCCTCTCTAGTGTCTGTACTGGTGTCCTCGGGACAGATAGTCTCGTGGCCCATCGAGGTGCTCTGTGCAATGCTGGATCCTCGGCCGCAGAACACCCAAGCGAGGGGAAATGTGCATATATCCAGAACTGAACAAAAAAGAGTGTTAATATTGTTAGTATTTTTCAAAAAATGAACAAAATTATTACAGAGCTAAAATAAGAATAATACCTGTAACAGAGATGTGCAACCACCAATGGTCCTCACCCTGAGTCGGGACGCATCACCCATCATCCTATAAGACAAATAGGCCAAAAAATAATTGTTAATATCGTTAGAAGAGACCGTATTAAAGTAGTTCCATTTGTGGTAGTGAGTACTAGTATAGATATGCCAAGACTCCGGTGCCCCAAGAAAATCCTCTTGTGCGGTCGTGGTCTCGGACAAAATCGATCAACCAAGGTCGGATCTTGTTCGTCGACTTATCGACGAACAGGGTGGACCCCAAGAAAAAAAGAAGGAAGACGGAAGCAATCTCATGGGCTGGGGTGTCTGGTGATCGACGAATAATCTCGTATGCCCTCCTGAGATCGATAGACACCGCAGAAGTATGAGCATCTGCCTCGGGCTCAGTCAAACGGAATACCGTAGCCAACCATACGCTACGGTCCCGTCTACTGAGTGGTGTCAACATAGCCTCTTCGTCAATCCTAAGCCTTATGATAACAACATCATGGAGAGTAATGGTCATCACACCCCATGGTAGATGAAAACTACTCGTCTCTGGATGCCATCTCTCGAGAAATACAAGGATAAGAGCATGATCCACACGAGCAAAGGAGATGTCGAGTAACTCAGTAAGACCGCTCCTAGACGCCAGACCAAACCAAGAATCGGGGTCCGCTCTATCAGCATCTGATATCCACCCCCTCAAATGGCCAATGTCCGACACTGCCTCAATGCCGTCACAGGCTTCCTGTAGTCCTCCTTCATAGACAGGTTTACATTTAATCAAAAATTTCATTAGAGTATAATTTAAGCTAATTTGTTACAATTGTGATCCAATTATGTACCTCTCCAACCCATACTCCGCGAGCCCTATGAGTACCGTAGCATGTCAACACCTCCTCAGTCAACGGTGCTCCTGTGTCAGCAACAACCCGGTCTCTATCGGTCGGGATGAAAGCATCCTCCACGTGGTCGTCGTATGGAATATGCTCGTCAAGACCAGTGACATCCTCCTCCACCCCATGTGCAGTAGGGGTACATGAAGGTCCAGCTACGTCCTCCTCCACCCCATGTGTAGCAGGGGGTATGTGAAGGTCCAGCTACATCCTCCTCCACCCCAAGTGTAGCAGGGGTACGTGAAGGTCCAGTTATGTCCTCCTCCACCCCATGTGTAGCAGGGCCAACAATCTCCTCCTCGCCCTCATCGTCATCCTCGGTATTATAATCCGCGGATGGTATCTCTGAATGTCGTACTCGTGGAGAAGGATCGGAAGCTGAAGGTCGGTATGACACCTGTACCGGTCTTTGCACCGCCTGTGTCGCACCGCCTCGCTCCTGGTCTCGAGCTCTACGAACCGACGCCGTAGGACGGCGGCGATGAGACATCGCCTGTAATATCTACACTTATAATAATATCAATTTAAATTTACTTATAAATAGTTAATTTAGAATTAATTTAATTTAATTTAATAAGACTTACATTTAATATTAATTTAATTTATGTAATTAGTAATTAGTTGAAATTAAAATAAATTTAATTGATTACATTTAATTCGAGTTAATTTCCTTTAATTTAACTCCTTTTAAATAAATAAAATAAAACAAAATAAAATTTATTTCACTAAATTTAATTTGAGTTAATTTCATTTTACTTTAACTCATCTCCTTTTAATTTAACTCATTTTAAATAAATTAAATTAAATTTATTTAAACTTAACTTCAATTAATTTTAATTTAGTTTACTTAATTTTAATTTATTTCAATTTATTTTACTCATATTTAATTTATATTAATTTTAATCTATTTTTTCTAATTTTAATTTATTTTAATTTGAATTTAAATAAATTAAATTAAATTTTAAATTATATTAAATTAAATTTAAATTTATTTTAATTTAATTCAAATTAATTCAAAATAATGCATTTTATGCATTATAATTCTAGTTAACGAATTATAATGCATAAAATGCATTATCGGATGAACAGTGGCTCCACGGATCCGGGAACCGTGGCCGTGGAAGCCACTGTTCATCTTCCACGGCCGAACGCCATTAATGGTGTTCAACCGTGGATTCCGCTCGTTTCTTCCGCAATTTCAACAACACGAACACTACAAATCCTATTCTATGTGATTCCAAGCTAAACTACTCAATTCATGTCTTCGATTTTAACAAAATCAAACCTAAAAACTCGTAATCGAAAACTCATAATCGATAAAACTCGTAATCGAAATTAACCGTCAAATTACCGTTGTCGGACTATGTTTACGCTTCTCGAACGGCCGTCCTTGCTCACCACCTTGATCCATGCTTCGATCGTGTTAAAATCGCCCCGAATCTGTGCCCTGTTCGTCGTTGTTTTCGCTGAAGAAGAGGAAGAGCGCTTGCGGCTACGGGACGCGAATGCGTTGTTTTTCTAGGTTTAACGCACCACGGTTACGGTTTCTGGAACCGTGACGGTTCCGGAAACCGTAACCGTGGTGATTTTTTCACGGTTACGGTTTCCGAAACCGTGACGGTTCCGGAAACCGTAACCGTCGTGCAATTGTTAATTCTTCTGCCGTGCCCTTAGAAGTTCCGTTTAAAAAATCATAATCAAAAAGACATTTCATTCATTCTGCTGTTATAGAGCAACCAAAATTTGATTGTACCTCAAGTGGAAAAAACTGCCAAAATTTTAATTTTAAAAACCAACAAAAAATTCATTTTGGAATTTAAATTATGTGTACAATTTTTACCTGTCATCTGTGACGGAGATTTCTCTGACAGGCATTACGTTCTCGCCCCTGCTAACCATTTTCTCGGGGTGAACCCATAACAGAATTGCAGTTATATTTTCCATTTGGTAACAACTTCACATGAGTAAAAATGAAGAAGAAAACAGTGAAGAATAAAGTACAATAAAGGAAGTACATTTATCTTACCAAACTGGTCATCCTTAGTTGCATGCCTCGGGATATCATTAATGCAGGTAAATGGATCATTAATTCTGCTTGAACTTGCTATAGTTGTAACGGCTGAAACTCTAGTTGAGTTTGTGAAATAAAGTTGCAATTCACCGGTATACATTGCATACCGTGGAGGAACAGCTTTGACAACAAGATTGCTGATATCGTACCATTTGCCCCGTTCAAGTATGGTCTCATAAACACTGATATTGATCCCAAATAAGGTTGCTGTCATTCTATTGCCCTGTGTAAGTGAATAAAAGACCAAAAAAATTAGTAATGGGTAAAAATATTAGGGAAAAATAAACCATGAAATGAACTTGCCTTTTCATCTACGAGGGTCATCCTTTGATAGCTACATTTGGTTGTACTTTCTTTTTTTGACTGCTTATCAACTATTCTTACACGTACAACATAACCTCAACTACGAGGCAAAAGTTTGTCCAAAGAAACACGACAGTCTGCCATTGTCAACCAAAAAATGCAATACCCATAACAGGGAAAGAACTCACAAAAAAACTACACATACAAACAAAAATAATGAAATTGCATTGAGTGAAGTGGAGAACATGGAGAGCAAACAAACCTACACATTGTTATCATATATCCTTTATCTAAAACAGAAACTAAACACAAGCATAACATGGGAAATAATCAAAAAGCAGAATGAATGCAAAAAAAAAAAAAAACTATTTGTGTCCACACATAAAATAAGTAGGCATTGTAGAGAATAACCAACTAAAAAATAATACAGTATTGACTTCATTATGAAAAGGAAAAAATAAGCATGAATTTTAAAAAAATTCAAAATATAAATATGAAACTTACTCTCTATATCCTATTTCTAAATCTGAGACTAAACACAAGCATAACATGGAAAACAATCCAAGCAGAATACATGCAAAAAAAGAGATAAGTCTATTTGTGTTCATTCATAAGATAAGTATGCAGTGTAGAGAAAAACCAAGTAAAAAACTACAGTATTGAATTAATTATAAGGAATGAAAAAATAAGGATGCAATAAAAATAACTGGAAAAATAAGTAAAGTATTTACTTCAATATAAACGGTCAAAGAACAATGCAGAACAACCAGAAGTTTGCACCACAGAATCAGACAAAGTCAACAATAATGAAGTAAAAGTGAGAAGAAAAACAAGGATGAATTTCCACGCTCATTACTATTTAAAGCCATCAGAGAAACACAAAGGAAAGTTACAAAAAATAGAAAGTTAAAAATGGAAAGTTACACCGGCTGTTGGAGTGCAACTAAAATGGGCTAAACGATTATTACAGTCCAGCAGTGATAAACAAGTTGTAGCCCAAATACTCACCAACCTGGCATAAATATATATGATATTCTATCTTAAGTTTCATCTAAATTTACTCTATCATCAATTAATCACCTATGGCTCCCATTAGAATATTAGATTACATCAATTTCAAATTGAAAGACACATTTCTGCAGATAAAAGATAAATAAGCTGTAAAAATAACAGAAGATGGAGTGGTATCAGAAATTTGGACATGTGAATTTGTAAGAGTGTTGAAGTTTCTTTCTCAAAGTATTTGTATTCACGCAAACCAGTGCTTCATATTAATAACTGTAAATGCAGAAAAAAGTTCAAATAACTATTAAAGTGAAACTCTTATCAAATACGATCAAGTGAAATTTAATAGTTGATACCCATATTGATTGCTAATCAAAGCAGGAAGGCAAGAAGAGTTGATAAAGAGTCGGTAGACTCAATTTTATCTTTTCAAACCCAATTTAAGGTATATATTAATTGCATAGTTCAATATAATATTAGCTACAAACACGGATAGCTATAAACAATCAAATTAGTCAATAATGATTGAGTGATGTAAATTGACTAACCAATTTATTTTCCTTATCGAGCTTCACCTATTTAACAAGAAGTGTTTGAGTTGCTTCTTCTTGGAACTCATGTCTTAGATTCCTGCACAAGATAAAACCGATCACAAACTAAACTATATATGTGCAGATGTTAAAGTGTAACGCCCCGGGATTTGGAACCCGAGATTGTCACTAGGATGTGAACCACACCGTGGGTCCACCAGATTTAGCCTGCCAACAATTCAACTATCGGACCTTCCAACAAGAGCACGACAAAACAAAACAACATATCCGACCTTTAATTTATAAATAATTGTATTAACATGCATTTTAAATCATGTGAAGAAAGAGACATAAACCAAGAACAGCCTTGACGACCAACTCAAAATAACCTTCCCAACAACCTAAAGCACACGTGGGTCCGGCTGATCACCAACTCTAAGAAGTTCCTCCGAAACATACCTAAAACCTAGAGTTGTCCTAAAATCAACAACATATAAAACCATTAGCTAGCGTCCCAACATTAGAGCCGGAGCTCAAGAATCAGATTGAACTTGTGCGCATCATGTGAGGAACTTCAAATCAAAATACTAATAATACATAGTCAAGCCCACCCCATATAAATATTGAACTATTTCTAAACCCACCCAAACAAAGAAAAGCAAAAGACACAATTCATCAAGTCCAACTATATGACATTTTCAACATAAAACACTTACACATAATTATCAAGAACACAACTAAGAATGATCCCCCCACTGCAGATCCCGATGCCTCTGATTCTCAAAACCCTCCTCTCAAAATACCGATTGTCACCCCGGATGGGATTGGTGTTAACAATGCTCTAGCGGGGGTCGGTCTTGATAGTTCCAAACCTTAGAGTCGCCGATTGTTCAGGTCGGACGAGTGGAAAGTTCTACCCTCTCTTCCGCAGAATCTGATCGAAATAGGGAAGGTGACAATTTCCTATCCAAAAGGCTTGAACGCTACTCCGTCGATTTCAATTGATGCGGAAGTTATGCGTTTCTTAGAGGAACCATGGAAAAACTCTGTTGTCGTGAAAATCCTTGGTAGGACGGTTTCTTATTCTCTATTTTGAAAGAGTGTTGAAGATGATATGGAAGCCTATTGGAGGTTGGTCCATTATCGATCTACCCAATGACTTCTTTCAAGTCAAATTTGAAAAAGAAAGTGACTTGATAGGGGCCCTTGCTGGAGGTCCTTGGACCATGTTTGGACATTACATGATGGTTCAACAATGGTCTCCGGATTTTAACCCGGAAAATTCAGTGATTACTACTATAGGGGTGTGGGTTCGTACTTCAGGGCTACCATTAGCACTTTATAATCGGAATATGCTTTGGAAAATCGCTTCCGCTATTGGAAAGCCGCTTAGAATTGATGAGAACACTCTCCAACTGAATAGAGGGAGATTTGCAACGGTTTGTGTGGCTGTAGACCTTTTCCAACCGCTCAAAGGAGACTTACTTTTGAATGATAAGAGGCTTAAACTCGAGTATGAGAACTTACATACGATCTGCCATGGTTGTGGGAGGTATGGTCATTTAAAGGAGCGTTGTCCAGAAAGGCCTAGAGCTCTTCAGTTAGGTGTGCGTGAGGCTTTAGAAACTACTGGCGACAGGGTTAACACTGGGGGTCGTGCCAGGAGGGGGCCAGTAGTGGTCAGTGGATGACTGTGCCTATGAAACCGAGGCGTAAAGGTAATAGTAAACCGTCGGATTCACCGTTGAAAGAGTTTTTTGCTAAGGTTGATACGGTAAGCCCTGGGACGGTCCATGCCCAAGCTGCTTCTATTAAGGGTAAACAGTCGGCGGACGTTCCTGGTCTAGGCTTTGTTTCTAAGACTAAACCTAGGAAGCGTTCAAGGGCTGGAGCAGCGAAGGAGTCTCGGTCTGGGGTCGCTCCTGAAGCAGTGGTTATAGGGGGAGTATCAGTGAGGGATTTGAACAAAAGGTTACCGGTTTTAAACAAGCCTAGTCAGCCTTTGGTTGTCAATGCTGCCAACCAAGTGGAGCTAATAGAGAGGATTGCACCAGGTGTTATGGTCTTCACGACGTCGGAGGCCCCTGTAGAGCAAGAGGAGCAAGGTATGGTTGTGGACCCTGATGACAGTGTGGAGACTTTAATGTTATTGTTGATTTGAATGAGAGAGTGGGTGGTTCGGGCACATTATCTCGGGAATGTGTTCAGTTTGGTAGATGGATCCAAGAGAACTCGTTGGTGGACCTTGGATTTCAAGGGTCTCCGTACACTTGGTTCCGTGGAAGAGAAGCTTCCGCTAGAGTGGCTAAGAGACATGACCGTATTTGCACGAACATGGTGGGTCGTATTAAGTGGGATAGTGCCCAAGTACGTCATCTTCCTCGGCTCAGTTCGGATCATAACCCGTTGCTTTTGTCTTTGAAGGGGTTTTCACGGGGAAACCCTAGGAGAAGGCCGTTCCGGTTTCTTAATGCTTGGCTCTCTCATCCCGGTTTCAAAGACGTTATCAGTTCGGCTTAGGATGAATTCTTGCCTCTTCCTCAAGCGCTTGATAAGTTAAGAATTGTTTTGAGCAAGTGGAACCGGGAGGTATTTGGGAATATATTCCAAAGGAAGGAGGCGTTGATCAATTGTCTGGATCTAGTAAGGCGGGAGTTGGATCGGGGGGCTACCGATGAGGGCATTGTTCGGGAACTTCAGCTTTCTGCGGAACTGGAGAAAGTGATGGAGCAGGAGGAGAGTTTATGGAGACAGAAATCAAGACATTCATGGCTGAAGGATGGTGATAGGAATACCAGGTTCTTTCATCTTTCTACTATTATCCGTAGACAAAGGAATAAGATTGAAGCTCTGAAAAGAGTGACGGTTCTTGGTGTTGTGATAGCGAGGAGTTTGTCCGTTTGGCGTCTGATTTCTACAGGGAGCTTTATGGGTCATGTAATCTTCCTAGACTGAATGCCATTGCTACAGGAGTCTTCCCTATTCTTCCTGCTTCTGACTGGGTTGCCTTTGGGACTTCTATTTCCGGCGAGGACTTATGGCAAGCGGTTAAGGATATGGGTGCTAGTAAGGCACCGGGCCCAGATGGATTTAATCCTGGATTTTTTCAGCAATTTTGGCAAGGAGTTGGCCCTTCCTTGCTTAAGTTGGTGAATCGGTTTTGGAGTTGTGGTAGATTACCTGGGAATATGAATGATACTTTGGTAGTGCTCATTGGGAAAGTCGACTATCCGGAGTATATTCATCAGTTCCGGCCGATCAGTCTTTGTAATGTAGCCTACAAAGCTATTATTAAGGTTATTGTGAATCGTCTTAGGCCTCTCATGAGTAGTCTTGTGAGTCCTATGCAGAGCAGTTTTATTCCTAACCGTCATATGTCCAACAATATTGTGATGGTTCAAGAGGCTTGTCATACAATGAAAACAAAACGTGGACGCAAAGGTTGGATGATCTTGAAGCTTGACTTAGAGAAGGCTTATGATAGGCTCAGATGGGAGTTTATTGATGAGACGATTAGAGATGTTGGCATCCCGTGTGTTTGGGCTGATCGTATTATGAATTGTGTGTCTTCCGGAACCATGAACATTCTTTGGAATGGAGAGAGGTCTATTCCTTTCAATATGACTCGGGGGGTTAGACAGGGGGACCCGATTTCTCCATATCTTTTTGTATTATGCCTCGAGAGTCTTGGGCATTTGATTGATCGGGCTGTAGCTGATTCTTCCTAGAAGCCTATGAATTATTCCCGTGGAGGCCCTTCCTTGTCTCACTTGTTCTTTGCGGACGATATTCTCTTGTTTGTTGAGGCTTCAACTAGTCAGATGAAGATCATTCAGTCTATTCTTGTGAAGTTTTGTGAGGCTTCAGGTCTAAAAGTGAGCATACAAAAATCGAAGCTATTTGTTTCTCATAACCTGAGGGGTGATCTGGAGAACCAGCTGAGTGTGGAGTTCCCACCACGCGGGACTTGGGAGTGTATCTGGGCATTCCAGTGGTGCATGGGGCGGTGTCTCGTGATCTATTCACCCCGGTGTTGGAGAAGGTTACTCAGCGTTTGACTGGATGGAAGTGTCGGACCCTTAGCTTGGCCGGTAGGGTCACTCTTGTGAAGTCTGTTCTTTGTACGATACCTTCTCATATTATGCAGGTGTTGATTCTTCCTCTGAGGGTTTGTGATGCCTTAAATAAGATCTATAGGGACTTTGTTTGGGGAAGCAGTGTTGAAGGCAGAAAGATTCATCTTGTCAGATGGGATTTCCTCTGCCTTCCCAAAGCGGATGGTGGTCTGGAGTTACGTAAAGCAAGTGAGATGAATCTCGCTCTTGTGACTAAGCTGAGCTGGAGGCTCTTTGCCGATGAGGATTGTTTGTGGACGTCGATACTTAGACTTAAGTATAGGTTATTGGGGCAGAATTGACCTACATTTATTCCTTGTAGACAAGGGGCCTCTATTGTTTGGAGAAGCATACTTAGAGGGTATAATGACCTTGTCGCTCCTAATCTGGCTTGAAATGTGGTGGATAGGCACTCGGTTAATTTTTGGTTGGATCGTTGGTTGGGCGAGGTTCCGCTCTCGGTGCTTTCGACAGTCCCTCTTTCGCCAGAGGATAAGACATTGAGAGTGGTTGACGTCTATGAGCTTAATAGAGGATGGAAGTGGGACTACTTATCTTGTAGGATTAACAATGCAACGATGTTGAGGCTCATGGCTTGTCCTCCGCTCTGTGAGTCTCGAAGAGGTGACGTTATACGCTGGCCCTTGTCCAAGTCTGGGATGTTCTCGGTTGCGTCGGCCCTTGGGTCACTACGGGTCTGGTAGAGTTAAGCCGACTATTCGTCATGGCCTATTCACACGAGTCTGGAATGCAAAGTTCCTGAGCGAATACGTTTATTCATGTGAAAAGTGTGTTGGGGGAGGCTGCTCACTAATGTGGAGAGGGTGAGACGGCATCTGGCTGATGATGGGGATTGTGGGTGTTGCCCGGGGTGTAACGAGTCCCTGCTGCACCTGTTCAGAGATCGCCCCAAGATCAAAAAAGTATGGCACGAGGTCGTACCTGCGGAGCATAGGCTTTCCTTCTTCTCGCTCTCCTGGGAAGATTGACTATTTGAGAATCTGAGCATTGAGAAAAGTGGTGAGTACTCTATCATTTGGAATGTATTCTTCATGTACGTGTTGTGGTGGAGTTGGTTTTGGAGGAATGCTAGAATCTTTCGGGATTCGAATGGGATTGAGGATAAGGTCGGTTTTTTATGGAAACAATATGAAGAGTGCATTAGGGTTATGCATGGAGAGCAAGTGGGCGGGAATGTCAGACGTCGCACTGTGATTCATGTACGCTGGAGACCTCCGGAAGCCGACTGGGTCAAGCTGAACACGGATGGGGCTTGTCGGAGGAACCCGGGGCTTGTTGGTGCTGGAGGGTGTATTCGGGACAGAGACGGGAGGTGGTTGCTTGGGTTCGCGGCTAATCTTGGGCATGCTACTAGCCCCGCAGCGGAGCTATGGGGGATTGCTCATGGCTTGAGGGTGGCGTGGGAGGCTGGACATCGGAAAGTTATTGTGGAAACGGACTCGCTTACTATTCGTGACTTCTTGGATAAGGGTGTGGATGTGAGACATCCCTTATCGAGCCTGGTAATTATGTGCCAAGGTTTCATTACACGGGATTGGACCATCCGGTTTGATCATATCTATAGGGAAGGAAATAGAGTAGCGGACTCGCTGGCTAATTATTCTTTCTCGCTTTCTTTAGGCTTTCATCTTTTCCGTGATATTCCGAGTTGTTCTCGGTTAGTTGTTTCGGATGATTCTCGTGGGACGTTTTTGGCACGAGTTATTAGTTGTGTTTGTTAATTGATGAGCTATATAATGTAGCGAAACAAATAGAATAATTACGTAACACATACCAATCAAAATATGTAGAGATAAACATATATAGGATTAATACTCTTGTACTCAAAACGATGATTATGCACATGATGATAATGATAATATATAGATAGTATCATGCAATGCAATGAATGTATCATCTCTCAACTCTCGGCAACGCAAGGTAACGCAACGCTCTCTCACAAGTCCACATGTGCCCCTCCGGCGTACTAATGGTTACGAAGATCTACCACCACGTCTCCCATTTATGTATCCATCTTCTTTCCCCGGATCGGTTCCTACTAGGACACCATCCAAAACATATATGCACGTTTTTATATATATGGAAGGGACTCCCACCACGTCGCACAATCATGTCTGGGACATCACTCCCTCATTTAGTTTATAAAACAAACTCCAAAAATAAGAAAAATCCAACTACACTCACATGCAACACACCCTACCTAGTACCTATAACACGGTCTTTCAACATCATTCATCAGTATTTCTAATATTATCACATCCTCGGTACTAACTATCACATCATCGCCACACAACTCGCTCACCAAAGCCTATTTATCTCAAAACTCATAACATCGTATTATTCTCGCCCCCAAAACATATAAAACGTCTATCTATGCATGTATCACGAGGATACTTATCAATCACTGATTCCAAAACAAAACAACCCTTATTAGTCAACTCTCCTTAAAGGTCAGTACACCACTTCCTATCTAGGATACCACAACTATCAATCATATCTATCACTTAAGGACATATCATACCCATGCTAAGTTCTTTCAATTCTCATCCTTATCAAGACAACTACTCAATCATCTAACTTATCACAATCTTCATCATATCATATATCATTTCATCACATGCAACCATCAACTTATATCGTTCTCCTTAAACGTTAGCATCTCCTATCATCTATGCATACATTCATGTGTTTCACCATCCCTACTGTCACAACCACCGTCCTATCTAAAATACTTATATTCATCACATCTTCACAATCTTATCGCTATCGGTAATACTTCCCATAATCACTTAATATCAATCCCTAACATTATTACTAGACACTACCGTCATAGTATCAACATCCTCTAAACCCTTAAGAATAAACAATTTAGACAATTTAATAAAATTATTTAAGATATAAAATAATATAAGTATAATTTCTAAAATATGTTCTACCCACAATCAACAACAAATATAATCTGAAACAGGACGGCAGCTAAGTAAGTCTGTATGACTTACCTCCAAAGACGAGTCTCATAATCACCATAATAACTACCCGAGATGATTCACCATCATTCAATTACCTAACATCGATACATTCCATATAATCTATCATCAAACAACTCAAACAACCACAAACAAGTTCTAGATAATGGATTCCGAGTAAGGTTTAAGAGACCTTACCTACCAAGCGTGTCAATGTTAACTCAAGTCTCTTTTCGTATCCAAAAGTGCCTCCAAGATATAAGATACCTAAACAAACCAACTACACAAGTTTTAGCTTCATTTACTGAAACTTGGGCCCGAATTATAATTATAAAAATATCGGCCATTTCCCAAAAATTATAATATTGGGTCAAAATCTGTAATTAACTAATTCGGGGCAATTTGTGAACTTTTAAAAGGTTGGGTATTTTTTTGTAAAAGGAAGCTTGGGACATTTTCTGCAATTATCCAATTTAGGGCATATTTGCAATTTCTAAAAACTTGGGCCGTTAATATAATTACAAAGTATGGGTTATTTATTGTAATTTACCCAGAAAATGAGTAACCCGATTAGGGTTTTCCCATACCCATCTGGGTCGACGGCGGTACCTTGGTGGTGGCGGGATCTGGCGAGGCGACGGCGGCGCGCTGTCTTGGGCGGTAGAGTCCGGCTCAGTTTGGCGGATCTTGTTCGAGCCAGGAGCAGAGGCTGTCGCAGTCCCGTTCGAGCGGAGAGGGTGCAGGAGGCGGCAACTTCGTTGATGGCGGCATCTCCGGCGAGTGCATGCTTGCTGGCGGCTTCTCCGTTCGTTTCTCTCCCGGTGAGGCAGCGTTCTCCAGCGCCAGGGGAGACGACGAGACTCGACTCCTGCGGCGGCGAGGCTAGGTTAGTGGATCCAATTTCCTCCACTCCGACCAAGGACGAAACGAGAGGTTTAGGGTTCTGCTTGCGATTCCCGATCTGATTTCCGTTTGGATCTGGGTGCAAGTTCAATGAATGCGGCCCTCGGAATGGATCGAGTTTCCGGTCATGAACAGTAAAGGTAGGGATCGAGAAGGTAAGAGGAAGGGAAAGCTAGGTTTCAGCGGAGAAGATGATGAATAGTATTCCTAGTGGTACTTTTATCGGAACTTCTTAATTCCGCAAATAGCATAAATCAACTCCACATTATTATGCCCAAATAAAATCATAACTAAATTATCAATCACTTAACTCACTCGATTTAATCCAATTTAAATCTACGGAAATTCCGAAATCCGGTTATTACATAAAGATTTTGCCATCCCTTAAATCTAAACCTCTTCATAATTTCTTTTTTCTAATTTAACAGTATGAAGGAATACCTTGCAAGGATTTGAACGACCGGAAAATGTCATCCCTGTGAGAACCCTGCATGGAGGTGGTATAAGATAATTAGTATCACTATGCATACACATATTATTAGTGAAGCTGTTGAGTTTAGTGTCACTATGCATACACATACTATTAGTGAAGCTGTTGAGTTGAACAACTCATGTACAGTGTGGATAGATACAATGAGGAATTTGAATAACATCTCTTGAGAATCTTTCCTTTTGTGCATAAGGTCGTTCAGTTAAAACAAAAGTTGATAAAGAGTTCAGTGCAACTTGTAGTGCAGCCAGCACATTTCTCACACTTTGTAATTTACATAGAAGTATATGCCATATGCCTTCCCTTCAATGTCCGATATGAAAACCTGATAATCATACATATGTACAATCGAATTAGCCGACACAATCATGGTGAAATATCATACTAATTTGATTCTTAAAGAACCTGAAAAGTGAAGAGAAAACCTGCTCATTTCTCACACTTTGTAGCCTATCTCATTCTTAACACATGGTACCCCTCATAAAATCCTACAAACATAAACCAAGGAAAATTAATAAAAGAAAGAAACGCTTGATCAGAACATAATTTAAAGTAACATTAGAGCTTGAGACTATACTTTAGGATAATTCTTCCTACACTAAACCACATATCATGAACAATTACAACAACACAGCAATTGTAATAATGGGCAATTGGATACGTTAATGAACAAAAGAATCTAACGGAAGAACTCTCACCAGAAGAACATGGAAAGGACAATTGAGAACATAAGAAAAGAGAGAATTCGGTGCGGCTTCTACTCCGATAATCCTATTGAAACTTATTTACTGAATTATCCTACCCTCTGGGGATTCTATCCTTTGTATCTCGTGTTGAATAATCACATAAAACCAATGCAGTCCAAAGTTAGATCCTATAATTATGTCATTTTAACTATAACAATCTTGAGCAAGGAAAACCCTATCTTCAAAGATACCGAACAATTAGAACCCTGTCTTCAACAAACTTTTACACAGCATAGAATAGAAAGACACCAAACTGTTTAGACCTTATGATCTAAAATGCTGAGATTAACTAGTAAAGATGAGATTTAGTGTTCAGGTTCTTCGTATTTTGTAAAACTGTGTACTACTTGGAGCCACATGTCCGGATTATTTTGCAAGTCACTCAAAATTTGGTATGATGCTGCCTCTGCATCAAAAAAACAGGGAAAAAAACTTTTTAAGGGAATATTAAGCAGCAAAATGATCAATCATCATGGTTTTAAAAAAATTATGAAATTTACAAAAAATTGCCAGCATCAGGGAGCGAAGGAGGTATAACAAAAATTGCCATTTGTTTAGCAAAATGGCCAAGTAGTTTGGGCTAAATACTGCAATAAATAGTCTTATATATGACTGTAGGAATACAACGTCCAAAAAAACTAATCTATTCACCTGTATGTATGTCCTATGTGGCATTTTGTTTCTAATAACAACTAAAAAGAACCTTAGGGGTCCAAATTACTGGACTGCAGTATGTTAAGGGGTGATGAGCTAAACTTAAGTGTAACACGTCATTGTACCAATAAAAAATTGTGATATCTTATTGAGGGAGACAAGTTTGTTGGCCTTTGAGGCAGCAATATAAGATCGTTCACGTCTCCAATGAGGGATGGCTGGTTTTGCTCTTTCATAAGGCGCAAAAACTGCACCCATGTTAAAATAGTAGATTAGATCAAGATAATTTTCACAAGTCACGACTACAGTTCTATACTATATATTTTCTTAGATTCTAACGAAATTTAACATGAATATAGTACATACTGATAATTTTAGCAGCAGATAAATATCACAAGCAATCTATCAGCAATTCAAAACTACAAACAATATTTGGTCAACGTATCATCAACTATGATCACCAAGCATATATTGTTAAAAATAGAAACTTACCAGATTTGACACAGACGACTCGGTCCAAAAGTTCAATTAAACTAATCAAGTTGGAGTCTGGATCAAAGAGCCTCCACATTTCCAAAGCATAATCTCTTTCCGCCATTGTGCACACAAGACCTCAAAACGCTTGCAGCCTGTAGCAGTTAAATAGCTACGAAGTTCCTCCCATGCTGGTCTCATCCTCACAAGAACACTTGTATCGCTAATCTAAAGTATGCATTTACAAGTCAATATGTAAAACCAGAGTATTTTGGGAAAGGTTAACTGATTCAATTATAGCAAACACCAACTATATTTTATGCAGTGACTTCAGCAGTGAGGCTCCACTTATGTTCGCAATACATTTGAGAGTTGAAAATGGTCTATTTATTTCCTTGATTTCTTGATATCACATTCATATAGCACCCTTACACGCAAGTTAACAAATAAAGTTTTAAAGCTGAAACATGATGCACATGCTTAACAAACTGTCAGGACATGTGGGTCCTTCCATTGGATTGATTTGAGTAAGGACTGTGTTTTTGTCATGCAATCGTATTAATGGGCAAAGAATTGGCTGATGGTTGTTAAGATATATCCATGTAATTCTTCCGTTTCTCCCCAAACTTTATTCTGTCATACTATAATCCCTATGTTATGACAAATGTTATAAAATTGGTAATTTTGGATCATATGAACTTATTTTGATAAAAATGTGCAGGTCGATGATACATAGAAATACAACCCAAGAGAAACAAACAACATTTTGGTATCCAAAGTCGGTAGTTTGCTTAGATATAATACATACATTGCCTCTATCCAAGGCTTGTATTCTGGAAACTTGAATTTCAGTGTTTCATCTTCGGCTTCTTGACAATCATCACAGAACAGTGAGCGTGATGAGCACAGTAGTCGCTTACGCTGCCCAAAACCGCCCTGCAATGACATCGGCTCAGATGTTCAGATCCCGGAAACTAAGCATTAGAAACAATGATCTCGGCTGCTTTATAGAAATACCTTTTGATGGCTCCATAACCATGGTTACCAACCACCAACACAGAAGCATGATGCTTCTCAACAGATTGACACAGCACATTCCGAGCATCACCATCCACCGCCTCTATCGTCACACCAGTCACCTAACATAAGACAGAACAAACAAAGAGACCTAATTCAGCAAAACCTAAAGTAATACACAACAAGCATTTGAACATGACACCAAGATCTAGATTATACATTAATATCCAGAAAAAATCATCACTAACTACTGATCATTATCGAAATTGTTGAAAAACAAGTATTTGCATGCAAGATACATATATGTCTGAAAAAACCAGCAAATAGCACTTGTAATCAGAGCAAAGTTATCTTACCGACTTAGAGATGAATAACTCCTTGGCTTTTTCAACAACTCTAGCAGCGATCTTCTTAAGATTAGAGTCGACAGCAAGCATAACCTCACCAGATCTTGCCAATAACAGTACTCAAGCTATAATTGACCTGTCTATAGAGTGCATCAACGCTCAAATACATAATTCAACAGCTAAAATTTGCAGAGAATTGAACAGTGAGGTGTTCTTGTTAAGTTATATACGAAGAACAGCACAGGCACAACCAGAAATGCTTATAGAGAAAGAAGCATCAACAGATTCAACAGCACAGGTAAAAAAGACATAGTAACAAGTTCCAAGTAATGGATGCCACGTACCCAATTTGGTTTTCACAAATCACCAAATAATCGTATAATTGCGCATTGTTGATCTGTCTCAATACTTATTTTCCTTTTTAGAGAATCAATCCTATCCTTAAATGAGCAATTGTATTAGCAACTACAAGAGTCTCATCAAGATCAAACACAATGGATAGACATCTAAGGTTAAGCATGACAAGGCATGAATCATATAATCCTGATAGTGAAAGTCTGTAGTGAGAACTAAGAGAGACAACATATTGTTCATCTTAGCAGAGAATCGAAGAATCATTTGATAATGAAGAGACAACGTACCGGGCAGACCAGTGGTGCTGGTGGTTCTGCTAGTGGTTGGCGTGGTCAGAGACGCCAGAGTCAGCCTTCATCTGCGCCTGTTGTAGAGAAGGGACGTCAGTGTTTTAACTGTGGAGATCCAGGGCATATGAGGCCAGAGTGTACGAGGCCATTGGTGACTTGCTACACCTGTGGTAGGCAAGGTCACCGAGCTGTTTACTGCCGCCAGGGCGGAGCGTCATCCCAGCAGGGTTCTTCTCCTGCTAGTGCAACGGGAGGTGGGCAGAGGCCACCTCAGCAGCAGCAGACTCAAGGACAACAGAGAGTCCCCGATCGCCCTAAGACTCAGGGATCTGCTCCTGGGCCGAGTAGAGGCA
Source organism: Fagopyrum tataricum (assembly GCA_002319775.1). Classification (NCBI taxonomy): domain Eukaryota; kingdom Viridiplantae; phylum Streptophyta; class Magnoliopsida; order Caryophyllales; family Polygonaceae; genus Fagopyrum; species Fagopyrum tataricum. The sequence continues at coordinate 24,393,804 of CM008284.1, read as the reverse complement.
AAGGTCGTGGTGGAGGCACCACTGATACCAGAGGCCCACAGGGTCGTGTTTTTGAGTTGAGGAGTGCAGAGGAGCCAGCTGCCCCTACTGCTACAGGTACCATTCTGATTCATGGTTTACCTGTTAGAGTTTTATTTGATACTGGTGCTACGCACTCTTTTATTTCTGATGCCTGTGTAGAGCGTCTTAGTTTAGATACAGTTGAGGGGATACCCTTTATTATAGGGTTACCCGATGGTGGTAGGGTCAGAGGTACCCGTGAGATTCACGATTGTCCCATTTCTGTAGGGACCCGTGTGTTACTAGTTGACTTCTTTGTCATGCCATTAGAGCATGAAGAAGTCATTCTGGATGGATAGACACTCCGCAATCTTAGATGTAGGTAGAAGGACTGTTACCCTCTCTACCGAGTTAGGCCAGATAGAGGTTTTCCGAGGTTGGGACCTTGGAAAGACAGGCACAGTTATCAGCGCTATACGGGCAGCTAGATTGATTGCACAGGGTTGTGAGGCCTTCTAGTGTTATGCCATGAAGGAGGGGGAGAGTCCAGCTGTAGAGGACATCCCAGTTGTTTGTGAGTTCACTGATGTTTTTGCTGAGCCGTCCAGTTTGCCACCTCAGAGGAGTGTGGATTTCAGTATCGAGTTAGAGCCTGGTACGAGACCCATCTCGAAGGCCCCATACAGGATGGCGTCTGTCAAGATGCTGGAGCTGAAGAAGCAACTTGAGGAGTTGGCTGAGAAGGGCTTCATTCGCCCTAGCGTGTCCCCATGGGGAGCACCTGTCCTCTTCGTATGGAAGAAGGACGGATCACTGAGGTTATGTATAGATTACAGAGAGTTGAACAAGGTGACAATCAAGAACAAGTATCCACTTCCTCGTATTGATGATTTGTTAGATCAACTACAGGGAACGACTGTGTTCTCCGGGATTGATCTGCGTTCAGGATATCACCAGCTGAGGCTGAGAGAGCAGGATGTGCACAGGACAGCATTCCGGACCAGATATGGCCACTACGAGTTTGTAGTGATGCCATTTGGGCTTACGAATGCCCCAACCGTCTTTATGGAGTTGATGAAAAATATCTTCATCGACTTCCTGGATCAATTTGTGGTGGTTTTCATAGATGACATTCTGGTATACTCTCGCAGTGGAGAGGAGCATGTAGGACATCTGAGGACTGTATTGCAGGTTTTGCGGGATAGAGAACTTTATGCTAAGTTCTCTAAGTGTGAGTTCTGGATGCCAGAGGTAGCATTCATGGGTCATGTAGTATCAGCTGAGGGGATCAACGTTGATCCGGCAAAGATTGAGGCAATAGCAGCATGGACTACACCGACGAACGTCAAGGAAGTACGTAGCTTCCTTGGCCTAACCGGTTATTACAGGCGCTTTGTAGAGGGATTTTCTGTGATTGCCCGTCCATTGACGAGTTGGCTGAGGAAGACTACCAGATTTATGTGGTTTGATCAGTGTATGGAGAGTTTTGAGGAGCTGAAGAGACGTCTGACTTCTGCTCCTATTTTGGCACAACCAGAGGGTACTGAGGATTTTGTGGTTTACAGTGATACATCCAAGCTAGGCTTGGGGTGTGTATTAATGCAGCGGGGAAGAGTGATAGCATATGCGTCTCGACAGCTGAAGACGTATGAGGAGAACTACCCGACTCATGATCTGGAGTTGGCAGCGGTAGTTCATGCACTGAAGATCTGGAGACATTACTTGTATGGTGCTACATGTCAGATCTTCACAGACCATAAGAGTCTGAAGTACATTTTCACGCAGCGGGAATTGAATAACCGCCAGCGTAGGTGGCTCGAGCTGATCAAGGATTTTGATCTGGGGATTCTGTACCATCCAGGGAAGGCGAACGTTGTCGCCGACGCCCTGAGCAGGAAGACGCCTCGAGAGGAGGCGATTGCGAGGCTGACAGTTCAACATCAGTTGCAGAGAGACCTGATCTGGTTAGAGTTGGACATCCAGTTTCCTGATGAGGATGTCCAGCTGCGTACTTTAGAGGTTCTTCCTGATCTGTTGGGTGAGATCCAACAGAAGCAGGAAACCTGCCCGACACTGAAGAGGATACGAGATAGGATGTCTCGGGATGAGGCACCATAATTCCTGCTAGGAGCAGATGGAGTTTTGAGACGCCGCGGTCGCGTCTGTGTACCTGATGATCCAGAGCTGAGACACAGGATTTTACATGAGGCTCACTGTACACCTTACTCTGTACATCCCGATACGAGTAAGATGTATCAGGATTTGAGACGTCTATATTGGTGGGGAGGGCTGAAGCCCGATGTGGCTAGATTTGTAGCACAGTGTGCGACCTGCCAATAGGTCAAGATCGAGCATTTCAGACCTAGAGGAAAGTTTCATCCACTTCCTGTTCCACAGAGGAAGTGGGATGACGTCACCATGGATTTTGTGACTGGACTGAGGTTGAGCCGGAGTTTTGATGCTATCTGGGTCATTGTGGACAGATTGACGAAGACGGCACGTTTCTTTCCTATTAGAGAGACGTGGCCGGTGAGCAGATTAGCTGAGGAGTACACTAGGCAGATAGTGAGACTCCATGGTGTACCGAGGACGATCGTCTCATACAGAGATGGACGATTTACCTCGAGGTTTTGGCAGCAGATTCAGACTGCCTTGGGGACGAGTTTGCACTTCACGACTGCGTTCCATCCTTAGACCGATGGTCAGTCAGAGAGGACTATTCAGACCCTGGAGGATATGTTGCGAGCTTGTGTGTTGGATTGGGGGCAAGTGTGGACGGATCATCTCCCACTTGTTGAGTTCTCCTACAACAACAACTGGCATGCATCTATTGAGATGGCCCCATATGAGGCACTGTATGGACAGAGATGTCGTACCTCGTTATGCTGGGATGAGCAGAGCAGTGTTAGTGGTTTGACACCTGATCAAATTCAGGATGATGTGGCTCGAGTAGCACTAATTAGAGAGCGGATGCTGACTGCGTAGAGCCGTCAGAAGTCTTATGCTGACAGGAGGCGTAGACCTCTAGAGTTCAGAATTGGAGCCCATGTGTGGCTGAGAGTGTCCCCGACACGAGGTGTTAGGCGTTTTGGCATTAAGGGTAAGTTGAGCCCCGATATGTCGGACCGTTCGAGATTCTGGATCGGGTTGGGAGCGCAGCTTACATATTAGCCTTGCCTCCGAGATTAGAGGGTGTTCACCCTGTATTTCATGTGTCTCAACTGAGGGAGTACATACCAGATCGTAGACACATCGTGAGTTATGATGATTTTGTGGTTGAGCCGGACCACACCTTTGGTGAGTTATTATAGTCCTAGAACGAGGTATGAGACGCCTGCGTTCGAAGGACATTCCTATGTTGAGGATATAGTGGTCGAGACGAGGACTTGATGAGGCTACATGGGAGATTGAGGATAGTATCCAGAGGAACTATCCAGGGTTCTATGTTGAGTTAGATGCACTAGTAGGATCACCGAGTAGATCTTAGTACTATCTTAGTGAGTATCATGTGCTTATATGTTTATATGCTATGATGTGTTTATTTTCATACTAGCTTTGATGTGATTATGATCTTATTAGATCTTGTGTGCTAATATGACTCTTGTTTATAGCTGGAGATGGCTCTTTCCTCCATGCTATTGTGATACGTTTAACTTTCAGCTGGAGATGTTATTCCTCCATGCTATTTTGATGGACATAGTGTAGCTGGAGATGTTTTCCTCCATGCCTTTCTGTTATGAGTATGATACGGCTAGAGATGTGATTCCTCTATGCCTTGTGATGTGTTATGGTTTGGCTAGAGATGATTTTCCTCTACGCCTTCGATAGTGTTTTGTTGTTGGAGTTGATGATTTCCTCCATGCTTATGTTTGAGGTTATAGAGAGAGTTACACCTCGGCTTGTGAGTCTGAGTGGTTTGAGGATTTTACAAGTTTCGGGACGAAACTTGTTTTTAGGGGTGTGAGATGTAAGAGCCTTAGTCTTTCGGACCGAGATTGGACCTTAGCCGAGATTGGCTTTGGCCGAGTTTAGCCTTGCCGCACCCGCGGGCATGATTGCCGCCCCTGCGGCTCAGGGAACCGCCCCTGCGGTTTCTGGCGGCTGCAACCGGTTTTGTTGACTCCTTTGAGCCGTGCTTTACCCTTTTCTTTACTTCTTTCGTTTCCTTGCTAAGCAAGGGTTACCTTCTTCACTTCCCCATTTCAGACCTACGTCCTTCTTGTTTCTCCTTCATCTTCTTTGATCTTGTTCTTGGTTCTCCTTGGAGTTTTGCTTGAGAGTTGTGTGTTGTGGTTGATGTTGATGATGGATGTGTGTATGCTGAGCTTGGAAGCCAACTACTGAGGTGTGTGATCTCTCCCTGCAGCCTAGGACCACAAGGGTGGTAAGTGATCTTGCTTCTCCTTCTTTCTTTCCTTGATTCTTCCTTCCTTAGCTTAGGATTAGATGTATTGATCATAGATTAATGTTGGAATGTGTATTTATATGTATGTGTGTGAATTTGGATGAGAGAAGACGTGATTTGATCACGTGAAGAGCCGAAGAGAAGCCGCGGGATCACGTTCTGCACCGTCGCCGCCCCTGCGCCCAGAAGACGCCGCCCCTGCGGAAGCCGTGCCGCAGCACCCGCGCCTTGCCTGCGTCCCTTGTCACCGCGCCTGCGGCTGCTCCCTGCCGCGCCTGCGGGTTGTCTACTCCGCCCCTGCGTCCCTTGATCACGCAGGTGCGTCTTGTCCCGGGACTACCTATAGTTGGGTAGCCCCTTTCCTTTCCTAGTATGAGGGACTTTGTACCATGCTAGGTATCGGATGTTGATGAGTATGATATAGATTTTCCGGTTACGGCTTTGAGGTTTATGAGTTGGATATGATCCTTATGGATCCCTTGGGTCTAGGTGTGACCCCTTTGTGTGATAGGAGTTTGATATATATATATATATATATGTTGTGTTGTCCTCTAGTTTGGAGTGGACCTGAGTGAGAGTTGATCGTAGTGATACGACTTCTGAGGTTGAGGTAAGTCCATAGGACTTACTTAGCTACTATCCTTATATTGGATGTATGCTTGAGTGGTGTTTGTTATATGCTTTATAGCATGCGATATGGTTCATTACCGACCTATGTTATATTGACCGCCCATTGTAGTGGCTGTGACAACTTACCTTTCATCCCGTAGTGGAGTCTGGGAAGTTCTCTGTAAGCTAGTTAGTTCTGGTATACGGGAAGGGCACCTACCACTCCATATGGTATACGGGAAAGTGCACTGATACCACTCCAGCTAGCTATTGCGCGAGGGTTATATACATTCCTCGTGTCGCGTATATTCATATATACCGATTTATATACTCTCGAGTGCTTAACGTTATAAAGATAATAAACCGGGTAAATGTGTGATATCATGATGAGGTGTTAATATTATTGATATGTGTTTGTGCTCTAGCATCTTCCTATATATGTGTATGGTTAGCTAACGGTTTTATACCGTGTTGTAGATCCTTTGCAGGTTAGGAGAGCTGCAGAGTGATCCAGAGGGGTGATCTGCTGAGGGTTCCGTACACTGGGCAATATCGTGGGATTTTGGGTTATTTATGTTGTACGGATTTCTGTTTGACTTTGTACTCAGCAGTACTCTGTATCATCCTTTTGATATGTATATGTATCAGTTTTATGTTTTGTTTTAATCTATTGGTGCCTTGTTGTAAGATTCAGTGAACTTGTTGTCAGGCTAGGGTCAGGATCCATTGTGAGATCCTAACCCAGTAGCACCTCGAGTCCTACGGATTTGGGGTGTTACAGTTATACCTAGGTTTTGTTGTACAAGTATCTTAGCCGTATTATCAACATTGCTCGTCGTTTGGAATGCTGACTTGTGATAGTTAACTTTTTGTCCCGAGATTTGACAATATTGTGAAAGAATCTCAATTACTTTGTTGCATGATAGGTTCGTTGCTTTGGCAAAAATAATTATGTCATCGGCAAATGCTAGAAAAGGAATGATTGTTCCTGCTCTTGTTATTGGAAATCCAATATTTTTTCGATTTTCATTGCTGGTTTTTTGTATATTTCTGGCTAAGACTTCTGCCCCTAAATTGAATAGAAGAGGTGATAAGGGATCCCCTTGTCTGAGTCCCCTTTTTGGGAAGAACATTTTCGTTGGGTTGTCGTTTATTAAGATTGAGTATGAAACTGACGAAAAGCATTCCTCAATCCAACTAGTGAATTTTGTAGAGAATCAAAATTTTCTAAGCACCTCTAAGATGAAGGGCCATTTGATTCTATCGTAGGCTTTTTCCATGTATAGCTTGATAGCGACATATCCTTCTTTTCCTTTCTTGGATCTAAATCCATGAAAAATTTCATGGGCTATTAGAATGTTGTCATGTATTGATCTTTTTTGTGTAAAGGCTCCTTGTAGCGGATGTATGAGTTTTAAGAGCACTTTTTTTAGCCTTTATGACAATATTTTCGCAATGTTTTTATATAATGTTGAGCATAAACTAATAGGTCTATAGTGGGTTGTCAAAGATGGATCATCCACTTTTGGTATCAGGGTGATAACGGTGTGGTTTATTTTGTTTAAGGATTTTCCCAGTTCTATAGAAGCTTTTGATCGCTCGGGTAACCGAGGGGCCTATAATGTGCCAGTATTTCTGAAAAAATCCTGCCGGCATTCCATCTGGTCCTGGCGATTTATCGATGCCAATCTCAAAAATTCCGTTTCTTATTTCCTCATTCGTAAAAGGTTTGGTCAGGTCTATATTCTCTTCATTAGTTATTTCCTTTTGGATGACTTCAAATTGCCTATGCATTTCAGTTATATTTATGGGGGAAGCTTTGAATCTAGCCTCATATTCTTGGAGGAATTCTGTAGATATAGCCTCTTCTGTAGCTAGCACCGTTCCATCATTTTTCGTAATTTTCACTATGTTTTTGTGGTTTCATCTTCATGTTGCTTTTCTATGATGAAACTTTGTGTTTTTGTCTCCTAGGCTAAGCGAGTTTGACTTAGCACGCTGCATCTAATATTGTTGTTGATATTCAATTAGACATTCTCTTTTCCTGTTTAATCTATTGAGTTTAGCGTTTTTTGTTGTGCAGAAGTTTTTGTATACAAGGACTTGTAGTTTTTCAATTTCCGCATCCACCTCACGGACTTGTCTATTAATATTCCCAAACTTTGTTCTACTCCAAATTTTCAATTTGCTTTTTAGTAGACTAATTTTCTTCACAAAATTATACATGTGGGTGCCTTGGTATTGGGTTCTCCAAGATTGTTTGATAATATTTTCACAATCTTTTCTTTGTGTCCACATAAGTTCAAAACGGAAATGATTATTTTTAGTTTGTTGTAAGGAGTTAAAGAGCTCAATAGAAATCCTACAATGATCTGAGGTGGTAAATGCATGATTCCATGTGTATATTTTTGGATACGCTTCGATTATATCTGGATGTTCCATGGCTCGATCTAGTTTTTCAAGTGTATTATTTTCTCCATCTTTACGTTTTCTCCATGTGAATTCGTTTCCTTTTGTCTTCAAATCAATCATGTTACATTGCTGGGTGAATTGATATAATCTTCTAAATTTATTACTATTGGTAGGTGCTCCCCCTTTTTTATCTGAAGGGTTTAAGATTTCATTATAGTCTCCAATGACAATAGATGAGTAATTATTCGTGTTTATTGGGTTATGAGCTTTCCCCAAAATTCATCCATTTGTTGCTTGTTTGGTGGGGCGTATATGAAATTGATGGACATAGTAAAATTGGTAAGTAAGTTCGTATGTGCTATTGTTATGATTCTCTTATCTATGCTTATAATTTCGATTTTTTCGGTAATAAGTTGAAAGCTTTTCCATAGGAGGCATAGACCTCCAGATAGACCGTCGGCTGGTACAAAACATATATTGTCGAAACCAGCTCCTTTTCAACTTGTCTCTATTGGTTCAACGCTTGTTTTGAGTTCTGCCAACATGATCATTTGTACGTGTTCGTTTTTACAAGTTATATTAATATTGGTCCAAAAAAATTTCTTTCTCATCCCTCTACAATTCCAAAATGCAATCTTCATTAAATTTACTTGAAAATGGATGGTAACTGCCCAATGTTCTTTACCTTGTAACCAATGCTCAACCAATGTTGGTCACAACATTGGTTATTTTTGGTTCGTGTTCTATGCTTAACATGATCGGTTCCGGTATAGTTGGTTTTATGTTTGGTTTGACATCTAAAATAGATCTTTTTTAGATTTGTTTTTTAAGAAATTTGTGTTCCTTGTTGACATGGACATTACTCTCCATATAAAATTTTTGTGCTTAGTAGTTAGCCATTGTTTTTTCATGGAAGGTAATTTCCAACTTGTTCTTGATTTTATTCTTGTTCCATGATCATTATTTGAGAAGATCGGAGCCAATATCATACTTGTCATTATTTTTGGCTTTGCTTCGTCCCTGACATTTAACGACCTTGATAAGGCGTCAAAGCCTCCAACATGTTGTTCGGACCTTGATTCATCATCTTTGGGCTTTTTTGGATTGTCAATGCTTTGTTCGATACATTGAGCACAAACATAAGAAATAATAGAGTGCTCCTTACATAGTTCTAGAGTGATTCTATAAGGCTTTTTCCTATGCAGATGGTTGAGAGAGTTCTTCCTGTTCCACTCGTCCCAGTCAAATGTATCATTTGTTTCTTTAGTTCTTGAATCGTTATTCCAATTAAACTGAGAGGGGCCCGGCTAGTAGTTCATATCCTGTAGATAGACAAACTTTGACCCAAAGAAGTTATTAAAATTTTACATATATATATTGGTACAAAATATTGTATATATTGATACGAAGTAACGCACATATTGATACAAAATATTAAAATTTTGGTACAAAGTATTTCACATATTGGTATAAAGTATTATTAAAAAAAATTCACTATCAAAATTTATAAATAAAAAAAAGAGTTGGAAAATTTTCAAAAATAAAAATTCAAAATACATTTATAAAAATGAAGGAAACATATATAGGTACATAGAGTGAGAATGAACAATTCATATTAGTTCATTTCTCTCTTCATAACAACAAATTTTATTTTATTAGAATCCTATGTATACAATATTTCCAAAAATTTTAAAATTATTCAGTAGATTATTTAAGGTTTTATTTATTTATTTTTAATTTAAGATTTCATTGGTTGTTTTTCATGTTTCTTTTGATAGACCATGAATCTCCAAGACATCAAATAAATCTTTATTTCTTTAAAAATTGGGAATTGTTTAGTCAAATCACCATCCATATATATATATATATGATGCTCAGACACAATTAAGCTGAACTCCCTCTCCTCAACACATTGATCAGTGCATCACCCGCAATCTCAACTTCAGGTATGTCTCTTTTTCCAATCCTCTATTTATCTTGTTCAATATCAAATGAAACATATGTAATCTTTACATTATTGTTCATCTCAGTTCTCAATGCCATTTCGTTGATTTTGTTACTGGTTTGCCCATTGTTTGAGATTCAGAAAGACACAAGTTATTGAGTTATGCGTTTCATAGGTGAAACTATTGTTCTTTTTCTTTCAGTATCTTAAGCTAGATCATGAGTTGTTCAAAAATAAATTCAAATGCATAGAAAATAAACAAAACTAACATCAAATTAGACTTCTTTTGATATCTATGTGCCATCAATTTGATAGAAATCAGCTCAAATTCTATGTAATTGAAAAATCAAGTATTAACCCTCAAACCCTAGCGATGAAAAATGCTCAACATCGATATAAATTTGATTCTAGAGGTTTATACACAACTTGTTGATTCGGAAAGGTAGATTTGTTTATTCGATAGTTGAGATTATTTTATTTATTATTGTAGAATATTATAAGGAGCAACATGGGTCGTGCAGAAGTAGAGCCTAACAAAGAATACTATCCAACTCAACTTCTTCATCGGAAGATCGCTAGTATAGTACCATCATTTCGTGCGAAACCAAGTAAGTATCTCGTGCATTAAAACTCCAACTTATATTTAAATTCAAAATGTTTATTGCACGATTAAAATGTCTTTTTTATTCTTCATTTAATCATATTATTTGCATTATGATTTATAAACACATTGGGAAGTTGTTTTTTGAACGATAGTAGTAAGTTGCTCTTAAACTATATGTTTTTTTCCAATCAAGTAGGAAATTTAATGAACATATTTTCTGCGGAGAGAGATACTTGCTCATAAACCATATATTAGCGTGATACTTGTAATTTATACGGATTATATCAAGAAATAATTAGTATAAAAATTAATTTATATAGAATGTATATAGGTTTAATTTTAAAATATTTATAAATCCGAGATAATACAAATAAGTTCATTTATACATTAATTGATTCTAAACTATTATGAAATTAGTGTGTAGTAAAATGGTTGAATATAGAAATCATTGTAATATAATGTTACATTATTTCATTTTTTTTTATATCCACCCCTAAATGTGAATGAAAGTAGTTAAAAGTCTTTATACACATATTTCTATCATCACAACACATGCCTAAGACATCAACAAGCCTCACGTGTGCATAATTGTGCATGACCGCCGCCTTCATGTGCATGAGACCTTCTTCACTTGTTCAAGCTCCCTGAGGCATTAATAAGGCGGTTTCTTTCATGGTTGAGATGGTCACTAAAGTTCTGATGGATGCATCAATGGTTATGGTTGGTTTCTTGGAGGCAAACACTACCATCATGGATCCCAAATCTTGTACAAGATCCCTAACTTGAGACCGCCTAGTAATGATACATTCATGGATGTGGTAAAGAGGACATGTAGAAGATGGTGGTGATGCTTCCACATCACTGATTGTTGGCGAAGTAGTCCGTAGGAAGAAGTCATTATCTACTTCGGGGTTAGCCTGGAACGCAAGAAACAAGGACAAGTTAGAATCAAGATCGAATCGTGGTAGAACAAAGCTGAACATAATTGACAAACTCAAAAACGTAAGGAAGATAAATTCTTGAAATTGTGATCAGAATGGTCACTACAAGAATGACTACACTATAAACTGGAAAAATAAGTCACCAAATGCAACCACATAGGGGATTGTAGACGCATTAATCCTGAGCATGAGCATGCCATTAAAATATTGAGTGTTAGATTCAAGAGCTTTGTTTTAGTTGTGCAAAAGAGTTGACTTAATGGAAATGTATACTCTAGGATATAATTTAAAAAGGTTTATCTTTTTAATGATGAGCCTTTAGAACTCTCGGAGAAAGGAGTTGTTCAGATCCATACTTCAAATGGATCTAAATTACACTTGAATGAGGCAAGATTGAACCTGCATGAGGTAAGATACATTCTTGGTTTGAAAAGAAAATTTCTTTCGGTCGGACAAGTAGATGACGAAGTTTATGTTGAAACCTTTGACTGCGAAAACTAAAAGATAGCCAAAGGAGCGATGATATTGGTTTGAGGAAATAAAGAGGGAACGTTGTACACAATCAACAACGCCCAAGACAATATTGTTTTTGAATAAGAAAAATATAGTGTAGATTGATGTACAAAATCAAAGAGGGAGCGATGATGCTAAGTTATCTAATGGTCAACTAGGTAGTCACATCAAGTTGTCTAATAGGGCTCATCACAAATCAAAGAGAACGTGCCAAAATGTAGAGAACTCAATATGCTTCAGAAATTGGAAGTTTGATGTACAAAATAGTTTGCACAAGGCCTGACATTATTGCTCACACGATGAGAGTTTAGTCGCTTCACGGGCAATCCAAGAAAAAAACATTGGGAAGCAGTGAAATGAATCCTTATATAAATGAAGGGTACTACTGAGCATGCCTTGTGTTTTGAAGCCAAGAAGTCCGAATTAGCAGGGTATGTTGATGTAGGTCTGACATCAAGTGATCTTGACAAGATAAGAAGTGTTACCGGATATGTCTTCACATTCGGTGAAACTACATTCTCTTGAGCTTCTAGATTGCAAAAAATCGTGACTTTGTTTATTGTAGAAGTTGAGTATATTATAGTGACTATGACTAGTAAGGAGATGGTATGGTTACAAAAAAATTGCAGTGAATTGGGGAAAGAGAAAAGAGGGCATTCTCTCTACACTGACGGTAAAAGTATCATTTACTTGGCCAAGAATCCAACATTTCATTCAAGTACAAAACACGTAGAGTTAAAGTACCACTACATACGACATCTATTGAAAAGAAAGATTTTACACTGAAGAAGATACTAGGAATAAGAACTTTGTAGATATGTTGACTAAGGTGGTGACCTTAGAGGAGTTGAAGTTTTGCATAGCTTCAACAAGCCTTTGCAATTGAGTTGAATGCTAGACACTACTACCATATCAAGCTTTCACTTGTTATTTACTTGAACAAAAGTTTAGTTAAACAATTAAACATATAAATTAACATTTGAACAATTAGTTTATAGTTTAACAATTGATATATTTAAACAATTACAAATACGGTTGAATAAATTTTAATTGAAAAAATATATGTTATATTTGAACAATTGTTACGGGACCCAATGATTTTGGACCTTCTACTTTTGACTTTACGATCCCTTTTCACTTGAACTCAGTCTTATATATACCACATATAGATCCACAAAATCATAAAAAAAAAATAGACTACTTTTTACTTGAAGATCCCTAGATGTAGTCATAATTTGCGCAACTGGATAACCAATTCCTATGTTGTATTTCTCCCTTAATTGCATTATATACCTAACATGTGCGAGATTGTGAATGAAAGCCCTTCAACCAAAGATTGAGTCGTTGATTGTCTCCGTCTCAACATCCTCGCTCTTTTGAGCTCGATTTGTTGATAGGTGAGTCGGGTTGTGCTTTGCTTTGATGGGACTCGGGATTTTGAAGGGACTCTCTACTTTTGAATTGAGTCAAATTAATCAACATAATAGATCTAGAAGTGAGGAGGACGAATAAAATCTTGGTTTTGTGTAGGTTTCTTTCCCCATCTTATGAACTAGGTCAAATATTGATTTGTAATGTACATAAATAAAGTGTTTGATAAAAAAATAAGCGAATGAAATTATAACTCTAGTAACAAATATATTTGGTGACATGTATAGATGACAATTGGTGTTGACCGTTGACAATACAGTTAGTCACAATTTTATAAATTAAAACTGTTTTACAAATATCTTTTCAATTATAAAGTTGATGAGTACTCAAATATCCGGTATTGTTATATAGGAGATGTACAAGATCGGAAAAAAGAGTTGGCTCAAGTTATAGAAGAACCTCAAAGTAGTAACTGGAGTAGCACAATAATAGTAAGATGCATACAAGACTAGCTAGACAAACTACCAAATTTATCGGAAGAGTGTTGCATCTACAGCGTACCAAAGCTACTCCGTGGAGTAAATCCAGAAGCATATACACCTATGATAGTAGAAATTGGACCCCTCCACTAGAAGCACTATGGTGAAGATTGTTCATCGATTGATGCTCCAGACTTGTTTCGTAACGGATTATACAAACTGAAGTGCCTAAAATCCTTCCTCGAGGACTCCGAACTAGACCTGGACCTCGAATCTTGCTTGAATACTGTAACCGGTAAAATAAGCGACATTCGTTCTTGCTATGAAGATTCTTTGAAAATATTTGACCACGACGGCATGTTCTCCGAAATGGTCCTTCTCGACGGCGTATTTATCATTCAGTTCCTTAGGCATAATATAAGACCGTGGGAGAAGATGGATTCAATATGGAGGGCGCCGTTGAAAAGGAAGGAAATCGGTAGAGACATAATGCTAGCTGAGAACCAACTGCCGCTATTCATCTTGGAGGACCTATATGCACTTGCCTTCCTCAACCCCAAACCGATGCATCCAAGAACTTTCCCTTTACACAACTTATGTCCCGGTTTTTTGCCAACAACACGAGTTTAGTTGAAGATGATATGCCTATTCCTTGCCATCTCCTAGACTGATTTCGAATCTCTTTGCTGCCAATTACTCGGAGAACTGATGATGAACCAATAAATGAAACGAGCATTCAACTCAATGACCCCTCTTACCTACGCCCTAACCTAAAGAACAACTCTTTTGTTACTAAAGACCGACAGGAAATCACGTGCCCTACTGCAACCGTTCTCTATGAGTCCGGCATCAAGTTTGAAGTGAACAAAGATGCACTCGGCTTGCTCGACATACATTTTGACACCAAAACTAAAGGTGGATGATGATACAGAGTGTAGGTTTCGAAACATGATAGCGTTCGAGAAATGTCACAACCAACGGGGTGGAAGTCACATCACCGACTATCAGTTTTTCATGGATTGCCTAATTACTACTCCTATGGACGTGTTATTACTAACCAAAGCAGACATCATTGAGAATTGGTTAGGAAGTGAGAAGAAGTTGTCTGATCTCACCAATTCTATGGGTCAACATGCTTATGATTTTTCTCAAGGCTACATGTATAAAGACATTGCTGAGCAACTCAGTATTTACCACGCAAAAAAGTGGAACCGTTACGTAGCTATACTGAAGCATGTGTATTTCGTCCATCCATGGGCGATTGTGCCTATCGTCTATGCGCTTTTTCTTCTCCTTCTAACCATAATACAAACGTCCGGGACCATCAAGGATTTGGCAGCCAAGACTAGTAATTTACAACACTGCTCCTAATTTATGCATTGTGTAACTTGACAGTATTATTCCTTAAGGATTGGTTATACACTCATTTTCATGTTATGATTCATTTGAGAGACAATTTTATCATATTATGATTATCTTGTTTTGCTTTAAATTTCTCCATTCGAACTTTCAATTGTCTAGCTACTTATGTATGTACATCTATCCATATTTATAGACTCATTATGATAAAACCTATATTTGTGATTAGATTTTGGATGAAGAGTAAATCTACTCATTTACGACTTAACTAGTTTATTTTCGGCACAAGCACGGTTTTTATAACATTGAGTAAGAGCATGTTTGGTGGCAAGATTATTTTGGAGGATTTTCTACCATTAGTTAATACTTTTTATCAAGAATGACTAAGTCTTTTGCATTATATAAAGGGTTGTTAGCATATCTTTTCACATCTGATTTTCTCTCTCATGTATTTTCTTATGTTCTTATGTATAAGTATGACTCTTCTATTCAGAAATATATACAATTCATATTCAATCTCCTTATATGGTATCAACCTACGATACGCCACACACAACCCATTCAATACACATCCCAACATCACGACTATGTTTGCTTCATCTCTTGCAAATCCCTATGAACCTACAAAACCCTTCACTATCGTTGTTTTAACAAACATCACCAAACTTACACCAACCAACTATTTCAACTAGAAGCAAGCGATTATTGCAACCCTAGAAGGTTTTGATTTACAAGGGTATATTCTAAATACGTTAGAAGCACCAGCAGAAACTCTACCCGGTTCCACAAAACAAAATCCAACTTATTATTAGACATTCAATCGTCAAGATAAGTTAGTCTATTGAGCACTTCTTGGAACACTGTCATCGGATGTGGCGAGTTTTGTGGCAGCAGACACAACATCTCACGGAGTATGGACTACACTACGGTTAACTTATGGGAATCCTTCACGTGGTTATGTGAAGCGGATGAAGGATCGTCTCCGCTCGGTTGTAAAAGGAGCATATACAATCATTGTGTATCTTTAAACTATTTGTTCTTTGCTAACTCTTAGCCTCGCTAGATTCACCAGTGCAACAAAGATCTGACTTACTATATTCTTCGTGGTTTAGATGAGCAATATCTTCCTATAGGCCATGCTATAAATGCTAAAGACACGACAATCAGCTTCGAGGCCTTGCACGAGAAGTTAATCAACCGTGAGCTGCACCTCAAGACGAAGAAGGAAAAATTTAGCGTCTCTTATTATTGTGTTCAACATTCAGCCTAAACCATCACGCAATAACAGTAAGAATTCCTACTATACAGGTACAACTTGTACTCTAGTAACAACCAACATTCGACAATATCAGAACCAACCTTAAAACCAATTAAGTATCCCCAACTACCGGTGGCCCAAAACCATTCAAAGGACGGTATCAGTGGTGTCGCCAAGTAGGCCACGTCCTCAACCAATGCAAAATATATCGTGGTCTGGATCCTAATATAGAACCTCCATTTTCCGTTCGATTCCCCTCAAATCCACAAGCTAACGTCCCAACTGCATCCCCGAACCATCAAACATGGCTTTTTGACAGTGGTGCAAGTCACCTTGTGACCAATGATCTCAAAAACCTTGCTCTACATTACCCTTACTCGGGCTCAAATGACATCCAAGTGGGCAATGGTAAGTATCTTACGATAACACTTTTAGGATCTCTTTTAAAATCTACTCCTAGGGTCAATCTAGAGCTATCAAATGTTCTATGTGTTCCTGATATGACTAAGAACATAATCTCGGTCTCAGAATTAACTCAAAACACATCCTATGTTGTTATCTTTTGATCTACTTGCTTCTTTGTGCAGGACCTCAAGTCCAACATAACTCTTATTAAGGGGCTTTGCATTCATAGAGTGTATTTCTGGCCAAATCATTATCCTCGAGTGCACTCGGCTTTGAAAGAGTCTCCAAATGTTCTTCATCGCACTCTTGGACATCCTTCGTCCAAAGTATTTAAAGTTCTAGCAAATAAGTTGTCTCCTAGAGTTTCTTGTTATGATCAATCCAAGTATAATTCGTGCAACATTAATAAAGTCCATAAATTGCCTTTCAATGAAAATACTATTCTTTCCTCTCATGTACTTGAAGTTATTTATTCAGATGTACGTAATTCTCTAGTAGCTTCTTTTGAGGGTTATACATACAATGTTGTGTTTGTGTTTCTGGACCACTATTCTCGTTACATTTAGAAAGTAAAGATATTTTAATTAAGTTTCGAAATTTGGCAGAAAATTACTTTAATCACAAAATCAAAATTCTATACTTTGATAATGGAGAAGAGCTCTTCGCCATTATTTGAGTCTTTCTGGCATCACCCATCTGATGGTCTTAAAATTTTACAATAATAAAACTATATCTCCGAAAGATTACGGGATCAATTATAGTATACGAGTTATCGAATCACAAGGATCGTGTCTGATTTAGCAAACGATAATTGTTACTTATTTCAGTTAAAAGCAAGTAGAAAAGAGAAAGCAAGGAAAACAAAGGAGGCAATACTTGGTTTGGGACGATTATAGGGAGGAATGATATAAGGAAGTAGAGAATCCCCACTACGTGTTAACACTATTGATGCATATATAAGTAATGTGACCTTGACTACATTGACCGTAGATGACGAGGACGAGGCTTTGAGGGTTCACTCTGATTGACCGCTCGCCCGTTTCCGAGCCAAACCATCGCCCAAGCTACCGGATCTAACATCATTTGCACCCTCTATGTAAGGATGTGTTGCCTTACTTGTTTTTCCATGTTCAACTTTACCAAGTATTGAGAAGTATTTTCTCCTACTTAGCTTGGGCATCAACTTCATCTTCCATCCTCTCAAAAAAAATTTCCTTGGATCTAGTACTTCATCCAAGAAACTCATATTCAATGATTCTTTTCAAGAATCAACTAATCGATCCACTTCAACGGCTTTTTCGATCTCTCTAGATCGAATCAACCGTCTCTTATGCATTCATCTCAATCGCTTTTTCCACCCATATTCAATCCAAAGTTACAACCATGCACATCATCAAAGGAGTAGTTGAAGCTCTAGCTTTATCTAAATCCGGAGTTTGTCCTTGAATGTATCCAAGGCCGCATCAAATTGGCATCAGAGCAAAGGGATAAAAGCTAAGTTCTCTTTACTCTTGTTTTTGTGCGTTATCACTATCATCATTTCTAGCCTTTTGTTCATGATGTTCTTCATTTGTTCTTCATGATCTTCGTGTTTTTCATCATGTTCTTCATCCGTTCATCATGTTCTTCATTGTTCATCATGTGTTCATCCAAGTTTTCTTGAAAAAATTTTGTTTGATCAATTTTGCCAAGCAAACTTAGGAGATATTTGGTTTGCCGTAGAGCCATTTATCAAACTCGTCTTACTCTTAACTGACCTAATCCGACAACTTTGTTAATTGATATCACCAAATTTTCTTAGAGTATTTTGTTAACAAAAAATCAGATATCTCGTTTTTGATATTCCAAAAAAATAACAAAAATAAAAAAAAATACTCTTCATAAAAACGGATTTGATTCCAAAGAAACAAAAGCACAAAAACACAATTTGAAAAGACGTCCGGCAAACCGGTCCATCCGAAAATCGGATTTTACAAAAAAGGTCACAGAAGGAAGTAGTACTTGTCGAGTGAACAATCCGTCCATATTCTATCTCTCCATTTTCTTACATATGTGTGCAAAATATCACTTGTTTATTTGTGTGAAATTGGTTCAATTTTGTTGGATTTTTCTTACTTGGCTAACCGTCAAACGGTCTTCCCAAAGTAGAACCCAATAACGCACTTGAACTTGGGTAATGTTGACTTAACTCGTCACATTGCTCATTTGATTGTTTTCAATTGTGTGTGTTGATTTGGAGCTATAACTAATGTTCACTTGGAAAATTCTCATGATCAACAAGGGTTCAATGACCCTTTAGCCCAAGAAACCTCCTCTTTGTCCCTAGCAAATGCCTCCATGAGGCAAGAAGTAGAAGCTTTGAGGGCACAAGAGAAGTATGATGCTTTGGCCCGAGAAAATGCCTCCTTGAGGCAAGAATTAGAAGTTATCAACGCCCGACGGCTTGCCCAACGTCCCACCCCAATGAATCCAAATGAGACCTTGGGCAATGTGTCCATGTCCGATGGACAACGCAAAGGCAAAGGCATTATGGGAGTCCCATAAAGAGGACGAAGATAACCTTGGCCCGAAATTGGATGAATTGCTTTATGTCGAGACGGAAAACCGTCAAAAGCGTTATGACTGTCATGGAATACGGTATGGCACTTCCACACCTCCATCTAGTGCATCCCGTACCGACCGTCAAACCCGTGAAAAGCCCCAGTTCCGTCCTGACCCTAGCAACACCAAACATGGTCTCGTGAATGCCTCGGTTCTCAAGGTATAATTCCTCATCTAGTCAATATGCTTATACTTCTAACACTCGTTCTCGAGATGTGCCAAGATTTTCCGGCACCAACCAAGGAGTCCAATGGACGGGACAACCCAAATGGCAAGCGGATACCGAGAAGGCACCAAACCGTGGCCCCGTTGCCCCAACACTGGTGCCTCCAGCTCGAGGCCAACAAGGACCTCCCCTGGCGGCACGCCCAAGAGAGCCCGTGTGTTAGAATTGTAGCGGTTTTGGTCACGTTCAATGTGATTGTCCAAATACCAAGCGGGTTTTGTTCGCCGACTCATTGTATAAAGATGGTGAAGATGACCAACAAGATGACGATCTCGTCATGGAGGATGACCAAGAAGTCGACCCACACTATGGAATGGATCCATGTGACGAAGATCTTTCTTGCGCCCCGGCACAACCCGGTAAATTCGCTCTTGTTTCTCGTCACATTTTGGCCATTAAAGAGCTTATCCCTGTTGATCAACACGAGAATCTCTTCTACTCTCGTTTCTTTTTCAATAATACTAGTTTTTTTCTCTTCATTGACAGGGGTTCATGTTGTAATATTATCAACGAAAGAGTGATAAAACACTTCAAGTTGCCTACAACCCCCACCCAACACCTTATGGACTCCAATGAATTTCTATTTAGGCATGTGACACCGTCACACGACAAGCTTGGTTGACGTTTTATATTGTCTCCTATGTTGATAAGATCCTTTGTGATGTTATCAAAATGGACACGGCACCCATGTATTCTTAGGATGACCATGGCAATTCGATCGTCGATTGTTTCATGATGGTTATCTTAACCGGTACATGTTCCCATATAACGGAAAATAGGTCACACTTTTGCCTATGAATCCGCACGAAATTTTGGTTGATTATGCGGAACGAAAGAGACAACAAGATATAGATGAGACCGTTAAGGCGCCGGAAATATCGGACCCTCCTAGCAGCTCTCCCGATGTTGTAGGTGCTAGTACTTCTAAATCCCGGAACACCGTCAATCCTGTACATGTTATTGAGTCTAGAGGTAGTAAATGATGCTCCGCTCTTTCGAGTGCAACTTTGCCACCTCCGGGCCCCGTAATTCAAGGACGGTGTGAGCCGAGGATACTGTTAGACCGAAATACTATTTGACACCGGTCATGGAAAGCAAGTTTTGAAGTTTTTTGCTTATCCCATTTTGTTTATTTACTTCTCATGACCCGAGTAACGTGCCACACGAGGTGTCTTTGTTGTTGTCCAAATTTTAGGATTCTATGCCAAAATAGTTACCACCCGGCTTGACACCAATACGAGGGATTGAGCACCAAATCGACTTGGTGCCCGGTGCGTCCATGCCAAACCATGTCACTTACAGTGCAAGTCTGGAAGAGACGAAGGAGCTACAACGTCAAGTGTAGGAGCTCTTATATTGGGGACATGTGCTTCAATCCTTGTCACCGTGTGTCATCCCGGTCATATTAGTGCCAAAGAAAGACGGATCATGGTGGATGTGTGTTGATTGTCGTGCAATCAACCAAATCACCATCAAGTACCGCCATCCAATTATGCGCCTTGATGACATGTTGGACGAGCTCCACGGCGCCACCATCTTCTCCAAAATTTATCATTGGAGCGGTTACCACCAAATCAGGATAGCCGAAGGTGACGAGTGGAAGTTTGAGTTCAAGATGAAGTATGGCCTCTATGAGTGACTTGTCATGCCATTAGGCCTCTCCAACGCTCTGTCCACCTTCATGCGCCTCATGAACCATGTCTTGTGGTGATTCTTGGGTACATTTTTTGTTGTTTATTTTGATGATATTTTGGTGTTTAGTACATGTTTGGAGGAACACATCGGGCACATTCGTCAAGTGCTTGAGTGTCTTAAACAAGAGCAACTGTATGTCAACTTTGTAAAATGCGTCTTTTGCTCGGACACCACTATCTTTCTTGGCTATGTCGTGTCTAAGGACAGACTACGAGTAGACGAATCAAAAGTTCGTGCTATTTGGGAGTGGCGTACTACTACTACGGTCACCATGGTTTGAGCCTTTCTTGGCTTAGCAGGCTTCTACCGACGCTTTGTCAAGGACTTTAGCACGGTAACGGCATCGTTATATGAGCTTACTACCAAGGGTGTGACATTTGATTGGCATGATACCCATGCTCGAGCGTTTGATGCGCTCAATAACCGCCTTTGTAATGCACAATTACTTCAGCTCCCAAACTTTGCGAAAAAATTCGTGGTGGAGTGTGATGCATCGAATATGGGCATTAGAGGGGTTCTCTTACAAGAGAATTGGCCAACTGCCTACTTTAGTGAGAAACATTACGGCCCTTCACTTAACTAACCCACTTACGACAATGAACTATATGCTTTAGTTTGTTGTCTGAAGTCATGACAACACTACTTGTGGCCGAAGGAATCCGTATTTCACTCGAATCATGCGACTCTTTCGTATCTCAAGAGTCAAACAAATCTTAGTCGGCACCATGCTCGTTGGGTAGAGTTTTTAGAGACCTTTCCTTATGTCATTCAACATAAGAAAGACAAGGAGAATGTGGTAGCCGATGCCCTTTCTCGTCGGCATGTCCTTCTTATGCATATGGTGCCAAGATATATGGTTTTGCTTTTATCAAAGAGTTATACACCACGTGACACACACATACATATATATATATATATATATATATATAGGATAAAGCTCTATGTTTAAGGAGGGGAAGAGAAGGCCTGAATTTGTTAGTTTTAAGTTATAACCAAGAGATCGAAAGTATCAATAAACTTGAATTAAGGTATGATCCAACAAAGCTAGAAAGAGAGTGAATTTGACCTCAATTTACTCATTCATAAATTAAGATTTTCACTATCAACTAGTGTGTTTCCATGTCTAGACATCTTAAAAAAAAAAATCCCATAGTAGATCCAACAATAACAAAGTTGTTGACATTTAAAGTGTTTAGAAAATAGTTAACAATAGGAACAAAAACAGTGGTGGATGATCAAGCTTTCTCCACCTTTCGCCAGATATAGAAATACTACGAACTACAAAGGCTCTCAAATCCCATGTACTCCTTGTTTTCAATCATATACACAACATCTATAATGCCATTAGTACCTGTATAAAGAGAATACAAAATCACAAACTTGAAAAATATGAAGGGGAAAAATTAAAATAAAATAAAAAAAGTTTACGTCATGCTTTCTTTGCACAAGATAATAAAATAAAAGATTGTCGTTTTAAGTGCTTACTAGTTGTGTAGATTTAGTAAAATTTTGAATTTTAGAAAGTTTGATTATTTTTTACTCAACAAGATTATTGAAAAAAATTTGATCCATACGAGGTTTGTGAGGGGTTTAATTTTCGATTGTTTTTAGAAAAGCAAATTTAAATAGATAGCTCTACAAATATGATTTTTGTGCTTTCAAGTTGTTTTTTATCTTAATTTTATCCATTTTATTAGGTGGAATATGTTCATGTAATGATATGATCTTGTTGTACGGATATGACTCGATTGTTTTGTAAATTATGTTCCTGTTGTACGAATTTGAATCGATTGTTTTGTAGATTATGAATTGTTTAGTTCATACTTTTAAATTCATTTTTTCAAAAAGGTTTTAAACATTTCATAATTCATGCACTAAAATATATATATATATATATATATATATATATATATATATATATATATATATATATATATATATATTACCATTAATTTTAATAATCTCACTTCTCTTCCTTTAACTTAGACATGGGCTCGGTTTGGTTCAAACCGTCGAACCGGCGGTTTTCAAACCGGCCCAAACCGGCGGTAAGGCAAACCGGCGGTTTAGGTTTAGCCGGTTTAGGTTTGGGCCGGTTCAAGGTTTAGGTTTAGGTTTATGAAAATAAAAAACTTAAACCGCCGGTTTGAACCGGCCAAAAACCGTCGGTTTACCGACCGTTTTGATGGTAATAGGTTTTATTTTTTATTTTTTTAAAAAAACTTTAAAACCGACGGTTTTACCACAAACCGTCGGTATATCCGTCGGTTTAAACCGACGGTATAAGCTTCAGGCCGGTTTTTCAATTTTTATTTTTTTTTAAACCGTCGCTAAATTAACAAACCGGCGGTTTGCCGGTTTAGCAAACCAACCTAAACCGCCGGTTTTTAGGCTTTCCGATTTGGGTTTAGGTTTGACCTTGGACCAAGCCTAAACCGCCGGTTTATAAACCTAAACCCACGGCCCATGTCTACTTTAATTACACAAGAGAAGAATACTTAACTAATTATCATAAAGAACAATCACTCACTTTATTATTAAAAGTCAATACTTCATTCAATTCTCTCTTGTCTTATCGTTTTATTTAGAATTTTTAGAGGAAAAAAACACTCTTTTAAATAAATTTTTAACAAATCACCATATAAAAGAAGTTTAAAATTTTAATATATTATTTTTATTAAATTTCACCACCAACAACCACTTTACTAAGAAAGTTTATGTCAGATGCTTAGAATGTTCTTTTTGTTACTTTACTTATTAATTTTAACATTTTTTTGTAAAATTATAAATTATAAGTTAAATTGTTAATTAAAACAAACCTGGTATAATAATAATTTTTAAAAATAGTCACAAAATATTTTAAATACTTTTTCAAACCATAAAAAAAGTGATTCATTCATAAACAAATAAAAACTAAATATTTATAATAAAGTCAACTTTAAAATACATTATTTATACAAAATACAAGGTTTAAAATTATATATTAAGAAAATATTATAGGGGTATTTCGCTCAAATAATCTAATATTTCACTAAAAATGTGTGGATGATTCAATTTTAAAATTTATATAAAATAAGCCGGTTTGATCCAAATGTACATAAAATAGTATAAAACAATAAGTAAACTTTTTTATTTATTTATTGTAGAAAGTTATATATGGTTATGCTTACCAAGTAAAATGGCACTGGTAAAGATTGTGACGGCGAGCACAAAGACAATGATGGATTCTCTTCCCACCATTTCTATAAGCTTTCTAATCACCAATTGCCCCACAAGTGTCGACAATATTGCCACTCCAAAAAAATATGCAGCTGAATATATAAAAATCATCAATAGATAATAAAAAGATTAGTAGATCAACTTTATCAGATAAACAAGTTATTATCTCGATATGTTATAAATCATTTTTAAAGTACTTCTATATATATAGTTATTATTAAAATTAGAGTTTGTAACTTAAATAGAAGAATGATCGTATTTATTTTTGCTTTGACGTACCGTAAGGGACTGGAAACCAATCGAGAAGATAATACTCAACAACAGACATGGAAGACGAGAATATGATTGCAAACATCGTTGTGGCACCGCACACCTGAATAACATTCACGATTCACAATTTATAAGTAAGTTTCACACTTATTTTCGACTCTATATTAAATTCTAAATTTTATGTTCATCGGTAGTTTAATTGTGTAGTTGATTTAGAATTTGTAATTTGTATAGTCATCTATAAGGAGGTTTTAAGATGAATTAAGTATATAAAAAAATGACCTTGGTTTGAATCCCCATCTCCATAAGCAAAGGGGACAATAGAAATCCTCCGCCAAGACCAAGTAGGCCACCTACCGTGCCTGCTAACAAGGCACCCCCGCAACAAAGTGCTAACTCCGCTGCTGTAGGGTTTCCGATTTGGTTAACCCTTGACCCCATTGTTCGGTAACCTTTGTACAACATCACTGCTTGGTATGAAGTTGCCCCTAAGGTCACCGGGATCTAATTCAAATTTACGACATAGATGGATAATGAGTAATATATATCAATAAGGTCATGTGAAAACCTTTCTTAAGATTAAAAAAAAAAAAAAGCGAGAATTCTTAAAAATCACATTGTCTTAATAATTAACGATTATTCTAATACATCTCGCATGTTTTCCATTTCGAGTTGACAAAATTTTTAGGCATATTTTAAATAACTTAATAATATGTTTACCTGCAAGAGGTTCAACGCCCAATATTCCACTGAACATGTTGGGGAGTAATCCTGGAATCAATTTGGACAAAATACAATATCACAAACAATTTTGAAATTAACAAAACTTGTAAAAGGAAAGCACTTGAAAAAAAAAACCTTAGAGATTTGGATTCCTAAGACAGCAAGCCACACTGAAACAAGGATGCTCAATTCTTTCCAATGTATGTTGTCAATGAGTCGCACCTGAAAGTACAAAAGATTTGGATAAGTGAAAATCATTGAAACAACGCAAGTTCAAACTCAACACATAATCTAACGAGACATCTACGTGTTCGCGACCACCAAGTGGCGTCCCGGGCAGAGATTGGATCAATGGTTCATCGCGACCCCTTGCAGTGTTTTCATTTCTCCACATTTCCACGCCCTTGAAGCATGACCGTGATGATATGACTGTATTAACCCGAATTTCTTATAAGTAAATCATGCATGTTACAAAATATTAAGGTTTCGTTTGACTTTGACTACGCACCTAGAACAAGGCCGATAAGCATGATGGTAACTATCCATTGAGGAAGAATGACGTTGAAGGTGACACCAATACTGATCCCAAGCACCAACGTTGGTTGAATCAACAATGCTAGATCGTAGTCGATGAGAGGTTCTTCTAGCATCGGATTCCTCTTCCCGAGGTTGAAGTACGTCGTTGCTCCTGCCGTAGCCATCACCATGCCTGCATGATTCAATTTGATTTTGGGTTTAAATAACGTCTAGCTTCTCTACATTGCTATATTCTATATCCTATGTCGCTTTATTATTATGAAAACATATTTTTTAATAATCAAACGGAGATATTCTGACCCTTAACATGAAAAAAAAGAAGTTGATTTTAGGTGTCACACTTAGCAAATGAGTTACATTTGGATATGGCGGTGGCCGATTTGGTGTCAAAACCGATGATGAGAGCGAGCATGGGAACGAAAACGCCACCTCCACCGATGCCTCCGATACTACCTGAGGTGGCACCGAGGAATCCGATGACGGTTCCGACGATGATCCTCCATCCGAATTCCATATCCTAACATAAAACAAATCCGGATCCACATTATATGAGCAAGAACTCCAGGGTTCTTCATCCAAACCGGATATTCCGGAGATATATGTATACCAAATGTTGATTAGGGGAACTCACCGGCCAGACATGAGTGTAAGTATACAAACGATGGATAAGAGGCTTCTGCTTCAGCTGAAACGAATATGCTTCATCTGCTGCAATCAATACAATCACTAACATCATCAACAACAACATTAGTTTCCCCATTGATACACAACACAAGTACTAGATTTTTTTTGAGATTTTTGGAGATAATATGTAATTCCAAAAATATTAATATCACAAGTGTTTTTCCTCTAATCCTTACTCCCCCTGCTATTTATTGCACGTTAATTAGTATAAAATTGGATAATTTATAATATATACAATACATCTTGACTAAATAAAAAATATGCATAAATACAGTACAACATGAAGAGTACGGAAACTCGCTTTCGAAGGGTTGCTTTTCTACATATTTCTAAATTATCACCAATACATTTTATTTCTAACAAAAAAAAATTTTAATTTTTTTTTTCCAATCTAACATTCGACACAAATTTTATGGAAGTTATATAAAAAAACCGTTAATTATTGTAATTTTTCGAAATAAATGTACACCGCACTATTAAAGTATTTGTGGAGAGTTTAAAAACAATTTATGATAACAATCATCGTGATTCCTATTTACAACACTTAAAAGCATATAAATTTTTTTATTTACATGGTTTCTTTTCAAGGTCTTTTATTTTAAAGTTAAGGTAGATAATACACTAATTAAGTCGAAGAGAAATTATATTGTTGTTATTTCGTAAATACTTTATTAAAAGGATATTTATTTGCAAAAATCTATTTTTAATGGGCAGGTTTACGTAATTTCGTAAATATGTTTGGATGTAAAGAGGGTGGCTCGTATTGATCGTGCACATCACGAAAATAGGAAAGAATGTATCAACTACATATACTAGCATGAATTGCATTCGATTACGTTGCAAGACTAGTAAGAAAAATGTTTTAATTTCAACACTTATTTCCTCCTTTAGCTTGAATTCATGGCAACATACATTAGGGGTTTTTGATTTCATAAGATTCAAAGAATCCATAATCTTTTACTTATTCCGCTTTCTCTTAAATTAGATATTGAGAGCAAAATATATCATTGAATAATGAGTGATTTCGTAAATTGCCTATACTTAAATCACGTGTAATATCACTTTTTAATGCAAAGTTTGATCATTAAACTCTCACAAGGCAACCATGACAATGTATTATCTTTCTTATAAGTATTTCGTCCTATAACATCCTTGCATCGACTTTTCGTGTATAGCATAGAACCGATAGCAGGAAAATGTATATTCAAGGATGATAAGCATGTCCACGAGACCATTAATTTTCACAAAATCTGAAAAATCACAAACGTGATTGAAACGTGCAAGAATAGTTGAAATATCCGTGTTGTATTGAATATGAGATTGAACGGAAATTCAATATGTAAGAATGAAAACGATACGTGTATTTATAATAATTTACTCAATATTATCTAATTTTATATTGTGTTGAGTAGTTTGGGATTACAGATGAACTAGAACTATTTGAGGCATATTTTAACAAATCTCCATCTTTTTAAATTCTTCCAAACATATAATTATAGCATAAAAGAGTAAATTCTAACAAAAGTTATTTTAACCATAAATATATAATTATGTTTCTGATCTATTTGAGACATATTTTAACAAATCTCCATCTTATTGAATTCTTTCAAATATAACAAATATATATTCAAGATTTACAATAAAGTCTCCGCCCTAATTTGAATACTATCAGATGTACCATAAGAGAATGCCTACACTAACTCTTAGCCTCTATCTTTATTGGGATGTAACATATTGCATAAATTGCATTTATTCAGCGGCTAAGATGTACTAGGCACATGTCCCGTCTTGAGCAGGTGTTGTAAAAGGTCTTCGATTGATTACGGTCTCAGCTCAAATATTAAACAAACATGAAGTCCGTTTGGTGATACATTGGATTAAGTTGAAATGTTGATTAACTTAATTTCCTCCCATAAATTTCATAATTCCATAGATAATAATCTGTGTACATGATAATGAAGAAAATCACTCAGTTTTATCCCGTAATTCTACATTCTACATTCTTCATTTCATCTCATAATTTATAATCATCCAACATACCCAGGCTCTACTGGTCCAAAAAGCCCAACATGGGGTGTGTCGTAGGCGGGTAAGGGCTTTGTGTGAGAGCCTTATTCTTTCGGACCGAGTCTTGGTCCTTAGCCGAGATTGGCATGGCCGAGATTGGCCTTTCCGCACCCGCGGGCCTGACTGCCGCCCCTGCGGTTTCCGGCGGCTGCAGCCGGTTTTGTTGACTCCTTTGATCCGTGCTTTACCTTTACCATACTTCTTCCTTTCCCTTGGCTGATCAAGGGTTTCATCTTCACTTCTCTTCCTCAGTTCCTACGTCCTTCTTGCTTCTCCTTCCCCTTCTTGATCTTGTGCTTGGTTTTCCCTTGAGTTTGTAAGAGAGTTGTTGTGGTGGATGTTGATGTTGATGCTAGTGGTTGGTTTGCTGAGCTTGGAGGCCAGCTACTGATGTGTGTGACTCTCCCTACGGCCTAGGATCTTCAGTAGTGGTGAGTTCTTGCTTCTTCTCCTTCTCTTCTTCTTTGTTTCCATTTCCTTAGCTTAGGATTAGATGTTTGGACATAGGATGATGTTGGAATGTGTATGTTGTTGCATGTGGGTGAATTGGATGAGAGAAGACGTGATTTGATCACGTGAAGAGCCAAAGAGAAGCCGCGGGTTCACATTCTGCACAGACGCCGCCCCCGCGCCTAGAAGCCGCCACCCCTGCGGAAGACGTGTTGCAGCGCCCGCGCCAGCGCCAGCGCCTTGCTTGCGTTACCTGCGTCCTGTGTCACCGCGCCTGCGGCTGCTCCCTGCCGCGCCTGCGGGTTACCTGTTCCGCTCCTGCGTCCCTTGATCACGCAGGCCGTGTTGTCCTCCAGTTTGGAGTGGACCTGAGTGAGAGCTGATCGTAGTGATACGACTTCTGAGATTGAGGTAAGTCCATAGGACTTACTTAGCTGTTATCCTTATATTGGATGTGTGCTTGAGTGGTGTTTGTTATATGCTTTATAGCATGCTTTATGATGGTCACCGACCTATGTTATATTGACCGCCCATTGTAGTGGCCGTGATAACCTTTCTCTTTCATCCCTTAGAGGAGTCTGGGAGGTTCTCTGTAGTCAGGCCAGATCTGGTATACGGGAAGGACCCTCACCACTCCCATAGGGTACACGGGAGGTGTGCTGATACTACTCCAGCTGGCTAGAGCACTCAAAGGTGGGGATTATATTCCTCGTGTCACATATCTTCATATACATCTATTTATACGATTGAGTGATTCAAGTTATTAAAGATAATAAACCGGGTAAATGTGTGATATCATGATGAGGTGTTAATATTATTGATATGTGATTGTGCTCTAGCATCTTCTTATATATGTGTATGGTTAGCTAACGGTTTTATACCGTGTTGTAGATCCTTTGCAGGTTAGGAGAGCTGCAGAGTGATCCAAAGGGGTGATCTGCTGAGGGTTCCGTACACTGGGCGTTATTTTGGGTTTATCATTATTGTACGGTTTTCTGTTTGACTTTGTACTCAGCAGTATTTTGTATCATCCTTTTGATATGTATATATATATATCAGTTTTATGTTTTGTTTTAATCTATTGGTGCCTTGTTGTAAGATTCAGTGAACTTGTTGTCATCCTAGGGTCAGGATCCATTGTGAGATCCTAGCCCAGTAGCATTCCGAGTTCTACGGATTTGGGGTGTTACACTTTGGTCCATCTTGGCCAGAGAGTCCGGTCAAAAAACCCTTCTTATTTTTAAATAAATATACATTAAATATAGAGGTGGATGATATGATTCGTACTTAAGACCTTAAGGTAAGATTCAAGTATCCACAACTATTGAAATATTATATTTTTTTGTTTAATACTTTATTTTTTATATTCTACATAAATATATTTCCTTTTTCAAAAAAAAAAAATAGGGACACACATGAAATGAAGCCTGACTCGGTGGTATGGGCGAGACCTTAGGCCTTTCAAACTCAACCCGATCCCAACCCGAAAGAACGGACAAAACAAGTTTTGAAAAGTCCCACTTGAGTTTGGGCCGCCATATGTAACATACTTCTCTCAAATGTGATGAATCACATGGTTCAATGCCTAGATGCTTTATTGGTAGTGTTAAATGTGCATATTATTCCACGCTTTGGATGTCCTTCATAGCAAAATGCACAAAAATGAAGACATGTTGCAACAAAGCCTAACGACCAATACAAAATACTAAAATACCATACTAGACACCTTTAGAATTACATCAAAAATTTTGTAGAAATCAAAGCTCCATATTTTCCTTTAAACCATAACCCATTATTGTTTAGAAGGCTAAGGGATGTCAATTGTCAAATTATTGGCCACGAGTGGAACATGCTAGACTTTGAGTAGTATACAAATTTTACCGTTATGTGTTTCATTATGTGTTTGATAAGGGCTGAAATGTGGGTTTCAAATCTCCTAAATGAATACAAGACCCAATCAGTACAAAGTCGGAATCGAACACAAGGAAATAACGTAATGATTTGAATGATAAATTGTAAAGCCTAAAATAAACACAAATAAAAATAGAAGGTAGGGATCGGTCTAACAAAAGAGGGGAAGTCAATCTCATGGAAGACATAAAGTTGTGCAATTGAGCTTTCAAAATAGCATAAATAAGGTATCAACAACAAACACAAAATTTGGCCTTACAAATGAAGTCGACCAACCCAACAAATATGGAAATCATACGACATTAGTAGATCTCCAAAACATCGAGCAAAATTTATTTCTTCATTCCCAACTCTCAATCAATTAATTCATGACTTAAACTTTCTTGACCACTGGTGGACCTTATTGTACTTCTTTTAAGAATAGTTCAATTTTAGCTCTAGAAGGAATACAATGCCTACAATATCGTGCAAGCTCGACTAGATTTCCAAACATAAAAAGGGAATGAAATCTACCATAATATGATGGAAAACTAATACATACACAAGATATTGATAAGAATGAGGGTGGAAAAAAGACTTGCATAGTTGCATGATAATCTATGAGTGTTATTTGTTAATTATAAATTTTTGATCGTCAACTATCATATATGTTATCACAACTCTTATTATTATATATACAAGATGAGAGAATTGTGCTTAGATAATTTATAGGTTCTCAGTGTCTAAAAATGGTGTAAGATGTGAGAGTTACATGAATATACCTGGATACTCTACAAGATGCAAAAACTGCAAGCAAATTAATGTTTTACATATCACGACTAACATGATAATTTATATATTTGATCTATAATATGAGTTTTATTATATGCTATAGTGATTTTTTGTTTTGGAACATTATCTCTAAGTTGATAAAATATCACTTCAATTTAATGTTTTTCTACAACATATAAAATACGTACCCTATTCCTCCCTAAATATACTTATTTTATTTTATTTTCCTCATGACCAAAAAATCCGGCAAACAAGAAAAACTACATAAGTTTTTAAAAAATTTATGATTTAATTTTTCTAAATTTACAAAATGTCTAAAAATATATGAAATAAAAAAATCAGTTGAGGAATTTGTTTTCATGTAAACAAAGATTAATTTAATTTAGCTTTTTTAACATTAAAAAGTATTGTCATCCGCATAGTCTTTTTTTAATGAGATTTAAGAAACTGGTTGTCACGTTACCATCGAGTTAATATTTTTTGCTATAAAAATAATATTATTTTTTTATAAATACGTTTACAGTTTGTATCGCTATTAATAATTTTCAAAGCTAGGAATTTGATATTATTTGAATTCAATGTTGATAGTTATATCATTTTGGATATTTTTCCTAGTTCAAATTTTGCTCATCCACACGGACCACACTACGATTATTTATACGCACCTGGACCGACTACCAAAACTAAAGTATACACGGCTGTGCAAATATTATGGCATGGACCAGAACGTAATGAGTAGTTTCTTTTTTTTAAAATAAAATATTTATATGTCTTTTTTTTGACCAGATATTATTTATGTATCTAACTACACTATTTTTTATTCTATCGGAGCAATGAATGCATAATTTAAAAGACCTTATATTGTGAATTTTTTTTTAATCTAATTTGATTTTTTTATATATATGTATTGGTCACCATACTAATTTTTGTTTACAAGAATAATTTATTGTCTTCTACGACTATAACAAACTATTTATATTAAAAATTTTAACAAAATATAATTTAAATAAATATATTTTTCCTATAAAATTGTCCCCGTACTTTTTATAAAATTGTAAAATTATTACCGCACCTCTCGATGTAAAATCATGATGGTAAGTAGGGATGTCAATGGTTCGGGTGGTGGGTGGTTGTATCACTTTCATCAATCAAACCATACGGTAAAACCGTTCTCCCGAACCATCACCCACCCAAGCCCCCCTTCACCCTAAACCATAATCACGGTTGATCGGGTGGGTCGGGTTTTTTTCGGGTTCAACCGGCTAATTAAGCTTGTAAATTGTAATTACTCGTTTTTGAATTTTTTTTTAAAAAACAACTATGGTAGTCATGAATAAATAATATAAAAACAGCTATGAATGTTAAACGAGTCATATACAACAATTAACAACTCGTAAAAATGGTAGTCATGAATTATAAAAACTACATCAGCAAATACCAATTCAGCATTCAACATTTAGCAAACAATATTCAGCAAACCAAATAGCAACTCTTAACAACTCAATAACTCGGTAATTCAAAAACATCAACAACTCTCGTCAACACAACACCTCAACAACTGAATAGACAACAACTCGGCATTCAACAACATAAAAGGCTCAAGATTGTGGTCTTCAAAAAATTAAAAGATCCTACAAACAATTAAATAAAAATACGATTAACAAGATTTTTATTTAAGTTTATATTCTTGAATTTATTTACGCATATATTAAATAATTACCCTCAAAGGCTCACTATCGAAAGGAACTTCATCAACCAACTCTTCTTCATCATCGGAAAAAGTACCACATGCGTGAGAATCATCATGCGTAATCCTGTAAATCCCAAATAATTTAGACTCACTAAAACAATATTCAATAGAATATCTTGTTTTTTCAAAAAAAATCTTGTAGAATGGAATTTAAATTACCTTCTAGTAATTCATCAATTGTCTAACTTTACTGCAAGATAATGCTTCAACTGAATTAGAATGGAGTTTGGAAGTGTGGATCGGAGGCGTAGAAGCGTGGAAGGCCGGAGAGTGGGAGCGTGCCTGCGTAACTTGAGTAAACTAAAGAATTAGGGAGTTAGAATCTTAGGGTTTGTAAAAAATGAAAGGTTTATTTTATTTTATCATATATTATCTTATCTTAATTTAATTAAATTAAATCTCGGGTGAACATCGGGTGAATGTCGGGTCGGGTGACGGCTCGGTGATGGTTTCTAATATTCTCACTTTAAACCGTTAACGGACCATCAACCGATCAACCATCACCCGCATTCCAACCGCATTTTATCGGGTTTTCGATCATTCGATTGGTTCGGATTTTCAAGTAATCACTGGTTACGGGTGAGATTGTCATTCCTGATGGTAAGTTATTAGATAAGTTAATCAACGTCCACGCTACTATGTAATGCCGCACTACAAGCCTCATCAACACCCGAATGGTTGAACCTTTCCTAGGATGGAAGGCTCTTTGCCTCTTTTTACCTCTAAATCATATTCGGAGAATGTTGTGATTTGCGCTCTACCTCTGCATTTTGTGTTCACTTTCTATACAATTCTCATCGACGACACTATCTTGCCTAGGTTCGATTTTCTATCTATCGTCGTCTCACTCAATTTTAACTTTGATTGGTGAAATTGATGCCAAATTAGGGTTATAGTTTAGTTGTGAGATTTATGTTGGAATACGCTTTGCAATTGCAATTGTTGAATATATATTTATTGGAATAAAGACTAAGGCATTTATATAGCCTTGAACAAGTTACAGAAAATCTAAACAACATGATCCACTATTCCATATAATAGCAATTTATTTAAACTACTGGCATTATGCCCCTAAGACTCGGACACTAGCAAACCACTTAACAGACTCTTCAAACTCTCCCTTTAAGCTAAATGTTGTCAAACATTAGCTTATCTTTGTGATGTCTTTCATCTCTAATGCAGTACGGAGCTTCTTGAATGCATCCACCTTCAGTGGCTTTGTTAATATGCCAGCTGTCTTATTTGAGCTTGCACAAAACATCAAAGAGACAATCCCCTCATCAGCAAATTCCTCAGAAAATGATAGCAAACATCTATGTGGTTGCTACGCCCATGCATAACTGGATCTTTTGATAACCAAATAGTCGAATTGTTGTCACACTTGATAATAGTTCTTGCACCTCCTTTATGTCCAATCTCCTTAAGAATCCTCTTCATCCAGAAGGCCTGACAAGCACACATCGCGGCGGCTACAAACTCGGCTTCAGTGGTAGACAAGGTGACAATGGGTTGTTTTTTCGAACTCCATGCTATTGTTGCTGAGCTAAGTAGAAAGGCATATCCACTGGTGCTTTTCTATCTTCAATGTCACCAACATAGTTAATGTCAGTAATGCCTCCAACTCTTTTCGAGTTATAGAAAATTCCAAATCTCATGGTTCCCTTCACATATCAAATAATTCTTTTGGCATCTTGAAAGTAGAGTTATGTGGGTCTGGACATGTACCTACTTATATGGCTTGTAGCAAACATGAGGTCTAGCCTAGTTGAGGTGAGGTACATGAGACTTTTAACCATTTGCTTGTAAAGAGTCTCATCCACAGGTGTACCCTCTACATTACTAGTCATCTTTACTCTAGGAACAACATGATCGTTGACGGGGTTGCTTTCAAACATGTTAAACCTATTCAACATATCGTTTTTAACAGATAAAGATGCCATCCTTCTTCTACACAACCTGAATTCCTAGGAAGTAAATCATATCCCCTAAATCTAGAATATCGAACTCCCTCATCATTGAGACTTTAAACTTCTTCATGAGATCCACATCATCCCCAGTGTAAATAAGATCGTCGACATAGACACTCACAATGATGATCTTATTTGCATTGCTCCGCTTGGTGAATAAGGTTTTCTCGCTATTACATTCTTTGAAGCCCTCTTTGATGAAATGAGCTTTGATTCTACTAAACCAAGCTCATGGAGCTTGCTTTAGTCCATAGAGAGCTTTGTGCAGCTGGTACACCATGTTTTCCTTCCTTTTTATGCTCATAACCTCTAGGTTGATCTTGATAACATGATTTATCGACCTAGTTTACTCATGCATTTAGGTAGATTTTCCCTTTTCACATTCATGTTTTAGCCTTAGTTTGCACCATTTATGCTTGTTTAGTTCTACTTGCAAGAATAGATGTCTACACACACTATTTGTGGCTTTATAGGTGATTTGGCACATTATGGAGCTAAAACGACATATTTTAGAATCAAGCCTCTAAGTGGATGCATGGAGAGAGCATACGTGCACGGGAAAGGGCTAGAAATCAAGCTAAAGACATGAAGAACGACTAAGGAAACATCTTGGGCGAGATAGAAGCATCTCGGCCCGTGATCCAAGCTACTGTTGTGCAATTTCAGTCGGCATCTCGGCCGAGATCCACACAGTACTGACCGAGAATTTCCCAGACGTTGAAGAAATTGAAGTCAGATCCAAAATCTCGGGCTCGATCCGAAAAAAATCTCGGCCGGGTTTTTTTGTATTGGACCAAGATCATTACCGAGATTTTTCAATCTGCCCCAGATTTGTTCCCTGAGCGTAATATTTTACTTTCAGACTTATTCCTTTTCGGCCCAAACCTTTTGGTAGACGTTTTGGGTATAAAATGAAGGTTTGAATACCTTTCAAGGGGTGTTCGATTGTGCTGGGATTCGCCCAGAGTTTACCCTAGAGGGGGAGCCGTCTCCTACCATGCCATCTTCTTCAACAATTGTTCTTCGCAGTTTAGATTAAATATTCGCAGTTTCGCATTCAGATTTGTTTGGAGACATTATTTGATTCATGATTTCATTAAAATTGAGTTCTTTCTTTCCCTTTCACGTTTTGTTTGTCTTTCTTAGTTATAGATTTTGATATGCTAGAACTTTGTGGACCAAGGTTTAAAGGGATTTCTTTATGCCTTGGACTATGATGGATTAGATTGTTCTTGAATTGGTTTTGAATTGCTTTGAAACACTAATGGTTGGTTTGGAATTAATCTAGGTTAGAACCATCTAAACTAGAAACCTAAGTTGCAATTGTGACCTACCTGGTAATAATCTTCTTGGATCCAAAAGTGATTAACCATAGGTAATAAAGGTGAAACCTTTATTGGTTTGAATGTGCCTGATTGCTTTCTAAGTTAGATAATTTCTGAGACTTACCTAGTAAAGGGTTACCTGATCCTTAGTTAGATAATCTGGTTTGTGCTATAATTTTCCCATCTTTACCTTGAGACTTACCCGGTAATAGGTAGTTAGAATTGAAACTAGATGATATTGAGACTTACCCGGTAATAGATCATCAGAGTAGAAATGTTCATCCGTGTTGCTTTTCTACCATATATCCCTATGAGTCGTCGTGAGTCCATATGCCATAAACAATAACCTTGAACCCTTGGAATCCATTTTCTTTCCTTTAATTTGATTATCTTTTCTTTTATTCGCTTTTATAAAATTGTTTTCAATTGAAGGTGACATTCGATTGCGAATGCCAAAAACATTTCCAAAAAACATTTGATTTCTTTCCCTTATCTTTTTCAACCTCTTTCTTAGCCTAGATCTATCCTATCCGAAATCATTGTTGTAGATTAGACTACTCAATCTTCGTGTTCGACCCTGAAATACTTGTCCTACTTCGTACGATCCATACATTGTGGGTTCGTTGATATTTAGGGGAATTATTTATAGGTTATAAATTTAAAACTAGCCCTCTCTTGTTTTGTCAACCTTTGAGTTTTTGTCACTTTTGACACGGATTAGGGTGCAAAACTAACGAACAAGTTTTTGGCGCGGTTATCGGGGACTGTGATTAGTTTAGTTTGCAGCTTTGATGATTTATAGTGTAGATCTTTCTTAATACTTTTGATCTTGTTCTCTATTTGTTTTTGCATTCTCTCAAGTTTAACAAAATGGCTATGAGAAGCCTTCGAGATGAATTAGATGGAACCTTGGAGCGGATTGATTATCTGGAGAGAGAACTGGAGTATGAGATATTCTTGGTGAGCCGACTAGGAGAAAGTGAGGAAAGCTTAGAGCATATCCGTTTTCTGGAGGATGAAATTATGTACCAGAGATATAAAGCAAGAAGACAACGCCAAGAATGTGAATCGTGGTACAAAGATATTATGGAGAGAGCTGACAGGATTTATAAGAACTTAGCTCCCAACGAAAAGGCTCGACTGAAGGATGAAGATTTGACGGAAGTCAAAATCTCGACCTCCTTCGTACCCATCTCGGCCGAGATCCTACCCATTTTGGCCGAGATTTCACAACAAAGAGTTGGCATCTCGGCCGAGATCATGGCTATCTCGACCGAGATCTCATTACATAAGGAAAATCTCGGCCTCACCTGTACTCATCTCGGCCGAGATTTCACCCAATGCTGCCCGAGATCTGTTGAAAGTCGTCTTGAAGTTTTTCATCCTGCTCGTGTTGCACCTGAAAGCTATAGAGCAGTTCCGAAGGAACCTCCTAATGTTAGATTAAAGCTTCTCCCTTATCAAAGGTTGTTGCTATACAAGTATGGGGTAACCCACAAGGTTACTATCCCATATCATCCTCAAGTTTTGGGAAGAGTGGAGATCTTCCAGATTGACATGAAGAGAACTCTCTTCATGTCCTTGTTGAAGATCTCTACTCTCCCCAATACTTGAGGATGGTATGGAATAGTAACCTTGTGGATTACCCATACTTATATAGCAACAATCTTTGATCAGGGAGAAGTCTCAATCTAACCTTAGGAGGTTCCTTCGAAACTGCCCTCCAGCTTTCAGGTGCAACACGAGTAGGATGGAAAACTTCAAGACGATTTTTCATATTTGTTTTTCATAGATAATTCATGTTATCTTATCTTAGATTTACTTTTTTCTTGAGGACAAGGAAATATAAGTATGGAATATTTTGATAGCATGATTTATCGACCTAGTTTAGTTATATATTTAGCTAGATTTTCCCTTTTTGCATTTATGTTTTAGCCTTAATTTGTGTCATATATGCTTTTTATTTCTACTTTGCAAGAATAGATGTCTACACACACTATTTGTGGATTTGTAGGTGATTTGGCACATTATGGAGCTAAAATGACGTATTTGAAGATCAAGCCTCAAAATGGATGCATTGGAGCGAGCATACTTGCACGGGAAAGGGCTAGGAATCAAGCTAAAGACATGAAGAATGACTAAGGAAACATCTAGGCCCGTGATCCAAGCTACTATTGTGCAATCTCGGTCAGCATCTCGGCCGAGATCCACACAGTACTGACCGAGATTTTCCCAAATACTGAAGAAATTGAAGTCAGATCCAAAATCTCGGGCCCGATCCGAAAAAAATCTCGGCTAAGTTTTTTTTGTATTGGACCAAGGTCAAGACCGATATTTTAACCGGGATTTTTCAATATGTCCGAGATTTCTTCCGTGAGCGTAATATTTTACTTTCGGACTTATTCCTTGTAACACCCGGAATCCGTAGGACTCGAGACGCTATTGGGCTAGGATCTCACAATGGATCTTGACCCTAGCCTGACAACAAGTTCACTGGATCTTACAACAAGGCACAAATAGATTAAAACCGAAACATAAAACTGTAATATATAAATCAAAAGGTTTATACAAGGTACCGCTGAGTACAATCAAAACATATAACCGTACATAACACAAGGTCCCATATCCCACGTAATATCCTAGTGTACGGAGCCCTCATCGGATCACCCACTCTGGATCACTCTACAACTCTCCTAACCTGCAAAGGATCTACAACACGGTATAAAACCGTTAGCTAACCATACACATATATATAGAAGATGCAAGAGCACAAACACACTTCAGGAATCATAACATATAAGCATGTTGTCACACATTTACCCGGTTAATTATCTTTATAAAGTCCAACACTCAAATCGTATAAATAAATGTATATGAACATATGTGACACGAGGAATATATAATCCTCGCCTCTAGGGAATGGTGCCAGCTGGAGTGGTAATCCGGTCACCGTCTCTGTATACCCTATGGGGTGGAGAAAGCCCGGTCCACTGAACCAATCTGGCTTGCCCGCAGAGAATGTCCAGACTCCCAGCGGGATGAAAGGACAAGTTGTCACGGCCCTATAATGGGCAGTCACTAAACCATAGGTCAGAAATCATCACTACACATGCTATCAAGCATATATCACACACCACTCATGCATACATCCAATATAAGGATGGTAGCTAAGTAAGTCCTATGGACTTACCTCAACCTCGGAATATCCTCAACCTGATCAGCTCCAAACCGGAGAACAACACTGCCTATACAAGGCATATAGAGATATCAAATCTCCTATCAAACAAAGGGGTCACACCTAGACCCAAGGGATCCATAAGGATCATATCAAACTCATAACCTCAATAATCAACTAAACCTCAAAGCCATAATCGGCATCAAACGATATCTTACTCATCATCATTCTATCCTCATATACATACCTAGCATGCTACTAACCCGCTCATACTAGGAAAGGAAAGGATTCATACTACTCTAGTAGATCCTACACAAGACGAACCTGCGTGACAGGAAAGACGCAGGAGCGGAAAGGCAGCAGGCGCAGGTGCGAAGGCACGCTGGCGCGGGCGTTGTGACCGTGGCCGCAGGCCGCAGGGGCGGCGGCTTCCGGGTGCGGGTGCGGTGACAAAGTCCCGCGGGGCGGCTACGCTGAGGCGCAGGGGCGGCGACAGTGCATAACAGGCTTCCCCGACTTCTCTTCGACTCTTCACGTGATCAATTCACGTCTTCATCAATCCATATCCAAACATATACATATACATATACATACACATTCTAACATCAAAATACATCCAATCACATCTAATCCTAAGCCTAGGAAGAGAAGTAAGGAAGAAAGAAAGAAGATGTGAGAGCCCTTTTCTTTCGGACCGAGATTGGCTTTGGCCGAGATTGGCTTTTCCGCACCCGCGGGCTTGATCGCCTCCCCTGCGGCTCATGGGACCGCCCCTGCGGTTTCCGGAGGCTGCAGCCGGTTTTGTTGACTCCTTTGACCCGTGCTTTACCCTTAGCTTTACTTCTTCCTTCTCCTTGCTGAGCAAGGGTTTCCTTATTCATTTTCCATCTAGTCTTCACGTCCTCCTTGTTTCTCTTTCATCTCCTTGATCTTGTGTGTGAGTTCTCTTAGAGTTTGCAAAGGAGTTGTGGTGTGGCTTTGCTGAGATTGTTCTTATGTATGTTGTTGAGCTTGTGATGCCAGCTGAGAGTGTGTTGTGCTTCCCTTGAGTGATTCCAACAGTTGAGGTGAGCATATTGCTTCTCCTTGCTTTCTTTCTTTCTTGTTCTTCCTTCCTTAGCTTAGTATTAGATGAATGAATCATAGAGTGATGTTAGAATATGTATGTGTGTGTATGTATGTGACTATGGAAGAGGGTAGACGTGAGTTGATCATGTGAAGAGCCAAAGAGAAGCCGCGAGGTTTCATTCTGCATTGTCGCCGCCCCCGTGGCCAGAAGTCACCGTCCCTGCGGAAGACGTGCCGCAGCGCCTGCGCCGTGCCAGCGCCGTGCCTGCGTTGCCAGCGATCCTTGTCACCGCCCCCGCGGCTTAGCGTCACCGCGCCTGCGGTTGCCTGCATTTCGCCCCTGCGTCCTTAGATCACGCAGGTGCATTTTGTCCCGGGCTACCTATAATTAGGTAGTTCTTTTCCTTTCTAGTATGAGGGAACTAGTATCATGCTAGGTATCGGTTTATGATGAGTATGTTATAGATATGCCGGTTACGGCCTTGAGGTTATGAGTTGGATTTGATCCCTTATGGATCCCTTGGGTCTAGGTGTGACCCTTTGTATGTGATAGGATTGTGATATATATATGTGTGCCTGATATAGGTTGTGTTGTCCTCCAGTTGGAGTGGACGTTTTTGGGAATTGTTCGTAGCGAGATTCTTCTGAGATCGAGGTAAGTCCATAGGACTTACTTAGCTACTATCCTTATATTGGATGTATGCTTGAGTGGTGTGTGTTATGTGCTTTATAGCATGTGTTATTATTTGGTCACCGACCTATGTTATATTGACCGCCCATTGTAGTGGTTGTGATAACCTTTCCCTTTCATCCCGTAGTGGAGTCTGGGAGGTTCTTTGTAGTTAGGTCAGATCTAGTATAAAGGAAGGCCCCTCACCATTCCCACAGGGTACACGGGAGGTGTGTTGATACTACCCCAGCTGGTTAGAGTACTCAGAGGCGGGGATTATATTCCTCGTGTCACCTATCTTCATATATATATATATATATATATATATATATATATATATATATATATATATATATATATATATATATATATATATATATATATATATATATATATATATATATATACGATTGAATGATTCAACTTATTAAAGATAATAAACCGGGTAAATGTTTGATATCATGCTGAAGTGTTTATCATTTCTG
Organism: Fagopyrum tataricum; assembly: GCA_002319775.1. Taxonomy (NCBI): domain Eukaryota; kingdom Viridiplantae; phylum Streptophyta; class Magnoliopsida; order Caryophyllales; family Polygonaceae; genus Fagopyrum; species Fagopyrum tataricum. The sequence goes on along the minus strand of CM008284.1, from coordinate 24,351,909 downwards.
AGGTATGTTTGTGCTTTAGCATCTTCTTATATATGTATAGTCAGCTAACGGTTTCATACCGTGTTGTATATCCCTCGCAGGTTAGGAGAGCTGCGGAGTGATCCGGAGGGGTGATCTGCTGAGGGTTCCGTACACGGGGCATATTCGTGGGGTTTTTGAGATTATCATTATTGTACGGCTTTCAGTTTGACTTTGTACTCAGCAGTACTCTGTATTATCCCTTTTGACATGTATATATATATATATATATATATATATATATATATCAGTTTTTAAGTTTTGTTTTAATCTATTGGTGCCTTGTTGTAAGATTCAGTGAAGTTGTTGTCAGGCTAGGGCCAGGATCCATTGTGAGATCCTAGCCCAGTAGCACTTCGAGTCTTACGGATTCGGGGTGTTACAGAAGTGAAGATGAGAAGAGTAACTTACCAAAACTTTGGTCCTAGGCAGCAAGGAGAACAACAATAACACCTCTCAACTGGCTCTTCACAGCTCAACATAACATTCATCATCACCATCCAAAGTCTACACAAGCTTGCTCTTCCAAACCAAAGAGAAATCAAGCACAAGATCAAGGAGAAAGAGAAGAGAGGAAAAAGGGCGTGAGGATATCTGAAGAAGATGAAACCCTTGATCATTAACCAAGGACGAAGCTTAAGTAGGAAGAATGAAAAGAGTAAAGCACGGTGAAGAAGGTCAACAAAACCGGCTGCAGCCGCAGGAAACCGCAGGGGCGGCACAAAGCACCTGCAGGGGTGGTTCAGCTCCTAAAGGTCAAGGCTCTTACATTCCTTTTCGGCTTAAAACTTTTGACATATGTTTTGGGTATAAAAGGAAGGTCTGAATACCTTCCAATTGGTGTTCGATTGTCCTGAGATTCGCCCAGAGTTTACCCTAGAGTGGGGAGCCGTCTCCTACCTTGCCGTCTTCTTCAACCATTGTTTTCACAATTTAGATTAGTTTAGATTAAAGATTCGAACTTTTGCATTAAGATTTGTTTGGAGACATTGTTGGATTCAAGATTTCATTGAAGTTGAGTTCTTTCATTCCCTTTCATGTTTTGTTTGTCTTTCTTAGTTATAGATTTTGATATGATTCTTATTGGCTAGAACTTTGTGGTTCCAAGGTTGATAGGGATTTCTTTATGCCTTGGACTATGATGGATTAGATTGTGCTTGAATTGGTTTTGAATTTCTTTGAAACCCTAATGGTTGGTTTGGAATTAATCTAGGTTAAAACCTTCTAAACTACTAACCTAAGTTGGAATTGAGACATACCCGGCGATATTCCTCTTGGATACATAAGTGATTAACCATAGGTAATAAAGGTGAAACCTTTATTGGTTTGAATGTGCTTGATTGTTTTCTAAGTTGGGTAATTCCTGAGATTTACCCGGTATAGGGTTACCTGATCCTTAGTTAGATAATTTGGTTTGTGCTATAATTTCCCCCTCTTTACCTTGAGACTTACCCGGTAATAGGTAGTTAAGATTGGAACTAGATGATTTTGAGACTTACCCGGTAATTGACCATCAGAGTAGAAATGTTCATCCCTATTGTTTTTCTACCATATATCCCTATGAGTCGTCCTTAGTCGATATGTCATAAACAATGACCTTGAACCCTTGGAATCCATTTTCTTTCCTTTAATTTGATTATCTTTTCTTTTATTCGCTTTTATAAAATTATTTTCAATTGAAGGTGACATTCGATTGCAAACGCCAAAAACCTTTCCCAAAAACATTTGATTTCTTTCTCTTATCTTTATCAACCTCTTTCTTAGCTTAGAATTATCTTATCTTTAATCATTGTTGCAGATTAGACCACCCAGTCTTCGTGTTCGACCCTGGAATACTTGTTCTACTTCGTACGATCCATACACTTCGGGTTTGTTGCTATTTAGGGGAATTATTTACAGGTTATAAATTTAAAACTATCCCTCTCTTGTTTTGTCAACCTTTGAGTTTCTGTCACATTTGACACGGATTCTTGGGGTGCAAAACCAACGAACAAATCCACTTATACTTTCTCATTTAGCTTCCCAAGTAGGAAAGCCGACTTTACATCAAGTTGATGGATCTCTATCCATTATGTGCAGCCATAGCAAGTATCATCCTTACGGTATCAAGGTGTGCAACCGGAGAAAAAACCTCAGAATAGTCTATTCCCTGTATTTGCGTGTACCCCTTCGCAACAAGTCGAGCCTTGTGCTTAGTAATCTCTCTATTTTCACCTCTCTTTGTTTTGTATGCCCATTTGACTCCGATCTTCTTAGCTCCCTTAGCCAATTATGTGAGAGTCCATGTGGAATTCTTTTCAGTGGATCTTATTTCACTGTCCATTATATTGCTTCCTTTCACTTTTCTTCCTTTATGGCGTCTGCAAAACAAGTCAGATCATCAAAACCTGCATGTCTTACACCATATGAATCTGCATCATATGAATATCATCATCAGATAAATTTTTTCCACTAACAAAATCATTCAGCCATCTAGGAGCTCGACGTTCTCTCCCTTGAGTTGGCCTCACTTTCTCCTCCATTGTTTCTTCGAATTCTGAGCCTTCTTCACTCCCTTGCGCTTCCCTAGTATCTTTTATATCCCGTGTTTCGTCATTTCTTTTCTCTCCCCATTTTGATGCTTCACTCAATTGTTTTTGTTTTTCATATGTAGTACCCCACTTCCACTGTTTAGTCTCATAAAAAACTACATCTCGACTCACTATGATTTTGCTAGTCTCAATATGATAGAGTCTATAGCCTTTTGTATTTTCACTGATTTCTAAGAAAATACAAAATGAACTTTTGTCATCCAATTTACCTCTTTTTATTGTTGGAACATGAGCATGAGTGAGATAACCCCATACTCTAAAGTGGTCCACCGAGGGCTTGACACCGCTCCAAGCTTCTTTTGGTGTAACCTCCTTGGTTGCTAAAGTTGGGCTCTGGTTTAGGACATGAAATGTCCAGTTCACCGCCCCTGCCCAAAACATCTTGGGGATCTTCTTTGCTGATAACAACGATCTCACCAAATTCATCACAATTCGATTCTTCCTCTCGACAACGCAGTTTTGTTGGGGTGTGTAGGCATTTTTCAATTGCCTTCGAATGCCATTTTCACTACAAAATTGACTGAATGCCGCAGAAGTGTACTCTCCTCCCCTGTATGTCCTTAGGCACTTAATCTCTATACCTACTTCTTTTTCAACCAACCATTTAAATACTTTAAAACAGTCTAGAACATCGACTTCTCACTCAACAAGTAGACCCATGCTTTTCGGCTAAAATCATCAATAAAATTAAGAAAATAGCGCTTACTAACATTTGAGATTTGTGTAATAGGGCCGCAAATATCTAAGTGAACTAACTCCAAAGGACTGTTTGCTCGCCATGTACTTTGTTTTGGAATTTGCGCTCTTATTTGCTTCCCATTCAAACAGTCAAGACAAGTGTCAGGCAAGGCTGAGAATTTCGGAAGATCAAGGACCATGTTTTTGTTCATCAGAGGGCGCAACCCCTTGTAACTGAGATGGCCATAGCGTTCATGCCATAGTTTTGACAAGTTCGCAGTGGTGTGAAAAAAATTCTCCTCTTCAGATTTCTTGGAAGATTTTGCCGAGTCTAATAGGATTATATATAACCTATTTGCCCTTATCACATATTCGGTCATTAATCCTTTTTTTGGATGATAAACCTTGCATACCACTCCTTGAAACAACACATCTAACCCCTTCTCCTGGAGTTGGCCAACACTTTTGAGATTGTTCTTCAACTTGGGCACATAGTCTACATGTCCTAATGCATATTTGCTTCCTCTTAGAAGCATCTTAAGTACTCATTTCCCAGCGACATCAAGTTTGTCATTGTTTCCAAGTTTGACCGAGTGTGAGAAGGGCTCGTCCAAACTGGAAAACATCTCCTTGTTGTTGCACATATGGTTTGAGCAGTCTGAATCGATGAACCATACCTCACTTATGTCCACCTTGTGTGAATCAACATAAGTCATCAGTAAGTACTCATCTTCATCTTCAAGTTTAGCATAGTTGCTCTCCTTGTTTGCTTGGGGGCATTCGTATTGATAATGTCCCAAGTTGTGACGGTTAAAACACTTAATAGAGGCTTTATTGTGATTGTACCTCCCTCTTCCTCGACCACGTCCTCAAGCAGTCCCTCTGCCACGACCTCTTGACGAACTTGATCTATCCTCCACCTTCAAGACTTGATCATCTTCTTCTTTGTTGCTTCGAGTGAACTTTTGCTCATGCATCACCAATGTGATTTGTAACTCATCAATAGAGATTTTATCAATATCTCTAGATTCCTCGATGGATACTACGACATATGTGAATTTCTCGGTAGGATTCATAGTATCTTCTCCACGATCTTAAAATCAGGCATATCCTTTCCATTGCTTCGGAGTTTGTTGGAGAACACCATAATTCTTGCAAAGTATTCGGTGATGGTCTCAGTCTTCGTCATCTCCGGGACCGCGAAATCTCTTCTCAAGGTGTTGTGCAGGGATTTCTTCACCTTCTCGCTTCCTCCATATTTCCTCTTCAATGAGTCCCAAACTATCTTAGATGTGCTCCAATCCAGGATTTGCTCAAACACTTCTCTATCTAGAGCTTGAAAGAGATAGTGTTTCACTTGGTGATCTTGCATCTTGACTTAGTACAAATGTGTCTTTTGTGCGGTCGTAAGGAGGGAAATGTCCTTGGGTGCTACATACCCGTTCTCAAAAAGGCTCCACCATCCCTTAGCCCTTAGTAAGTTCTCCATCAGCTTGCTCCAGTAATCGTAATGACCATCGAAATGGGGAATTTTGGTTAGTGTTTTATCTTCACTCATTCTCTCGAGAAAAATTGTTGCTTTCTTTCTTAATTCTAGTATCTGATCTGATACCAGATGTTGGAATACGCTTTGCAATTGCAATTGCTGAATATATTTATTGAAATAAAAACTAAGGCCTTTATATAGCCTTTAGCAAGTTACCAAAAATCTAAATAACATGATCCACTATCCTATATAGGTCCCGTTTGAGAACTCAAAAAATCAGCATTTGGAAGCGTTTCAAGCTGATGGTTGCTAATGAGAGATGAAAAAAAGTTGGGCTGCCTGTTTGGGAGCATCAACTTCTAATAGCTAATGGAAGATGATAGTAGCGTTTTGGAGCGTTTAAAATCCCATTTTCATCATCTCCTCAAGCCAAGCTTTTGAGAGTTGATGGAAGATGAAGGTGATTTTTGTACCAAATTGCCCTTATACCATTGTCCTCGAAGTTGGAAGCAGTTATCGTTTTTCTCGACCTTCTTCCCTCGTCTTTTTTGTTTTGCTCAATATAGGGTTACAAATTTATGGAGTCCACATTCGTTCTTCTTCATCCTTGATTTCAATCACTTGACTCTCAGTGTTGCAACGTTTGGCTCTTGTTAAGGGTGTTTGGGAAGCATCAGGTGAACCGATATGTTCTTTTTTCCGATCAAAATTTGTTCTCTCCCGATCTTTCTATTTCAACGCTGCTCATCTTTCGTTTTCAGTGTTGTAATTGAGTTAAATTCCATGGTGCTTGTTAGGGCCTTCGGTGATATATATTTAGTTAAATTCCTCTCTAATATAGGTCATGGTATAATTAGTTGCATGATTTAGGACAAAAAAGGCTACAAATCTGTCAATTACTTAAAATTAACTGCAAGGAGTTGATACAGACACTGTAAAACAAAACAAATTAGGGCTTTTTTAAGAGCTTACCTCACATTGTAACACAACAGGTCACAGAATTTTCTGCCCATTAACTTCTCTTTTCATATCGTCAACCCGCCGACGATGAGCAATTTGCACTCCATCCAATTTACACAATTGACACTAGTCCATGTTTCGTATACTTTGATTTCTGCATCTCATCCTGCAAGTTTCAGCCAATTTAACTGAACTTCCCACCTAAAATTTAACACTCTGCAGTCTGCATAAACTTTAAAAGCCTGAATCCTATAAATTCAAGACAAGATCTCTGCACAAACCATGAAAGCTATTTTTCGTGTAAATCCCATCATACAACAACATTGATGCATAACTTCTATATGATACATTCCATCAAATGCACATTTCACACATCAAACCTTCAACTAACTGAAATCACATGAACTCTTCTTAAACTTGATTGGTTTCATGTGCGTGTAATCGACAACAATATCACAAGAAACACGCGTCCTATGTCGTGTTGTCACCAGCTTCCCAACCACCTCTCCCACCGCTCGAATCTCAAACTCGAGTTTAAACGGAACCTGCTGATAAGCGGGATTGTTCGTATTAGCACTCGATGCCATTAAACTTGACCCAGCTCCGTATAAAGGAACCTTTGTTCCCTCTAGATTCACAGTCACTGTTCTTAGACTTTTCCTCGGTTGATAGTGCTTCTTTATCTGCAGTAACAAAAATAACAGCTATAAAAAAAAAATTTAAATTGTTGAAATTTGATGTATAGGTAATCTGATTTCTTACCTGTCCGGTTGCAACCGATATCTTCGAGTAGAGAAGATCGATTGTAGACGAGGTAACATGGATACCAAAAAATGTAGCGGAATTGTATATGCTTATGTGCAGAGAGCTATTCATAGTTAGCATTTTTGTTGGTACTCCTGAAAAGTCTGTTCCTTCTTGAACTATGAAGGTGTTCACTGTCAAGCTCTGTTTAACATAAAGGTCAGTAAGGGTCTGTTTGGTATCCTGATTTCATGGTATTAGGATATGAGTAGAAGATTAATTACCTTGAGTGAAACTCGAGGTTTGAAAGGCCTAGCAGCACCCCAGATGATTAAGCAAAAGACAGTAAAAATCAAGATGAATCCACAAAGTCCAATTAAAACCTGAATTCTTCTAGATAAACCCTTATCGTCAAGTTCATCATAGCCGCCTTCTTCCATTATAACATTACACTCAGGCCATCCTTTATCATTGACTCCTCTCTTTCCACCTCTGGACTTCCGACCGGACGATGACCGGAATATCCCGGAAAATCGACTGGCTGATGAGTTTCTTGAGTGCCGGCCGAAAGAAGGATGAGAGGGTGATTCCATAGGGCTGTTAAACATTGGAGTTGCTTGCAATGAAGAAGATTTGTCTCCATCGTGTGAATCTCTTGATGGACTTTGAACATAGTAAACTGGTCTCTTTGGTGATCTTGATGGTGATGATGGTGCTAAGCTTGTTACATCTGATTCTGATTTTGTGTGAATCATCTTCAAAGAAATTGGGGGTTTTGGAAGAGAATTCAACAAAAGCTTACAAAACCCATGAAAATGAAATTCGAGAAATGAGCAAAGAAGATGCGTCAATTTGATTCTTTGCTTTCTCTGTTTCTTATCCAACAGAGGGAGTTTAGTGGATGGGACAGAGAGTTTGCCACTTCATTGGTTGGACTTGTGAGCATGAGCAGTTAAAGCTGTTTGTAAGTGTCGGCAGCCGACGATTAGCATCTAAACTGCTGGATTAATCTAAATTTTATTTTGGGGTTGGATTATCTCATTTGGAATTCTGATTGTGACAGAAAAAACAGAGGATTTGGTTTTGTGAAATTTTGGATTTGACAGGGGAACCGCAACTTTTGTATGTACATGAACAATGAGTTCTTGCCAATTTCAAAGACTTTTCATGCAAATAATGCATATTAAATTTGTTCATATCTCTTAAAATGTTATACTTATAAAATACTTTGATTATAGTTAGGAGTTGAGGGAGACGAAATTTCCCTCGTGCAAGAGTACTAGGGGACGATGTCGTCGCGAATTTGAAATGGGATCTTCTTGCCTAATCAATCCGCATGTTCGGAGTCGAGGGAGACAAAGTACCACTTACCTTGGATTTGGAGATGGAGAAACCCCGGTGCCAATGGTATGATATTTCCGCAATTTGAGTCATAAGTCGTCTATTGTCTCGTATAGTCTAATATTTGGACGAGATTTGTTATCTCCTAATTTATTTGGTTCTATTTAACCTGGAAAAAAAAAATAAGTTGACCTGATTAACATTAGGAGAAATCACTATAAATTTGTAATACCCATAAATGATCCGCCATATTTCATGAAAAACTGCACTTAGAATTGTATTTTCATATTTTTTGCTCAGTTATTAAAAAAAATTGAATTAGCAAAGTTAATACACCCAAGTATAGAATTGGAAAGAAAAAATATGGACCCCAACCCAAGACATTGTCTAGACATGATTAATTTATATGGGTTTGATTAAGGTGTGTTTGGGTGACCAAGTTAAAGAAGATAATCGAAATAAACATAAGAAATTATGTTAGTTTAAATTTGAGAAATTTTAGAAGGTATCCTTCTATTTTTTTCTACTTTTGAGTTTTCCAAAATATTTATAATGATTTTTGTGTTTTCGGATGCACGGTGTTCTTGAATTTTAGACTTTTTCGGATTATCCACTCTATCATTTATAAATTTATATCTTAAGGCTTATAAAAATATATAAATTATTCATTCAAGAATTTCGTGTTTGGTAAAATTCTAGAATGTTGTTGTCCATATTTTGAGCAAAGTAAATGTATGTACTATATAGCACAAGCTTGATGTAATACTGATACTTGTAATTGTCAAAACTTGTGACTCTACCTAAGTTAAATCAAAATATAACATCTTCGTACCTAATTGACTGCTCCAAGTCCAATTAATGATTGTTAAGGTAATCACTCTACTAATCATTATTCTTCACCTTTCCTACACTATAAAGGAATATGACTCTATAGTTAATTTGTTTATTATTCTCTTCTTTTTCTATACAAAGAATTGTTTATTTATTAGTCCAGATATTTATGTTTTTGAAGCTCCTAAGCACTATCAAAATTGTGTGAGTTGAGCGTGGCACCTCTTGACAAAGAATAAAGGACACTTTTAGTTTTATTTTATGGATTTGAGGATTTCATGTTTGATAAAAATAATTTGTGTTCATTAATAAATTATTTCCGAGGTAAAATTAGATTATGAGTCATCTCAACTGCTAAATCAGTAATTATTCCAACAACATATATAAATTATAGTTAGGCTCGAGACAGGATGTGATTGATCGGGATAAACTATGTATTTTTTTTATAGAATCTTACCATAGCCTATTTCAGCCGAGGTTGGAACGAGACCAATCATGAATATTGTGATAGTGAAGAATCGATGAAGCAAAAATTATAAATTGCTATATTATTTGTTTAAGAAGTCAAGCGTAAACTTAGAATAATGAGCTTGTTGTAGTTGCCATTAACACCACAATGAAGAACGGTAAAATCATCGAATTTGTAATTCAATTACGAAGAATCAAAAAAATATAATAGTATGAGTGAAGAATGATGAAGTTGTCGTTGTAACCTATTTTATTCTATTCTATTTTGAGAAGTTGAACAGTGAAGGAGACAACTCACATTGAGGAATGAATAAATCATAAACATTATTATTTGATTTTTCACACTTAGTCATTATATATTCATTTGTATTTGAGAAGAAGAAATAAAGGGGTTATAAAGGTGACAATTAAATTGGCTTTTGTAATTGTTGTTGGATGCTTTGTTTTGTCAACTATCAGTTGTGTATGGAGTATGTGTGTGGTTGTGAATTGCTTGTAGTCATCCAAACAGCTGGATGGTGTTGAATTGAAGTTGATTGCCATATATGTCTGTAGAGTATAGGGTCCCCCCATTGTGGCATAAATCCCATATCACTACAATAGTGAAATGTCCTCGATCAAATCTATGGGTTAGCTAAATTCTCAATAAAATTTAATAAATTAAGGGTCTGTTTGATTTTAACTCCGAAAATAAAAACGGAATCGAATATAGTCTATACTTATACCTTATTCATGAAATTTTTGGGAAAATCATTTATCGTGGTTTAAAGTAATTGTAGTCAAATTTGATTAGTTTTGATACCTTAAAGTGTATCAAAATGGGGGGAAACCAAATGCATTTTGTATGAAACCATATGAAATGATTTCATGAACAAGATACACATATGAAGTAGATTCCTTTTCAATTTCTTTTAATTAGGGGTCAAAACTCAAATTATGAGAAGTTTGGGGTTAAATTTCTAATTTTAAAAATTAAATATATTAGATATCATACTTCCTTTGTTTAAATATATGTTCATAGAACCTTAAATAATTTTTTTTAAAAAGTTTCCATGAAGAAATACTAATTTCAATAATTTTTAAAAATAAACACATCACATTCAAGTTTCTTTTAATACGATGTTTTATTATTGTTTTCAACACATTACATGCTTCACTATTTAATAACATAAAATAACCAATCATCTCTTATGGTAGTTTAAAAACTACATCTATTGCTTTATATTCCTTTCTTTTAATTTTTTATTTTCGGTTGTCTTAATATGTGTGAAAATTCATATATAATAGACATTTAAATTGAAATAGAAGGAGTTATTTTAATCAAGAAACTAATTATAAATAAGAATGTAAACCCTCGTTTGGTGTTAATACGCCACCCAACAAAATTTAAAGTTGCTTAATGTGATGGTTTCGTATGTAAAAAAAATTCGAGGTGACTTGGTGAGTTTAAATGACTTTATACACTTTTTTTAGTATTTTATATAGATATTCAATGATTGGGGGAAAGTGGCATTGGAGCTGCTCAAAGGCCACTAATAAATAAGTCCTTGGCCTAGAGAGAATAATTTTCATCTTGCTGTTCTAGGCTCATGTAGGCCATCTAACAATCATAATTTTAAAAGAACTACAAAAATATTTCTCATTAATATCTATTTATATTCTAAGAAAGTAGTTAAACGACCTTGGTTTGAAACATTACTAATAGTAAATTGATTAATTATATAAAATTAATTAAAAAAATTTTAGTTAAAGTTAAAATTCAGGCTAAAAAATCATTATAGTATCATCTATCTTCATTCAAAAGACTTTGCATTTTATAGTATACAAGAGATAAATGGGTTAAAAGCCCAGCTGAGACCCATATCCTTTGGGCCTGATACATAAAAGCTGATGGAGTACTGTGACGCAAGAAATTTGATGAACTTTTTCAAAGAAATTATGATTATCTGTTATGGAGTACACTGTGGCTCGTTTGGTATCACTAGAAATCATTCCGATAACGGAATGATTCCGAATCAATAAAAAATTATGTTTGTTTAGATGTCTTTTTACACATGAAACTAACCTAATCATTTCTATTTCCATTCATTCCTCTTAACCGATTCTATTCCGTATTCATTCCATCACTTCAACCAAACGGACACTAAGTAAGTATAATATGGGTCGAACCCGAGGTGAAATTGGAACCAAACAGAAGATGTAAAAGGAGTTGATATTAGAATGTGACAAAATGAAAGAAGATGTAAACGGGTTTTGTAAAAGAAGATTGTTTGTAAATTTGGAAAAATCGTTGCACTTAACAGTTATTTACTTCAAATAGAGACGTGGTTGATCATTATTTTCTTGAAATCTTTTTCTTTGTTTGTTCTCATCCTGATCATAAGTAAATATCAGTTCTACCAGCCCCGATATTATTTATTATTGGACTCAATCCGTAAACCTACAAGATTGAATAAAACAATAGCATTCAAATAATGATTAGTGAGGCACATGCAATAGAAACGAACTGTTACGAAACACATGTGGTTAAATCCCTTTCACGAAGAACACTCGCAACTCACTCATTAGGATGTGTTGCTACTAGAAGAGCAACCCGAACCAAGAATCGACAATTCCTAGCGATTTGGATAAGACCGAAGTACCTATGCGACCAAACTAGATAAAAAAGAGGTGAGATTCAATCGAGAAGTTAAGCACAAGAGAAATAACACAAAGACAATAGGATTAAACTTCAAAAAGAAAACTTACAACCAATATCTTGAGAGCTTCAAACGTTAAATACAACTATCAAACTAGTTCTCCGTAGAAAATTAAGGAAATAGAAATAGAAAAAAGACTATGTGAATTGAGTTTTAAAATGAGATAATATGATTCTAACATATCCTAACACCTCAATTATAGTAGTCTAGGAATTGTAAGCAAGGAAAGCAAAAGGTATAAATTGACAATTTAAAAGCGGTAAACGCCTTGACTTAATGTCTGGATTTATTTCTTCAAAAGTCATTCACAGCGAGCGTAGTGGGTCACAACCGCATGTGTGGAAAGAGGAACGGCTATGTCGTAACTTCACCGGGACAATCTTCGTCATCTATCGAGGAAGTGTCCGGGGACTTCACCGCGGGTGCGGTAGCAGGGAGCCGCGGTTGTGGCGGGTATGTTCCGCGGGTGCGGCGGATCTTGTCTTGGCACAGGTGCGGCGTCGGTCTTGATGCAAGTGCGGTGGTGAATGTTAAAAGCTTCATAAACACAATCCAAAATACAAGCAAAACACAATCCAAAACATGCTAATAACTACCTAGTGTGATAGAAATCTATCACGTATCATCCAACTTCATTTCATTGGATGACGATATTTTCACAATATTAAAGAAACATTTGAATTAAAAGGAGATGAGAAATGGAGTCTTTTGTTTGTTACAAATAGAGATAAATAAGATGTACAAGCTCTCGCTTCATATATTTTCTTTGATTGAATTACAACGGTTGTCAATAGGGGCCTGTTTGAAAACCTTGAGCTTATTAGAACTAAACCGCAGTTTATTGATAGCTTAAACTAGTAGCTAACTGAACTAGATTATTTTTTTTGATAAATTTGATGGGTTTTGTGAGAAAGAAGCTTATTTTAGTTTCTATATGTGTAAAATTATTCAGGTTGTGTTTGCTAACCCATTAAGAAACACTAGCGTAAGTGTTTTATAGTATTTGTAGGACTATTTTGTATTTGCTTTGTTAACCTAGTGTTTTGGTATACATGTTTTTTGATACACGTACATGTGAGTTAAAACACTAAACAGTATTTGCTTGACTAATTAAACTAATATTTTTGTAAAGGCAAAAATGTATTTTCGTAGAAAAAACACTCCTCCAAAGCCACAAACCATGAAAGAAAGTGCTTACAAAGCACTCTTGAAAACACTAAACACTAGTGTTTTGGGGGTTAACAAACATTTGTTAAAAACATTAAACACAAACGTACTACATACCTAGCAAACACATCCTTACAAGTGTTTACTTTTTTAAAGTTTTCAAAATTAGTTTTAATATGGTTTTATTTATAGCATATCACTCGCTAAACTACTATAAATTTCTTTGTTGATATGTCTTGAATTGAGCTTGTTATTTGTTTGGGCCTTTATTTTTTGGCCTAGTCTTATACTTGACGTCCAAGTATAACCTAGAGTTTCGTTACTATATATATTGTAGCGGTTCTTCTGCCTCCAAAATATATTTTGGTTATCCGTTGTTTATTTGTAACCTGAAACTCCTAAATAAAATCTCTCTAAAAGTGGGCGTAACTATTATTGGGTGAACCACTATAAATCTTTGTGTGCCGGCTTTCTTGTTTGTCAACAAACTGATATAAGAGCTTTGAGTTCTTTGGTTTTTTGCATTTTGGGAAAAATATGTCTTCTTTTAACATGAAGATCGAAAAGTTCACAAGGAGGAACAATTTCAGTTTATGGCAGATCAAGATGTAACACCCCAAATCCGCGGGACTCGGGGTGCTACGGGCGAGACCTCACAGTGGGTCCCGACCCTTAGCTTGACAACAATTTCACCGGACCTTTCCAACAAGGCACAAATAAAGGCAAAAACTCAAAACGTTTTTAATGTATGCGAAAACCGAAATGTACGAATACAAAGTGGAAACACAGCCGAGTCCTCAAAACAACATAACCCCGATACGAAAGCCTAAAACGTGCAATAACATCCACAACCAAAGGTACGAACACATAACCCAAAACGTAACACAACCCAAAACGTCCCCGTCCTATAATGTACGGAGACCCCGGCTGTCCACTCCTCCACCTCACTCGGCGGCGTCCCTAACCTGCAAGTGATCTAAAACCACGTTTTAAAACCGTTAGCTCATATTCGAAGCATTAGAAAAGAGGCGAAGGTAACACATACATATCACATTACGTAAAGCACACAAGTCCGGTTTATTATCTTTTTATTATTAAGTCATATCCCGTTCTAATTCAACTTAGGTTTGTGACACGAGAACCACCGTGGTCTCGCCTCGGTCCCCACTTACCGGCAAGAATGGTACGGATGCATCCGACCATCGAACTCGCCGGGCTAGTCGCTGAGATCCTCCTAAACTTCACGCAGAGCTAGGCAGAATGTCACCGCCCATTATCATACACGTACTTGGGCCAAATTATATAAGGTCGGTGGGCCTATTTACCGGTTTAGTTGTTTATAACATAAACAATAATACAAGCACACACCACCAACACACATCAATGCTAATGCGTAAAATACGAGCTAAGTAAGTCCGGAGACTTACCTCGTCACCAAAGCCAAGTCACCACACTCTTGCTTCCTTAAGGAGGAAGCCCACAACCTGCTCACAAGAGATATGCATATCAATACATACTCACTCACAAGAAGTCTTAGACTTCACTCTTAGTGATCTATGCAAGATCACCTAACCCTCAAACTAGGAATGCATCCTAGGTCCCAAGTACTCACCACACACGCTCCACACATGAAATAGCCCACAACAGTTCATAATTCCACAAGATATTAATCCTCAACCAAAGAGGCACAAGCTAGCCTAGAAGATCCATCATGCTCACATGCTCATATCTAACAATTATATCGAGCCTTAAGGGCTCCTAGGTCCACAACCACTAAGTGGATTTCTCAAGCTACTCTAGGTCATCCTAAGCATGCTACTAACATGATACAACTACAAAGCTAAGGAATGAACGAAGGGGAAGGGAGGAGAGGAACCTACTGTCGAAGAAATGCAGCCGCGGAGTCAAGCTGGCGCCCCGACGGAGCAGACGCCTCCCCTGCGGAAGGCTGGCGCCGCCCCTGCGGCCCTCTGGCGGAGCAAGAACCGCCCCTGTGGCGGTGTGGGCCGCCCATGCGGCTGTGGTGAGCCGCACCTGCGGCGTCCAGCGTCATGAAGCTCGGAGCCGCCCCTGCGGCTGTGCTGGCCGCCCCTGCGGCTGTGCTGGTCGCACCTGCGACCATGCTGGCCGCCCCTGCGGCGGGCCGCTCCCGCGGTCGTGATGATCCGTCCCCGCGGTTACGCTGCAGAAGCTCGTCTTCTTCGTCTCGAGCGTGGATCATTGGCTCTAATGTCCTCCTTTCCTTGCCGGGTCTTCTCCAAACGCCAACCAATGGTCTTAGACTCCTCTCCACGACCTAATCGAGCTAAGAACACATGCATGCAAAGATTTGAGCAAAAACTTCTCAAGATCTTCATCCATGACCATGGATGAAAGAGGGAAGAAGAAAATGATGATCAGCTAAAGAAGAGAGGGGAGGGAGAGGAAGGAGCTTACCAAACCAAATTTGGAACCTCTCCAGTGCAGTCCACAGTCCAAGCTTCAATCAACAATGGAAGAAGAGAAGAGAAGAGAATGGAGGAAAATTGACGTGAAAGAGGGAGAGGAGAGAGAGGGAGGGGACACAAGGCTGAAAAGGGGTGAGGGGACCAAGGGGTCAGCTGACCTATTGTCCCTCCCCACGGACCGAGGGGTCGGAAATGACCCCTTGTCATTTTAACCCGGAACGAAGGGTCGGAACGCGGAAAAAAAGGGAGAAACGACGAGTCGGCTCGGGATTTTTTTAGGAATAAATCCCGGCACTCGGCATCTCGGGCCTACGGGAAGATCTATAAAACGCTCTAAGTCCGGAATAAAATTCCGGGCGTTACAACTAACCCCCCCTAAAAACAAGTTTCGTTCCGAAATTTGCTAAACCCAACACTCTCCGACTAACACCTCTCGTAACTACGTGGAACTCATAAAACGTCAACTATTGGCTCTAATCCAAGTCTACGTATAGTATCACATCAAGACCTCGCAAAGTACTCATAAATCATACAAAAATCACATAACACATAGAACAAACAAGGAAGATCTCGGAACTAACCCGACGGTCCTATCGATGTCACTATGTCTGCATAAAACTCGGGATAGTTCCTCCGGATACTATCCTCCGTCTCCCATGTAGCTTCATCGGTTCCTCGCCTCGACCACTGTACTCTCAGCATCGGTATCTCCTTCGATCGAAGGCGCCTCGTACTCCGCTCTAAGACCGCTATCGGGTGCTCTGCAAAAGTATGGTCCGACTCGACCACTAGGTCTTTGTGACTGATGATGTGTCTCGGGTCGTGTATGTACTCTCTCAGCTGAGAGACATGAAACACCGGGTGTATACCCTCCAACCGCTGTGGCAATGCTAACCGGTATGCCACCTCACCGACTCCCTCTCAAATCTCGAATGGACCGACATATCGGGGGCTTAACTTCCCCTTAATGTTGAATAGCCTGACGCCCCGCGTCGGTGATACCATGAACCATCTGAGCTCCTACCTTGAACTCGAGAGGTCTACACCTCCTGTCCACATACAACCTCTGACGGCTCTGCGCGGTCAACATCCTCTCTCGGATCAAAGCAACTCTAGCCACGTCGTCTTGTACCTAATTTGGAGCTACAACGCTAAAACTCCCCCGCTCGTCCCAACATAAGGGAGTACGGCATCTCCGTCCATACAATGCCTCATACGGTGCCATCCCGATTGACGCGTGCCAGCACCTCGAGGTAAAACGCCTGTCCTTGTCCGAGATGATGGTCCTCGGTATTCCATGTAAACTCACAATCTACATGCAGTTGTGGATATGTCCTCCCACTTCCACTGTGGCACGGACGGTGGGTGAAGCTCTCCTCCGTCTCGGGTGCTCGATCTTGACCTGCTGACAGGTCGCGCATCGGGCCACATATCTAGCTACATCGGGCTTGAGCCTGTCCCACCAATAAAATCTCCTAAGATCCCAGTACATCTTACTCGTGCTTGGGTGCACCGAGTAAGGTGTGGAATGTGCCTCACGCAAAAATCCGCTCTCTCCACTCCTGATCCGGCGGTACACAATTACGACGTCCCTGGCGTCTCAGTAGCCCGTTTGCTCCTGTGATACTGCGGTGCCTCTCCTCGGGACACCTTGTCCCGGATCCTCCTCAAAATGGGAGATCCCTCCTACTTTTGCAGGATCTCTCTGGACAGGTCAGGTACTACCTCTAACTTGGACAAATAACCGTCCGTATCCGGGAACCGGATATCCAACTCCAAACCTATCAAATCCCTCTGCAACTGTGGTTGAATCGTAAGCCGAGCTATAGCCTCCTCTCGAGGTGTCCTCCTACTCAAAGCATCGGCGACTACGTTCGCCTTCCCCGGATGGTACAAAATTTCTAAGTCAAAATCCTTAATCAGCTTCAACCATCTACTTTGGCGGTTATTCGACTCCCGCTGAGTGAATATAGACTTCAGAATCTTATGGTATGTGAAGATCTGGCACGTAGCCCCGTACAAGTAGTGTCGCCAGATCTTCAGGGCATGAATCACTGCCGCTAACTCAAGATCATGGGTAGGGCAATTCTCCTCGTACGGCTTCAGCTGCCGAAAAGCATACGCAATAACCCTACCCCTCTACATCAAAACGCACCCCAATCCTATCTTGGAGGCGTCACTATCCACTACAAAATCCTCTACGCCCTCAGGCTGGGCTAACACAGGAGCGGAGGTCAACCTCCTCTTCAGCTCCTCGAAACTGTGCTGACAAGGCTTGGACCAAACGAACCTGGTAGACTTCCTCAGCAAGGAAGTGAGCGGCCGTGCAATCACTGAGAAACCCTCAACAAAACGGCGGTAGTTTCCCGCTAAGCTCAAGAAATTGCGCACCTCCTTGACCGTCCTAGGAGGCGGCCATGATGAAACAGACTCTATCTTCGCCGGGTCAACCATGACACCCTCGGCGGAAATTATATGACCCAAAAAATGCCACATCGGACATCCAAAACTCGCACTTAGAGAGCTTAGCGTAAAGCTATCTATCTTGGAGGACTCGAAGCACCGTCCTCAGGTGTCCCTCATGCTCCTCCCTACTCCGGGAGTAGACTAAGATGTCGTCTATAAACACTACCACGAACTGGTCCAAGAAGTCGACGAAGATGCCGTTCATCAACTCCATGAAGACGGAGGGTGCATTCGTGAGCCCAAATGGCATCACGACAAACTCGTAGTGGCCGTATCTCGTCTTGAACGCCGTCTTCGGCAAGTCCTCCTCTCTCGATTGATACACTTGAAACGCCGGGTGGACACTCTCTACTCTCGGCGGCCATGCCAGCCAGTAAAACACTTTCCCAACTTGCGCTCAGATCTCAAAAAGGTCCGATGTATCGGAAACTCAACTTCCTTCTCGGGTCTTCCTCACTACAACATTTCCATTATGTTTCTTCTTTGCTTGTCTCTAACAAAGAAGATCGAACCTCCAATTTACACCGTTGGCTTTGGTTCTTGTCAAACCACACTTTGATGTTACGTTTCCTCAATTCTCGTTGCAAGTTCTAAGTAACGATGGAAATGCTTTGCTTTACACTGCTCCTACTAACGAGACATGTATGCTATAACTTTTTGCATCGTCTCTCAATACTCCATCAAGACCATTCTTGAAGAATCACTTGTACACTTCAAACCGATCATACCTCAAGGCCGGCAATTTCAAAAACAGTTGCACCAATGAATCTCCTCTTAACTCTCAACAACTCCATTATCCATTTTCGTCCCACTCAATAATTCATCGTCATCCGGAGTAGGTTAACCATAGATGGTGTTACTTGGAGAATCTCTCCACAAATCCGGTAATGATCAGCACATCCAAGAAAACTTGTAACTTCTTTCACGTCCTTCGGGGGTTGCCATCCCGAGACAACTGGTCATACAACTTCTCTCTTCTTCGATAGTAGACCAGAATGTCCTATTCGGGCATTAGTAAGCCCATATGGAATCACTACAACTCGTAGTGACCATGGTTTGTCCAGAATGCCGTGTTTGCAATATCCAGTCTCGACTTCTCAATTGGTGGCAATCAAACCTTAACTCGATTTTAGAAGAGACCACCGACCCTTGCAACCGGTCGAGTAGATCATCTATACGTGGTAAGGGGGTACTTGTTCTTCATTGTAATCTTGTTCTACTCATAGTAATCGATGTACAAATGGAGATAACCGTCTCTCTTTCCGCAAACTGGTGTTCTCCATAACAACTTCAAATCAAGAGTTTAAGATATAATCCAAGTTCTTGTTACCGTTCCTTTATGGTCCCACAGCCTGGTTACTCTCCCCCACACTCATCCGTAGACCACCCGCACATGCGCGTTCTCGGTTGTCACCAATTAGCTGATAACTGACCTTCTCCCATGTCAATGACTTACCATTCTTCTATGCTTCCATGTTACCATTCTCATGAAGGCTACCCTCTCGGGGTACTCTACCTTAAACTCCGATAGCTCATTCTTCATTCCACGCTTCCTTTTCCTTCAGCGAGATAATTATACCCTTCTCGGCGTTTTTTAGTCACATGACTCGTCTTCATAGGCTTAACCACGCTTCATGATATCTTGTAAGTGCGTCTTCTCAAAATCTCTAACGTTAGTTAGCATCCACGTGTTGCTCTCATCTTCTTAGGATCATCATTTAAATACTTTCTTCTTTTTGGCATTTCTTCGCCTTATCGTCATAACAGAAACCGATCAACTCCGCGTAAATCCCCAGCTTGCCATTCTTCTCATAACTCTCGTAATGGTGACTCTTCACTTAATGGTACCTCGTAAGCTTAACTTACGGTATCTTACATATTTCACACTCGGTTCGATCACGTTCTCATCTTGACTCCAAAGCTTAGGATCGTCTAAGGAAAGTTTCACTTCTCGTGATGGAACACCGCCTTTAACCTTGTTAGAATGCACCCATCTCCTACTCGATTCGCATATTTAGTTGTCCACGCGTCTTCTCGAATAACTTAAGTTTGTTATCTCCATTGTTCTCGTCATACGTAGTCCTCAAACACGGTAGCTCCAATGGATGCTCCCCTGGTCCTTGCAGATGGAGAACTCTGCGCCTCAGACCTCCCAACGGTCCTATCCCTAGCCTCGGGAACAATGTTCTCTGCGACGTCCTCTACGGGGACCTCGACTGCGGGTCCGCAATGGGGATACGTCCCCGACCTCTCGCGCCTGGAGGTCTTCCTACTCGTCCCCGTCTCAGGACGGTAGGAGAAAGAGGGGGTCTACCCCTGGAGGGTCCTACGTAAGCGGTAGCTCTCGTACGTGCTATCTAATAGCGTATGTCGTTTACTTATGTATAACTACATAGGTAATACTTACGATCTCAGTATGATAAAACTTCTAAAAGCATAAAGGTAAGCATGATCACAATACACATCCAAGGCATACAAGCCCAAAACATCCTAAGGTCGCATACATAGCTAGGTACATACAATATCCACAAACATCCTAAGGTCATACATACATATATATATAACTATGTAATTGTATAAGTACATACTTCTAATCCAGAGATCTATGTCGCCGAGGTTTGCGGAAGGAGTGGTGGTCCCGTACATTCTAACCCAAACCCGACTCATGCACATGATTATGAAAACGAAAAGTCAGAACCCGTGTGGGTTCTGTTTATTCCTCATTCGGCCTTTAAAAAGATTGCGAGTGCCATTGTTGTCAACCTAGGGATCTTATACCACTTTTGTAACACCCCAAATCCGCGGGACTCGGGGTGCTACGGGCGAGACCTCACAATGGGTCCCGACCCTTAGCTTGACAACAATTTCACCGGACCTTTCCAACAAGGCACAAATAAAGACGAAAACTCAAAACGTTTTTAATGTATGCGAAAACCGAAATGTACGAATACAAAGTAGAAACTCAGCCGTGCAATAACATCCACAACCAAAGGTACGAACACATAACCCAAAACGTAACACAACCCAAAAACGTCCCCGTCCTATAATGTACGGAGACCCCGACTGTCCACTCCTCCACCTCACTCGGCGGTGTCCCTAACCTGCAAGTGATCTAAAACCACGTTTTAAAACCGTTAGCTCATATTCGAAGCATTAGAAAAGAGGCGAAGGTAACACATACATATCACATTACGTAAAGCACACAAGTCCGGTTTATTATCTTTTTATTATTAAGTCATATCCCGTTCTAATTCAACTTAGGTTTGTGACACGAGAACCACCGTGGTCTCGCCTCGGTCCCCACTTACCGGCAAGAATGGTACGGATGCATCCGACCATCGAACTCGCCGGGCTAGTCGCTGAGATCCTCCTAAACTTCACGCAGAGCTAGGCAGAATGTCACCGCCCGTTATCATACACGTACTTGGGCCAAATTATATAAGGTCGGTGGGCCTATTTACCGGTTTAGTTGTTTATAACATAAACAATAATACAAGCACACACCACCAACACACATCAATGCTAATGCGTAAAATACGAGCTAAGTAAGTCCGGAGACTTACCTCGTCACCAAAGCCAAGTCACCACACTCTTGCTTCCTTAAGGAGGAAGCCCACAACCTGCTCACAAGAGATATGCATATCAATACATACTCACTCACAAGAAGTCTTAGACTTCACTCTTAGTGATCTATGCAAGATCACCTAACCCTCAAACTAGGAATGCATCCTAGGTCCCAAGTACTCACCACACACGCTCCACACATGAAATAGCCCACAACAGTTCATAATTCCACAAGATATTAATCCTCAACCAAAGAGGCACAAGCTAGCCTAGAAGATCCATCATGCTCACATGCTCATATCTAACAATTATATCGAGCCTTAAGGGCTCCTAGGTCCACAACCACTAAGTGGATTTCTCAAGCTACTCTAGGTCATCCTAAGCATGCTACTAACATGATACAACTACAAAGCTAAGGAATGAACGAAGGGGAAGGGAGGAGAGGAACCTACTGTCGAAGAAATGCAGCCGCGGAGTCAAGCTGGCGCCCCGACGGAGCAGACGCCTCCCCTGCGGAAGGCTGGCGCCGCCCCTCCGGCCCTCTGGCGGAGCAGGAACCGCCCCTGCGGTGGCAGGAGCCGCCCATGTGGCGGTGTGGGCCGCCCCTGCGGTTGTGGTCAGCCGCACCTGCGGCGTCCTGAAGCCCGGAGCCTCCCCTGCGGCGTGCCGAGCCGCCCCTGCGGTTGTGCTGGCCGCTCCCACGGTCGTGATGATCCGCCCCCGCGGTTACGCTACAGAAGCTCGTCTTCTTCGTCTCGATCGTGGATCCTTGACTCTAATGTCCTCCTTTCCTTGCTGGGTCTTCTCCAAACGCCAACCAATGGTCTTAGACTCCTCTCCACGACCTAATCGAGCTAAGAGCACATGCATGCAAGGATTTGAGCAAAAACTTCTCAAGATCTTCATACATGGCCATGGATGAAGGAGGGAAGAAGAAAAGGATGATCAGCTAAAGAAGAGAGGGGAGGGAGAGGAAGGAGCTTACCAAACCAAATCTGGAATCTCTCCATTGCAGTCCACAGTCCAAGCTTCAATCAACAATGGAAGAGAAGAGAAGAGAAGAGAAGAGAAGAGAAGAAAAGTGACGTGAAAGAGGGAGAGGAGAGAGAGGGAGGGGACACAAGGCTGAAAAGGGGTGAGGGGACCAAGGGGTCAGCTGACCTCTTGTCCCTCCCCACGGACCGAGGGGTCGGAAATGACCCCTTGTCATTTTAACCCGGCAACGAAGGGTCGAAACGCGGAAAAAAGGGAGAAACGACGAGTCGGCTCGGGATTTTTTAGGAATAAATCCCGGCACTCGGCATCTCGGGCCTACGGAAAGATCTATAAAACGCTCTAAGTCTGGAATAAAATTTCGGGCGTTACAACAAGATGCGAGTTTTGCTGAATCAACAAGGCTTATTGGGGTTGTTGTCAAGCTATGAAGGAATCTAATAAGGAAAAAGGCGACGTTGTTGAGATGACCTCTCAAGAGGATAAGACGCATTCGACCATCATGTTGTGTCTCGCAGATGATGTCTTATGCGAGGTTTCGATCAAGATATTACAACCAAATTGTGGTTGAAGTGGAAATGGATCTATATGACGAATTATTTCACCAACAAGTTGATTATAAAGTAACGTCTGTTTACCTTGCGAATGCAGGAAGTTATGCAACTTCGTGAACACTTAGATCACTTGTACACAACTCTTATAGATTTGCATAATATTGATGTTATGATTAATGACGAGGATATTGCGTTGATTTTGTTGGTACATTTGTCGTCATCATATGAAAATTTCATCTAATCACATGTATGTAAAACGTAATGATCAAGAACAACCACATTTCGGCGTGTATGCACTCCATGAGCCTTGGTAATTGGCAAATCAAAGGCCGCATAGTAATTTGAGGGCTCTAAATTTAAATCAAGCAAGATAATGGTAGTATTTAGGTAAGAGAAGTCAAGAGCATCAACCCATTACGAAAGAAGTCAAGAGCATCAACCGATGTACAACTGTGTAATATTAGAGTTTCAAAACTAAAACTACGTAGTATTGAGATAAAATAATACAGGTAATCTTTATAATGGATATCTATGAGTATTGTATAACCCATTACGAAAGAAATCAAGAGCATCAACCGATGTACAACTGTCACCGAAATTTGCCTAGTGGAGAGGCCCAATCAGGACCGCTGAAGGCGTGTATGCTTCTGGATTTACAATCCGCAGTAGCTTTGGAACTCTATATATGCAACACTCCTCCGATATCACAGGTAATTCATCCACTTCTTCTCGTATGTACTCCACCAACCTTCCGCGGTTTAAGCTTGAACCATCTTTTGCATCTACAACAAAAACAAGGCCGACAAGGCATTTCTCCATTTGTTCTTGTATTTCCTTAAGACCTCGGGTCTTATTTATATACATAAGAGGATGAATCCTAAAAAAAAACCATATTTTTTTTAAATTTAATAGAGATAATCAAGTTTAATTACTTTTTTTTTAATGAGTTGAACATAAATAAATATAAATTTTGATTAAAATTTAGACCAATTTAAATTGACTCATTTAAGCTTAAATATATACTTAAAGTACTCATTCAACTAAAATAACATTGATGTAAAAGACATTATATTTATATTATTCAAGTTACGAACTCAACTCATGATTTTTAAGCATTTTCAACTTTAGTTTATTTTCGTCAAATAGGAAAAAGAACAAATGAAAAACGCTCTCTACTGTTGAAGCTCAAAGAGCTTCGCTTGGGTTTATTCCGGCCACCGCCAAAAGCCATGAGGACAACCCTCGCTTCTATTCCGGCCACCGCCGTTGGGGTAACCCCCACTGTCTTCTCTATTGCGGCCGAACGCCGCCGGTGTCATCTTCTTCCTCCTCCGCCATTGGAGAACCCATGTTTCTTCCTTGTTAAAAATTGACGAGTCTCGATCCCGACTCACACCCGATGTCACCTTCATCCTCCTCTTCCAACCCCCAGCTTCCTCTGAAGCTTCTCTCTTTATCGGTGAGGTTGTTCAACCCACAAACATAAAAAACAATATAGAAGGTAGATTCTTCCGTCTTCTTCTTCCAAAGCTCCCAAGGGTTGCTACAATGGTCTCAAATCAACAACCCCTTCGCCGGCAAATCTAGAAAACACGCGATTTCGGGCCTCCTCGACCTCAATCGCCAACATCTCTCTGAATCAATATTCGATTAATGAGAAAGAAAGGCTAGTAAGCCAACTAACATTTAATCTTCAAGAATCGTTTTCAAGTTGAAGGAGATATGCATTTTGTATACCAAATTCAACTGTGAACATCATGACTAATCTTAGACTACTCTGATCGATCATGTGTTTCCTACAACCCCATTTCGTCGTCATCATCTCCCAACGATTCTAGATCTGTACATGTAACGAATTGTGGTGGCAGGGGAACACGATTCAAGATCTGTACATGTAACGAACTGTGGTGGCTAGGGTTTTCTTGCCTCTAACTTTTCTGAAGCTCCCAAATGGGCAAAAAAGCCCAATTTTTTAAAATTTTAATGAGTACCAAATTTAACAAGCTCCTTCTTAATGAACACCTTGGTTTAAAATCATTGATGCTAGTTTTACTAGTAAAATTCAACAAAATTAAAAAAAAAAAATACTCGGAGGCAATGATATCTAATAATAATTTGTACAATTTTATCCTTTTAAATCTTTATTCACTGACTTTCAAAGTTATACACTTTATATGGCATGACACCCGTGTTTTCAACGTCGTCTTCTTAGTTTGAGATGGTTGTTTTGGTGGCGTTTCGAGTAGTTTGTCGAGGAGGGGGCGTGAATTTGTGATCGACTCCTGACGGCTCTGATGCGAGTCCAAATATGAGGTGTCCACAGTTGTTCCCCAGGCGTCCTACCTGTGTACTTCCTTCAAAAACAAACTTAATACTTGTCGCTTCCTGCTGACTGCATCTTCATCCTACTTTCCCCTGAAGACCTCTTTTGCTTACGGGCTATTATGTTGTATTTTGTGTGTTTCTTTTTCTTTTATTGTAGCTCTTCATGACGGTTAGTCCGTCTGCCGATTTTTATCGGCCTTTCGATCCACTTACGGCGTGTCGTCTAGTGTTTTCGAACCGCTTTCCTTTATAAAAAAAAAAAATCATGGTTTTTAAGCGCAACATTTTCCTTGAAAAAAAAGAAAGAGCACGTCAACTATGTGAGGACTGAACCGGTTCGATGAGATCGTAATAGGCCGAATAGGGAACCGGACTCTTACCCTAATTCATCTTTCATTTTCCGTCTCTAAGCTTCTGAAAGTGCCTCCCCTTCCGTCTACGGTGGCCGTCCTTCACTCCCTCGGTCCCTCACTTCGTCTCTCTTCTCTCAAGCGTTCTTCGGCAACTCTACTCATCTTTTGCGAACCTGTCTCTTCAATATACTCTGTTGCTCTGCTAAGGTCGAACACCCACTTAGCCTTCTCTGTCTCAACTCTCAACGACCGATCAGCTCTCTCTTAGTCTCTCAGTTGAGTCACACAAGGTTAGTGTCTCTCTCGTTCTTCTTCTGGGTCTGGAAGTCAGATACTCACAAACTGAGATTTCCGTTTTTGAATATTCCAATTTTCACTCTGTTACAATAGCAAAGGTTGTTTTCCTTTGTTGTATTTGTATGTTCTAAACAATCAAATTTTGAATAAACATGTAAAGAGAAACAACAACGTTATTGATTCCCAAGCTGGCATTTTCTTTGGTTCTTAAAGACATGTGCTACCGCTTGACAATTTGTGGTAGTCTATAGGATGAATATAAGTTGAATGGTAGACCTGTTTGATTAATGAGTTAATAGAGTTGAAGTGACATGCTATTTAAATTCGGATGTGTTAAAAAGTTTAGTTATAGGTACTATAGGTTACAAAATACAAACTCTAATTATTCAGGTACGAAAAGAGTAGCTGATAAAATGGATTGATTGGCAATCATGGCAGCAAGGGTTGCATTGCAATTGCAAGTATGTAGATGCAAATCGGATTAAGAGCCCTTAAGACATTGAAAGCAAATCTTGACAATCTGTAGCTTCCAATGGAACCCAGGCAGAAGAATCACCGAGCATGTGCGGACCAGCCCTATGAATATCATGATTGAGGCCACCACCACGGAATCTGTAGATTACAATTTTTTTAGCTTAAGACATGATTTGATGGAAACCTAAGGTACAAAAGATTCAGGATTTTGGTGCAGCTAAATAGGGCTAGTGTTTACCCACTTTCATCAAGTCCCTTAATGAAAATTTAAACCAATACGAGATTAGTTTTAGGAAAATTATTACCACCTCGAATTAATTCTCTGATTTGGCGTTGAGTTAAAAAGTCTGTTTTTAGCAGTAATAGTAATACATCAAGAATAAAGTTATTTACACTTAAAATTTTATCGAAATATTCAGGAAGAGACCAGCCTAGATCGGGTATTTTCTGGAACTAAGAGAGAGCCAAAGGGCAAAGGGATTACTTTTTTGTGTGGATACTTTTATGTGTTATTAACTAATGACCCCGTAATGTGGCACATGTTAACATGTTTCATATTTATATTGCAGTATCACCACTGGGTGTTGATAGTTATAAACAAGAGCAGCAGAAATGTTGTATATTGTAGGACTCGGACTTGGAGATGAAAAAGACATAACCTTGAGAGGGCTAGAAGCAGTAAGAAGATGTCAAAAGGTTTACATTGAAGCATACACATCTCTACTGTCCTTTGGTCTTGCTTCAGATGGACTCTCTACTCTGGTAATGCAAATTGTCATGGCATGATACTAGTATTTGATTACTGGACCTCAATTAGTTTCTAATTTTCTACAATTTGTTGTGTTGGTTCTTTGTAGGAAAATCTGTACGGAAAACAATTGATTGTTGCAGACAGAGAAATGGTGGAAGAGAAGGCAGATAGCATGTTGGATGAAGCTCGTCAATCTGATGTAGCTTTTCTCGTTGTTGGGGACCCTTTTGGGTATGCCACACTATGTTATAATGATCACACCATTAATACTTCCCTACTATGGTCTGTCTATTAGGATCTGCTTTTTATATTGAATAAAACATTTTACTGTCATGACTGATGTAGTCATATGTCTTAATGCATTAGCGTGTTAATAGTTGTCAACTGTCATTTATTAAGTTTTATTGTGACTACTTTTCTTTTTCTGCATTTGAGCGGTTCTTTGTTTCTTTTACATTCTTTTCATCTGTACCATCTTGTCAAGTGCCATAGA
Source organism: Fagopyrum tataricum (assembly GCA_002319775.1). NCBI lineage: Eukaryota > Viridiplantae > Streptophyta > Magnoliopsida > Caryophyllales > Polygonaceae > Fagopyrum > Fagopyrum tataricum. The sequence goes on along the minus strand of CM008284.1, from coordinate 24,324,209 downwards.
TGAGTCATGTGACTACTTTTCTTTTTCTGCAAAATTTTGTTTGCTTAAATATCTTGGTAAGAGAAGAGTATTTGTTTTCTCTAATTGCTAGAATTACAATGGAGGTTGGAAATGCTAAGTCCTGTTATATGATAGGTGCTTTTTTGTTTGTTATTTGAACATTTGTACAAGTACTTCATCTTTCTTCTTATTTGTTATTCTGCCAATGGTTATGCTTTTGCTGAATTTGTGGTTGGAATATTTCTAGTTGTTTGGTTTGATCTGTGAGACTATCAGTATGATCATACTAGTCTTTGTAAGTCCTTGCATTCTCTTTATATGAATTTAGATTGCACTAGTGTCACCAAATGGTATACTTGGAGTAATATTTTAGTCTAATGTAATTTCAGAGCAACAACACATAGTGATCTCGTTGTTCGGGCAAGGCAAATGGGAGTTGAGGTCAAGGTGGTGCATAATGCGTCGGTAATGAATGCAATAGGTGTATGTGGCTTGCAATTGTACCGCTATGGAGAGACCGTATCCATCCCTTTCTTCACTGAAACATGGAGACCTGATAGCTTCTATGAAAAGATTAAAAGAAACCGGTCTCTTGGACTACATACACTCTGTTTACTAGGTTTGCTTCCTTCTACTTCACTATCAACTCACAATAGTTATTGAACTAGTTTCTTGATTTTGCAGATTGACCTTAAAATTTTGGTGTTATACTGAAACCGGTTTATATGAACTTATCCTCTGTCAACACTGGCCGGATTTATAACATAGAACAAATTTTACATGTTACTGCATATACCACTGGATTCTGTTTGAACAATCCCCACTTTGTATTAGTGATTGATGGTTGCTTCTCTTTGGTTGCAGATATACGGGTGAAGGAACCCACTCTAGAATCCCTGTGCAGGTTGAAACTTGACTTCTGATAGCATTTATTGAATGAAATACAGTTTATATGTAAACAACAAAAATATCTTATTTTTAAAATAATATGATTGCAGGGGAAAGAAACAATATGAACCACCCAGGTTTATGTCAATAAATACTGCAATTGAGCAGCTTCTCGAGGTTGAGCAATTGCGTCAAGAAAATGGTATGTTGATTTTTATGAAAATGGTTTGATAAACTATCATCCCTAAATGCACATACTCTATTTTGTTCAGTACTTGCTCTTACACAGCTGACATGAACGTATTTTAATGACAGTTTACAGTGAAGACACCACCTGTGTTGGGCTTGCTCGCCTGGGAAGCGAAGATCAGACGATAATTGCAGGGTCGATGAGGCAATTGTTGACCGCTGATTTCGGAAAGCCTCTACATTGTCTGGTAATTGTTGGGGAAACTCATCCTTTAGAGGAAGAAATGATGGCGTATTTTAACATTAAAGATGACGGGCAGTCTACAAATCATGGTTTAAATTGACAGTGAATCTCCGTTTTGTTCATTGAAGGTGCCTTCAGTATACCTTATGTCTATCTATTTACCATTGCAATTTACCGAACAGGCAAAGATAGTGCGTATTCAGTCTTTTCATTCTTATCAGAAAGTGCATTTTTTTGTGATTTTGGAAAGTTGCATTCTCAATGTAGTAATTACTGTATTATCATTTTTATGATCAACATGTTTTGTGCTCCTAGTTGATGTTTTCGAGTTCATCAGGAACCGTCTTCTTGCTGAGTTTGGTGGATGAGCTCACATGGTCAAATAAATCCATGTCATTAATCTGTATCAAAAGATCTTGAAATTAAAACAATAATAAGACATTTATATAAAAATATATTTAATAATATGACACAAGTGATATAAATGTTATATTTAATACCATATATTCATCAATTATAATTAATAGTTTTAATAGTTTTATAATATTTAAAAGGAAGAGATCATAAAATATGCAGTTTATTTAATTGAAAATATTACGATTGATGAAAATAGCAATAAGTAATAATAGTGATAATAAATTTATAAACAAAGAACTTTTGAGATTGCTTCACGAAGGAGAAGATTTCTGATCTTCAGAGTTGCAGGATTTGGACTATGAGACCTAAAATTGGTAATATTCAAAGAGATAAATGGAGTTCAAAGTCTAAGTCTAACTATTTTGCTTGAAAAAATTAAAAAAATTTCGGTGTGCTTGAAAAAATTAAGAAATTTCGGTTAGAACTCTTGTGGTTTGGTGTTCTCCGAAATCTGTCAAATACTTTTTTTAAAAGTCATGAATTTGTCCAAAATCGTAGCAACGTTAGTCTCTCTATTAATAAATAAAAAAAAATAATAAAAAAATTATAAGGCTTTCTTCAACTCAAGAATGAAAGCATTCTTCTCTTTAAAGGTTCATGTAAAAAACAAAAAATGAACCCCGTAAACCCTATTCCCTCTCCGAAGAACGCGCTCCACGCGCTAACAAGCCCTTCGGATCCACCGCCACAACAACCAGAAAACCTACAAAATCGAGACCTTTACCCTCCCGAACGAGGAGTCTCGCCGGAATCCTCTGCGTTCTCCTTCGGCTTTGTGCTAATCGCCTCCCTATAACCCAAATACCTCAAAATCTCATCCATGGTGAGACCAACTTCGATAGATCCTGGCCATGGTGCCTCTGCTACGACTCAAAACGGCTCAACACCATCAAACACACAAACAAAAGAGAAAGTCTCGAAGCATCTGCTCTTCGGCGGCGGGGAAGAAGGGGGTTTCTGTCGACGAATTGGCGGAGATCTGCAGTTCTCTTGCTGGTTCATTTGAAGGTGCTTCTTCCTCTTAAAGATGGAGACCCTCCGGACTCGATTCACTCTGAAGAAGGGCGTTCAATCTCGTTTCGAAAGTCAAAATCGAGTCCATCTGGACTGTGGGTCAACAAACAATGGAGAGCGAAAAGGGGCTGCAATCTTAACCTTTACCCTCCAAGATCTTGTCCCCGAGACAAATCGAACAACCCCGTGGGGGACCTAGAAAAATTAATATCTATAGGAAGGAAGAGCTTCATTCCGGTACTGCTTGCAATAAAGGAAGATGGCTAGTATCAACTATCTCAAACCAGGAACCAATAGCACAAACAACCGGAAAAAGTACATGCTTAGAAGCCCGATTCAGGTGCCTTCTATCCAGTATTGCTTATGATTCAAATGTTTTCTTTGAATTGCTAGATTTCATAACCTACATCTGTCCTGAGCTTAGTGGAAGCATGGTCCATGTTTTCTACCTATTTTTATTGTCATATCGTTCTTTGAACAATTTTCCTACTCTCACTGATCTAAAAGTGGATCAAAGTTGGTTTAGGAATTTTTTATTTGCTGTCATGAACCCTCATATCTCTGCTGCACCAATGTTTACAACCCTGGGCTTGTATAGACGAAGGAAAGAAGCCTCTTCAGTATTGATGAAACTGTTGACCCTTTTAGAGCATATGTATGCTAAGAGTTCGTTGAATCTTGCTTGGTCGATCGAAAGACCCCCTAAATCTAAGAACAAACTAAAAATTGAGGGTACGAAATCTCTTAGACAGAAAAAACTGCCTCCCGAGAACGACTATGGGATGTTTCTCTTGTTGTTGTTTCTATTCTGGTGTTCACTCTCTTCACAGATGAAGGATCATACAACTGTTTTCAAAGAAGTTGTGTGTAAAGCAGCAAAGAGTGAAAAAAACAGCAAAGAAAGGAGGAATAATGTAGCTTTTGAAAATAAAGAACAAGAGCAAATAACCACGACCACCGAAGCAAAAAAGAACAAAGGTATTAATCCTGAAAAACTTGAAACTTGCCTTTGTTATTTATTTGGAACTTTGAGAAAATATCTGTTATCATTGTTTCTGCTGCTAAAGAAAACCGAGTATTTAATCTTATTAATCATAAGAAAGAAGGAAAATTGTTGCTTAGCTTTTGAGCCCTTACTAACTAGTTATACAAATTCCCTATGTACTTGTGATATGAATGATATCCTGTCAAGGATAGATGTGTTGTTTATGTGCAGGTGGCCTGTAGCTCGTGAAAAAGAGTATTTATCACAGCAGACAACAATGAAAAACATGTTTAGATCAACGGCTTCACATGAGCGAATTGATAAGAGGAAAGAACAAGGAACTAACAACAGAACTTCAAATCTTCAGCTTTTGCAGGAGGCAAGAAAAACTGCTACCTTGGAAAAATATAGACTATCATTGTTTCTTTTAATAAAGAAAAATGAGTATTTAATCTTATTAATCATAAGAAAGATGGAAAATTGTTGCTCAGTTTCTGCGCACTTAATAACTACTTATGTAGTTTTCTTATATACTTGTGATATGAATGAGATCCTGCCAAGGAAAATTGTGTTGGCTGCTTTCTTCATGTTGTGCAGGGGATCATCTGGACAGATCGCCTTCGAGAAAAGGAAACAAAATTGCATAAAATCAAGACCCTCGGATAAAGGAAAGAACAAAGGGTACACGAATAACTGGCATATGAATAATTGGAATTTAAACAGCTTGCAAAAATCTGGAGTCGAGGACGCACTGAAATTAAGGATCAATGAACAGGCCCTATGGTCATTAATGACTAAGAGCACAAGGGCGGTGGATGATCTAAGATCAAATGAAATAAAGACCACTGTTAGAATAAAAAGACCACTGTTAGAATAAATAGGGACTCCCTTGGTTTTTACATCAGTATGGTTATTGTGATTTATGGAATAAATATTTTCAGGTTGAACAATATGTGGCCTTGGATTTATCCTTCTGCTTTATGTAAAGCTGAATCGAAAAAGAACAATTATTCTTGTTGTTTTCCTTACATAGATGTACATGCTAGATCTGAACCGAGAAGGAAAAACAAGGTCTACGTTGACCCAATTACCAAAAATCAAACAAAAACAATAGATAAATACGGGATCAATATTAAATATGGTAAGTCAATGACCAGCGGGACATAGAAACTTAAGACCAGAAACTTAAGACCAGGAGTCACATACTGGATGGTCATAAAACGATTTGTAATAATTGTGGCGAATTATGCAACGCGTTTCGACGGAAACCCTAATTTCAATCAGGATAACCATTTTGGCACAAACTATATACGGATTTTTGGAATACACACAAAAACCAAACAAATTGAACATAAAACAACTAGTATGGTAGGACTATGGGGAAGACTGCCACCCAAAATACGATAAAAGTATAAATGAAAATAGCGTTTTGGAACTGTAGGGGAATGCGCAAGAAAACTTTTTGGACTAATCTAAACATTATATGTAAAAACGAGGGCATACAAGTTATAATCCTTGCAGAAACAAAAACTAGTTCGGAACCGGACGAGTCATTATGGAAAAGCGCAGGTTCTGATAACATCCTTTTCGTACCAACAGTAGGCTTTGTAACACCCCAAATCCGTAGGACTCGGAGTGCTACTGGGCTAGGATCTCACAATGGATCCTAGCCCTAGCCTGACAACAATCTCACTGAATCTTACAATAAGGCACCAACAGATTAAAACAAAACATAAAAACTGATATATAAATATCAAAAGGTTTATACAGTACTGCTGAGTACAATCAAAACAGAAATCCGTACAATGGATAACCTCAAAAACCCACGAATATGGCCCCGTGTACGGAACCCTCAGCAGATCACCCCTCCGGATCCGCAGCTCTCCTAACCTGCGAGGGATCTACAACACGGTATGAAACCGTTAGCTAACTATACACATATATAAGAAGATGCTAAAGCACAAACACATATCATAAGTAATAAACACTTCAACATGATAACAAACATTTACCCGGTTTATTATCTTTAATAAGTTGAATCATTCAATCGCATAAATAGATATATATATATATATATATATATATATATATATATATAAAGATAGGTGACACGAGGAATATAATCCTCGCCTCTGAGTACTCTAACCAGCTGAAGTAGTATTAGCACACCTCCCATGTACCATGTGGGAATGGTGAGGGGCCTTCCTTTATACCAGATCTGGCCTGACTACAGAGAACCTCCCAGACTCCACGACGGGATGAAAGGGAAAGGTTATCACATCCACTACAATGGGCGGTCAATATAACATAGGTTGGTGACCAAAAAGAACACATGCTGTAAAACACATAACACACACCACTCAAGCATACATCCAATATAAGGATAGTAGCTAAGTAAGTCCTATGGACTTACCTCGATCTCAGGAGTATCCTGCTACAAACCACTCTCAGAAACGTCTACTCCAAACTGGAGGATAGCACAGCCTATACATGGTACACATACATATATCACAATCCTAACACATATAAAGGGTCACTCCTAGACCCAAGGGATCCATAAGGGATCAAATCCAACTCATAACCTCAAGGCTGTAGCCGGCATATCTATATCATACTCGTCATAAACCGGTACCTAACATGCTACTAGTTCCCTCATACTAGAAAGGAAATGAACTACTTAACTATAAGTAGTTCTGGGACAAAACGCACCTGCGTGAACTAAGACCGCAGGGGCAGAGGAGGTCACCCGCAGGCGCGGAAAGAAGAAGCCGCAGGGGCGGTGACACGGGACGCATGCAAGCGCAGGCACGCCACTCGCACGACGCAGGCGTTGGGGCACGGTAGCCGCGGGGGCGGTGGCTCTTGGCCGCGGGGGCGGCGACAGTGCATAAGGCAACTTCGCGGTTCCTCTTCGGTTCTTCCCGTGATCAAATCACGCCTATACTCTTCCAGATTCACATACATACACACACATTCACATTCCAACATCAGAACCCTTAACATACATTTAATCCTAGGCTAGAAGGATTGAAACAAGGAGAGAAAGAAAGAAGAAACAAGGAGAACATACCACACTGTGGTCTAGGCACGAAAAAGCTCCAAGATGACACCTCCACTAGCTCTCAAGCTCAGCATAACACTCACACACATCAACATCACCCACAAGATACAATCTCCAAGCAAACGTCCAAGAAACTCAAGCAAGCTCAAGGGGAAAAGGATGAAGAAGCAAGAAGGACGTAGGACTGAGGAAGAGAAGTGAGGAAGATGACCCTTGCTCAGCAAGGAAAGGAAAGAAGTAATCAAAAGGGTAAAGCACGAGTCAACAAGGTCAACAAAACCGGCTGTAGCCGCAAGAACCCGCGGGGGCGGCGAAGATGGCCGCGGGAGCGGCGACCCGCAGGTGCGGCGGAAGTGACCGCGGGAGCGGCTGAGCCAAACTCGGCCAAAACATGCTCGGTCAAAGATCAAATCTCGGTCCGAAAGAAAAGGGCTCTCACATCTCACCCCCCTAAAAACAAGTTTCGTCCCGAAACTTGCAAGATCCTCAAACCACTCGGACTCAGAAGCCGAGGTAACACTCTCTATAACCTCAAACATAAGCATGGAGGAAACATCAACTCCAGCAGTAAACTATACTATCCAAGGCCTAGAGAACCATCTCTAGCGAGCTATAAACACATCATAAGGCATAGAGGAAGCACATCTCTAGCCGTATCATAACCATAACATAAAGGCATGGAGGGAGAACATCTCCAGCACTACTATGTCCATCAAATAGCATGGAGGTAAGAACCATCTCCAGCTAAACCTAAGCGTATCACAATAGCATGGAGGGAAGAACCATCTCCAGCTATAAATAAGAAATCATACTAGCATAACAAGATCTAATAAGATCATAATCACATCAAAGCTAGCATGAAAATAATCACATCATAACATATAAGCATATAAGCAGATAAGACTCACCAAGCTAGTGCTAAGATCTACTCGGTGATCCTACTGGTGCATCTAACTCAACATAGAACTCGGGATAGTTCCTCTGGATACTATCCTCAGTCTCCCATGTAGCCTCCTCAGGTCCTCGTCTCGACCACTGTATCCTAAGCATAGGTATGTCCTTCGAACGCAGGCGTCTCATACCTCGTTCTAGGACTGCAATCGGATGCTCAACAAAAGTGTGGTCCGGCTTAACCACCAAGTCCTCATAACTCATGATGTGTCTCGGATCTGGTATATACTCCCTTAGCTGAGACACGTGAAACACAAGGTGAACACCCTCTAATCTCGGAGGCAAGACTAATCTGTACGCTGCGCTCCCAACTCGATCCAGAATCTCGAACGGTCCGACATATCGGGGACTCAACTTCCCCTTAATGCCAAAACGCCTAACACCTCGTGTCGGGGACACTCTCAGCCACACATGGGCTCCAACCCTGAACTCTAGAGGTCTACGCCTCCTGTCAGCATACGACTTTTGACGGCTCTGTGCAGTCAGCAAACGCTCCCTGATCAATGCTATCCGAGCCATATCATCCTGAATCTGATCAGGTGCTAAACCACTGACACTGCTTTGCTCATCCCAGCATAACGGGGTACGACATCTCTGTCCATACAGTGCCTCATATGGGACCATCCCAATAGATACATGCCAACTGTTGTTGTAGGAGAACTCAACAAGTGGGAGATGATCCGTCCACACCTGTCCCCAATCCAACACACAAGCTCGCAGCATATCCTCCAGCGTCTGAATGGTCCTCTCTGACTGACCATCTGTCTGAGGATGGAACGCGGTCGTGAAGTGTAAACTCGTCCCTTGGTTTGTGTTGGTATGAGAAGAAAACTAAGAACTTAATAGAATGAGTAAATCACATAGCCATAGTAAACCGTTGCACTTGAGCAAAAAAACCGTCTATGGGTACAAATCAACCAAGACGGTTCACTCCAGGGGTTACTGATGAGTGTCAAAAGTATCTTTGTTGAGGGTTAAAATTTGATCACATGAAATGATTTTTAAGTTTTACCATGTTTTATACCTTAAGACTTAAAATTATAAATATTGTACTTTGATGGTCTTTTTATCTAAATTAGACGCAAAATATTTCATGAATATATCGGTTCTAACCGTGAGCATGTCCATGAAATTTCATGATCATATTGAGACCTAGTTCGATGGGTATATAATTAAATTATATAACTAACTATACTTTTAATTAGATTTCAAACTATAAGTGGTTTGACTAATTTAAAGGATTTCGTTGTGATTTTCAACAAAAAGAAAAAGAAAGAAAAGGGAGAAGGTCAAAATAAAATTTGAAACAGTCACGGAGTTTAATTATGAGCATTTATTTTGAGGACATACAATAGTAAACTTGTAACGTTGGTCCAAGTTACTTGCTGTGCAAGGAGGAAAATAAATTACTATTAAATGTTGTAATTAAAAGGGTCAGCAATTACGATAGTCATCGTAGGGTTGGGCCCGGTTGTGGTTCAAACCGCCGAACTGGCGGTTTTCAAACCGGCCCAAACCGGCGGTTTAGGTTTCCGCCGGTTCAAGGTTTAGGTTTCGGTTTGGCTTTTCCGAAAACCTAAACCGGCGGTTTGAACCGGCCAAAACCGACGGTTTGAACCGGCGGTTTGGGCCTAACAACCTTTTTTTTTTTTTTTAAACCCAACGGCTCATTTTTGAGCCGTTGGGGTTTAATATTAAAAAAAAAAAAAAAAATTTAACAAATCCCCCCCCCACATTTAATCCTAATTTCCTATAAATACCCATACTCTCTTCCTCCACAAATCACACCATCTACAACTCATCTTCTCTACTCTCCTAATCTCTTATTCTCGAATTCTCGATTCCTCGTATTCTCGATATCTCGATTTCTCGTAATGGCAAACCCAAGTGATCAAATTCCCTCTTCCCAATACTTTCCTAGCACCCAAGAGAGTGAAACACAAATGCCCGACAATCCCGATGTTACCGAAGTTCCACGAAAAAGTCTCCCCCCTCCGAAAATGCTTACATCCGAAATATTTACGAAGCATTACACTAGGGGGGAGCCGGTGAACGAGTATTGTCAAGTGGCATGCAACTATTGCCCGAAGGTGTACAAGTGGAAGGTGAAGGGCGGCTACGGGACATTGCAAACTCACATGACAAACGTCCATCCGGAGAAGCTCGGGATTTCACGGGGACAAACACAATTGTCCCACGGGTTTGCATCTTCTACCTCTCATTCTCCTTTATTTACATATAATCATAGTGAAGAAAGTCTAGGATTAACCGATGTTATTTGTTCACATTCATTACCGTTTTCTTTTGCCGAATATGAAGAAGTTAGGGAATATAACACTAGATATCTTCAACCTTCTTTTAAACCAACTTCTAGGAAAACCGTTTCAAAATTAGTTAATAAATCTTACTTAAAAAAGAAAGAAAAAATTTTCTCGAATTTGGCTAGTTTTGAACATCAAGTTTCAATTTGTAGTGATATTTGGAGTACACAATCACAACAACATTTTTACATGGGCATTACTTTACATTTTATTGATAACGCTATGTTTTTGCATAAATATGTTATTGGTTTTCGGCATTTTAATCAAAGACATAATGCACTAGGCATTGCAAGCATGATTAAAACGGTTTTACCAGAATATAATTTACAAAATCGAATTTCTTCATATTCTTTTGATAATGCATCCGCAAATACCGCCGCCGTAAACCATTTGGTTGAGGATGCGGGACAATATATAAAAACTCCTTATACTCATCAAAGATGTGCATGTCATATTTTAAACTTATGTGTTCAAGATGACTTAAGGTTTTAGGAGATATGCTAACCTCAATCAAACTTGTTATTGATCATATTTGGCATGACTCCGATTTAAGAAGAAAATGGAGAAATTTATGTTTAAACAAAAATGTTCATCCTATTGCTTTTTCAAAAGATGTTGGAACTCGTTGGAACTCGACTTACAAACTACTTTGTGAAGCCGTACGTTATAAAGTTTTGTTACAAGAATTTGCTTCAGTTCATGTTCCTTGGTCAATTTTAGATGATGAAAATGTTTGGGAAACTTGTGCCCATATTTGTAATGTTTTAAAAACTTTTAATGATGCAACTAATACCATGAGTTGTGTTTACACTCCAACATCTCATAGATTTTTAGAAATTGCCGTTAATGTTTCCGAAGCTTTTGTAAAATGTTTTAACATACCTTGCCTTCTAGAATGTATGCTTGATATGAAAGAAAAATGGCTTAAATATTATAAAAACATTCCCATGATTTATCTTGTAACCGCCGTTTTTGATCCTAGACTTAAACTAGATGGTCTTTCCGATTTATTGACTATTTATTATGATTGTTTGTGTGTAAACTTAACACAAGAAGACTATAATGTTCCTAACATTGTGCAAGAAGTTAATACCGAAAATTTAAAATTACTTAGTACATTTCAATCTAGTGCTAGCTCTTCTTCTACCGCACCTAGTCCATCTCCCTCTTCTACTACTTCATCTTCTTCTCTTTCACTTGCACAACAAGTTTTTGCTAGAAGAACAAAAACACCTAGACATTCATCTTCAAATGGGGAATATCAAGATTATCTTAACACTTGTTTTAGTTTTGATGATAATGTTGAATTTGATATTTTGGATTGGTGGAAGAGATTAGCTCCCAAATATCCAACCTTAGTTAAAATTGTACAACAAATCATGGCCGTGCCCGCATCAACGGTTGTGGTGGAGCAAGCATTTAGCCGAGGCGGGAACATTCTCGGTCACAACCGAACTCAATTGAAGCCCGAGAAGTTGGAGATGCAAGTTTGTATTCAAGATTGGATAAGGGCGGCTAAGCGGAAACAAAGGAATGCACCGGTGTACGACTCCAAATCAGATTCCAACTCCGAAGACGCCGACACTACTTCCGAGTCCGACATCGAAAGGTAAGCGGGATTAAAAAAAACTCGGAAGTCCGGAAAAAGGTAACTCAAGGTAAGATAACTACGTGGGCTTTGATTCTTCTTAATCCCGAGAGGATACGTAGGCAACCGGGAACCGGTTCAAGCCCTTTAATTTTTCCGAGTTTTTTTTTTCCAATTGGCATAAATTTTTATTACTAGTTTTTATATACTAATTTTTTTATAATAATTTTTTTTTTAACATAATACTTTCTCTTTAATTTTTTTTTTATTTATTTTTATTTTTTATAAACCGTGCTAAACCGGCGGTTTAGGTTAAATCTAAACCGCCGGTTTCAAGGGCCCCGGTTACAAGCTTTTACATGGAATAATAAATTACTTTGATAGCAAAGAGGCAACGATTCATTTTCATAACATTTCCAAGTATTATAAATACAAATGAAAGAGACTAGAAAAGGGGTCTTCATTTTTTCAAAAAAAAAAGCTCGTGGATATGGTAGGCATAAGATTCAGAGAGAGATGCAATTGAAAAGGTTGAGAGGGTGGTAATTTGGTCTTTGTTTTTTCCAAAAGCTCAAAGAAGATGAATAAAACTTGCACCATATGAGCAAGTTAATCGAGCAATAAGAGTATGCAAGGACGGAAATCCATTATTCAACAACGAAACGATCCAAGATTGGAGTTTGTATTCTCTCTCTAACTTATTTCTATTATACTTATTCTATATCGAGCAGGAAATGAAGACCGCAGTTTGATTGAACCGTTGCTACAAGTAAAATAGGGGTTCAATCGATCTCAAACAAAGTCAAACACTGCACCAAATTCTAAAATAGATAAGGTACATGGGTGTTGGAGTACTACACCAGCACAATCATCCTTCAACCCCGAAGTCGTGTCATACATCAAGAACAATTCGATTGAGAAGAACGATAAGGTCAAGAAATATGTCTTTCCGGGATTACTTTAGTAGCCACCATCCTCTACCTCAACTTCAACAACAAGTATCATGTTCCTCTGATGGCCCTCTTACAAAACAAGCTGCATATCTTATGTACCAAATTACATCCGATTTGTCGCCACCGTCGACATGCACATGCACGGAATACAACTCGAAGGCAAATGAAAAATGAGATAGGCTAGTCAAGTCTTCTCTAGCTTTCAGAAGTTGAAATGTTTAAAGGAGATAGTCAACTACATGCTAGAAAGAAGTTCAAGATGAAGTGAAGCAAAAACAAAGCATATTGTGGAGTTTGAGGGGCAATATTTACGTAAAGCTCGGAGAAAAAAAAAAAGTAGTTTCGATTGGTTTGGGTTTGATGGATCCGTTTGACGACCGAGGCTTGAAATCAGTTGAGCTAGATAGCATGTGCCCAAGTTGCAGTTGGCTATATCAAAATTCGTCTCACACGGAAGTCCGTCGCTGGATCGAAAGTTGATCGGTGTCAGTTACAAACGCAAATGGGTGCTGTCAAAAGTTAGCTTGGGAAGAAACCAAAAACAAGTACATGTAGCAAGGAAAACTAATCTAGTATTTCTTGATTATTCAAACCAAAGAACACTACACCATATCTGATGGGCAATAAAATGATTAAATTACATGTCCATTAAATGGATATTTACACTCACGGTTGAAGAAAAACGCAAATACTTTGAAACGGTGGTAATCAATCCCAATTTAAGCCCTAATATATTAAGAGGGAGGGAGCAAGATAGAGGTAAACAATTGGTGGCCTTAATTGTCTTAAATGTGTACAATTCATTGCCCTCCACTCACGTTACAAATCATGCTTATATATACAAGCAAAATAGAGCAGCAAGGAAAAAAGACGGGGAAGCTTATGAAGAAAAGTTATATAGAAAATACAATGAGAAGAGGAACCAGATAGTTGTGCAAGATAGAAGGGAATACTAGTCTTCAACCGTCATTTCTCAAAGTCTCAAACAACGTTGAAAAATAAAACAAGTCGGGAGAGCGGATCGAATGGAAAAGAAGACACAAACTGTAGTTGGATTGAAAAAATATATATATCTTTCACCTCTATGCCAACAAAAAATGATTCGATCGCAATGGCAACTTCCAACAAATCAAATCTAGAGCACGATCGAACTTAACACAAACTTTAGCTCTATTTTCTCAAAGCTTATGGAGATACAATCAAATACAACGGGAAGAGCATGAACTAAAAATTTCAGAAGCCGGGATGTGTCTTGCAAATGACTTTTGTAGTACAAGTAAATAAAGAAGTCATGATATAAATTCAAGCAAAGGTCGGGATAAGATCATGTGTTCAATAGCAAGACATTCATGCTTATATGCATCAAGCGCAAAAGGAGTCTACAACATTTTCAAAAGCTCGAGTCAAAGCTAAAAAAGGAGAGATAATCAATCATACATTAGAAGAAAGGTCCAGAGAAGGTGAAGCAAAAAAAAAAAGAGGATATATGCATGGGATATTCAAGTTTATATTAAGGGTAAATATGCCATCTTCTTTGTTTTTCTCTCTTGTATTTGTTTTAGATTGAACAAGAAATGAAGATGTGGGTCGTCGATATAAAACGGATGAAGGGCGATCTTCACAAAAGGCAAGATGATAGGGTGATGGAGCCATACCCAGAAGGGCCAGAAGGTGATAAGGTCATATACCCAACATATGATAGGTTGAGAGGCATGTCAAAATAAATGAAGCCAATGGAAAGATGAGCTTCATTTTATACAAGTCAAAGAGAAAACGTATGCAAGCGGGAGAGTTTCCGAGGGCTTAAAACAAAAATCAGCAAGTAGGAGAAAACAAAGAAGAGACAATTATGAAGTATGAGCCACCGGACGATCATTCTCAAATGAAGTTGGCGACTACACAAAATTTCAAGTAGAAGCTTTCAAATTGATCAATAGTGAAAAATTGGGGGCTTAGATCGTATTCAAAATGAAAAGAATAGTTTTCATCATTGTAATCAAAAGCGGATCGGTTCCATGCTACGACATGAAATGAGGTCGGGTTGATTCAAGGTGGCGTCACTAGTATATCAATCTTGCAACAAAGGCAGCATGATCTTTGGAAGCAATAAATAAAAATAAAAATAAAAATAAAAGATGGGTGATGTAGGGAAAAGAAGATAAATAAACTCAGAAGGTTGTACAAAAAGAAATCAAAGGGAATGAGAAGTTCAGCCATACCAAAATCAAATATCAAAGGGACAAGAAAATCAAAAGCAAAAGGAGAAAAGCAAAGCTAACCGCCAAACAAATATTGTACAAAGAGATATTCGGGATCTTTGATTCCAGAAGATAATTTTTTTTATCAAAAGCAACGTACATGAGTCGAGCGAGAAGGGGGACGGAAGCTGGGCTTCAAGGCTCTCCCCAAGCTCAACAAAAATATACAGAAAGATAGTGTTATAGGGGGGAAAGAGTAGAGGATGATCAGCAACAAGGTCTTGAAGAAGATTGCAAAAATAAACCAGAAGTAGAAGCAAATGGCTAGGAGCATGTGACAAAAAGATGAAAAGTTGTAGAAAATACAAAGACGAGAAGGATACACCAAGGAAAACTCGAAGAGGCTTTCATATCTCAAAATGTCAGAAGAGGTGAAAAAGCATGCACGAAGCAATATAAGTCGATCGAGTGATGTGAATCTGCAACGAGGGAGGTTCAACGGATGGATAACAAACTTCACTAAAATCCTTTCGAGTCATTCGAAGATCCCCTCTTCACAAGATCCAACAAAGGTGGTACCTTTGCAACTTATTGTCTTCTCTTTTTGTATTATGTTTTCAGCCTCATATTAAACGACTCTGCATCCAGATACATGCCGTACGAGGCGAACTTATGAACAGAGGATTCAAAATCAAGCAAAAAAAGTTGGGATAAGTTAAGATTGAATTGGTGATACCGATGTTTGCGAACTACGCGCGGTTTGATCCCCAAAAATTAAGGGTACGTAGGAGACTTGACCCAAATGTCAATCAAGTTCAATCGCCACACCCAAATTGAAAAGATAACTCCAGAACTACGTATGATTTGATCCCTATGAAAGGGTACGTAGGAAACTCAATTTCATGACCGTTGAGTTCAATCACAAGTTCCAAGTTGATACCCAAACAAAAAAAATTCTTGAGAACTACGTATGACTTGATTCCGTCGAAACAGATACGTAGGAAACTCGTCGAGTTCAGTGATACCCCCTACCCAAATAAAAGAAGACAAGAGAGATATACCTAACTTAGAGTTTCTCATACGCAAATGATAGGCGGGTAATTTGGAAAACCCTTCATAGAAGGTGAGTCCGAGTGATTCCGGTGATGCGTAAAAAGTTGAGAAATGTAAGTCATAGTTGGTGCATGGACAACCCGTCCTAAAAGTTTGGCTTGATTCCGATCTATGATGCATATAAATCGAAGTACGGAAAAATATAACTTGAACTACGTAAGGCTTGATCCTTCTTAGGGAAGATACGTAGGCAACCCGTTGGGTGCAGCCCAAATCCTCAAAAAAATTCAAGAGGTCGTCCGGATTTATAATCGGTATTGTTTTAGAATCGTGAGGATACGACGAATAAGGGTCGAACCTTATAAACATTTTTCAAACAAAATGTGTTAAGTATTTTTATTTTCTTGTAATATTTTTGCTTAACAATCTTATTTCTTCTTATGTTTTCATGCATTTCTCATCCTCTTTTACATCTCACATATACCTTTTTATATTAAAAACACCCACTTTTTATATTTCGGTATCTACCCTAGCTTTTCTATGTTTTAGGCATTTTAGGTGCTAAACATATCGGAATTGCATCCACCCTATAGTCAAAGCATATAGATCATCAAAACGACTAAAGATCTGGAACATAAATCCCACATACACAACTATCAACAAGAAGAGAATCGAGAATAACAAGAAAAAGGACCGCCGTTAAAGATCGTAACGGTCCAGACAATTGTCTAGCAGCCCATAACAATAACTATAATTCAATTATAATTATGGGAAATTCCGGTTGATAACCCTGTGATATGGGGTATTCCGAATTTTGTCCATAACTTTTTCCGAGTTCGGATTTTGCCCTTGAATTTATAATATTTTCGAATTTTGGCCATTATGTCAAATGTCTTTCAATTGCTGTTAAAAAAACGTTAGAGACATTAAAAATGAAAATAAAAAACAAATAAAATAGGTCCAATAAAACACTAGGAAAGAAAATGAAAAGAGATTAAAAAAAGAAAGAAGGTCGGGTGAAACCATTGTTCCTCTCTCGAAGGTCTGGATAGCGAAAGGAACAGAGGACTGAAGCGTAGAACCATGCCACACTTGAAGGTTGGGTGAGAAGACAACACTCAATTTGCTTCGAGGTCTTCATATCTCAGATTTGAAATCACTAACGATGCAAATTTGTTTGGTTTCACTTTCAACTTCGATTAGGTTTCAATTGCTAATTGTAATGTTTTCAGGTTTACAGTAAGGAATCCAATTGTCGATAACATTAATCTAAACAGATTTGGACAACGCAATAGGTTTTGTAACTAAAACATCTCTAAACAGATTCCCAAATACACAAGGAGACCAAAGGAAGCCCTAAGACCGTGTGAATCTGCAACCTCGGACCAAAGCACCTCATCACTTGTAGAAGTCGAAGTCGGTATCAGGTTTCTTGTCATTAGCTCTATATCCCTTCTCAAAGTCTTTTGGCAGGATCACGTAGCAGTTCTTTCTCACGACATGTAGGGCTGCTTCTTGACAGATTACTGTAATCTGCAAATTATAAAGCATTTGAGTTCAAACACCATAACAGAGATTTCTTGCTTGTTGGTGACATTGCAACATTTTCCTATCAAGGATGAGCATTTCTAATGAAAGAATTAACCTCAGCAACACTAATCTTATCTGTCCGTGAAACATAAGCTTCCAAATCAACTTCATCATAGATGTACAAACCTGGAAACATTACAATACAAAAAGTTTGGTGAAATAAAAAAATATTATATTACAATCAGCAATTGAAACCTAATCGAAGTTCAAACCTAATCGCAGGTCTCATACAATCTGCATTTGAAAATGAAACCAAACATTAATCAAAAGTAATCCAAGTTAAAATGAAAAACCTAATCGAAGTTGAAATACACCATAACAGCTTGTTCAAAGTTGTTCGAATGGGAACAAAAAAAAAATTGCAGCGTTAGGGTTTTCAACCCTGGGAGATGAAGAAGCTCGAAGCAACTTGAGTGCCGTCTAGTCTCGCCCGACCTTCGAGTGTTGCCTGGTTCTGCGCTTCACGTCTTTTGTTCCTTCTCTACCCAGACCTTCGAGAGCAACAATGGTCTCACCAGACCTTCTTCTTTTAATTTTTTTTTTCTTATCTTATATTTTACTGCCCCTATTTTATTTGCCTTTTATTTACGTTTTTAATGTCGCTAACGTTTTTTTAACGGCAATTGAAGATATTTGACGGAATTGACAAAATTCGAAAAGAGCATAAACTCAAGGACAAAATCCGAACTCGGAAAAAATTGTGGGATGCCCAGTACCACGAGAGTACCAACCGGAATTTCTCTATAATTATTAATCTCCAATATAATGTTTTTCGAAAATAAGATTTTATTTTTCAATAGACATCCAATTATACAAAATAATTTATTTTGTCGGACAACAAAAATCTCCAAAAGAGGCTATTACAACAAATTGTCCTATGCACTAAAATGTCTACCAAGTATGAGTTAGTCAATGTTTTATGAACTTAACATAAAAAAAAAAAAAACAAGAATTGCATCTCTACAAAACGCTAATGTCCTTAATGACTCTTAACCTTAGCAAACAGAAGTTTTAAAAAAAATATAGAATGTTTGTAGACCCGGTCGAGATCTCCTGTATCGATAATACATGTATTTCTATCCTGTGATTGGTTGAGCCTAAATAAATAAGGATTAAAGTTTAATTTTACGGCTTTACAAGAAAAATAATAACAATATAAATCCTACCAATCACATTATAAGATACAACGATACATATAAAGAGGGATATAGAACATCTTGACCGATTCAAACCCGGATCAGATCCACACGGACTTAGATAAATGTCGATCAGGACAATTTATCCGACTGGGTCCAGCTGTCAGATCTGGATTGGTTTGCTTGGCGCTTGGCACTTTGGCAGGATCTAGCCCGGCCAAACTTTATTCGCTCTCCATGTTCACCTCTTTTTCACCGATGGACTATCGGGACTTAATCGGCCAAACTTTATGCACTATACAGATATACCTAATTGGAAACTTCTCGGACAACGTCTACATTTGCATGTGCACACGATGCATGAATTATATTTGATTATGTAAATCAAATAAAATTAAATTAAAAAAAAAAACAACCCAGTTAGGCATTAGTATATTTTTAATTAGGTATATCTGCATAGTGCATACCAGATTTGTCTTTTTACAAAATCCCATCTGTCTTTTTTTTTTTAATTAATAAAAATAACAACCCAGTTAGGCATTAAAAAAAAACAAGGATTTTGCATGAATTATATTTAATTTAGTATATTTTGGATGGAATTTAAATAAAATTTAAAGTTAGTATTAAATTTTATACTAGATGAAATTTAAGTTAGTAAGTTAGTATATTTTATTCTTGTCCTAAGTTATGTATTTTGTACATGTTAGAAATTTAAGTTAGTTTATTTATTTATTCTTGTCTTAAGTTATAAAATTTAAGACTATGTATTTTATAAGTTGATATATTTTAGAAAAAATTTAAGTTACTTGGAATTAATAAGTTTAAATATTTTAAAAGAAATATAAGTTGAAATATTGTATATTAGATGAAATTTATATTAGTATACTTTATATTAGAATATTTATATGAAATTTAAAGTAGTAAAATTATATTTGTACATGCAACTTATATATACTTTCAAAAACTATTTATTTATTCTTGTCCTAAGTTATAAATTTTAAATGTACAGCTTAGCAGGAATTTCCAAAATAGACCTACTATTCATATGCCGGGTCGCAACCCGATATTAGGTTTAGGAGAATCATCGACGACACAAAACATTGGCGATTTGTCACAACTTCGTTTCGACGCGTCTCCTCCGTTTATGGTTGGCACTTTAGATGACCTTACATCCCAAACCCCATCTTCTCGTCTTTCGGCTATACTCGGGGATCTTATCCCAAATCCCATCCCCTGCGGCTCCTCAATGGCCGAGAGGCGGGCTCGATTTGAACGAGAGTGTGTGGGCAGATGATGAGATGTGGTCTTTTCCAGCGAACCAAGAGTTTGAACCATCTACATTTAAAGAATCGTTACTACAACCGTCCCTCGGTCATCCATCCTCTTGTCATCCTTCAATAGATGCTAGTCCATCACATGTTAGTCCATCGGGTTCTGCTTCACACCCCGATGTGAATCCAACAGATACATGGCCACATGATATTCTTGATACTCATACCGGGCAACCACTTGCCACCGATATATTGGTCGACTACGGAACGCATAAAACAAAAGATATTTGGATGGATCCGGAGGTCAATGTAAGTTCCTATTCGTTATTATTATTAACAAATGACATCCATAACTTCATAAGTTGATAATTATCTTTATTTTATTGAATATACCGATGTATGTAGAGTTCGGAGAACCACATCGTCCCTAAATGCCTTGCTACGTACTTATATGGATGCCCCGCGGATGCAGAGTGGCGATCTTTGGTGGATACTTGGGGTTACGTTCGCTTTTTATGGTCCAGATGAGTAATGTCAATCATGCTCTTATCCATGCATTTGTAGAGCTATGGCATCCCGAGACGAACATATTGCACATGCCGTTAAGGGAGATGACCATCAGTTTGCATGATGTTTTTCACATTACCGGACTTCCTATAGATGGTCGTGACCTGGGGGTTTTTCATTCTTGGCCGGAGATACAGGATGCAACATATCACCTTTTTGGGGACTAGGAAGAAGACGAGTGACATCTTATCCGTACGAATAACGGATTTCGTACAACAAATATACAGTCCAAGATGGAGGCCTTGATAGAGGGAGGCGGTAATTCACATGCTATTGCGTCTGTCTGGCTATTGTTGTTTCTTGGATAAACCCTTTTTATGGACAAGACGGGAAACAAGGTCAAGTGGGAACTCTTGACCTTCGTATTTGATCATAGCAGCACCCATTAGTTGGCATGGGGCACATCGGCCCTTGCTAATATCTATCGGCAGCTGGGAGAGGGCTCGCGCACCGGTACAAGACAAATGGTTGGGTTTAGTCCGCTCATATGGGTAAGATATTTACGCCTTGTTTTTTCTTTCTAACATAAACATTTTAAGTGTACTAACGTTTTGTACTTGTTGGGGGTAGCATTGGATCTCGATGTACTTCCCATGTTTTCATGTTGATGTAAGATCCTTAGTCTTTGGACCTAGTTTTTACCTTAGTCGCCCCCGCGGGCTTGTGTGCCGCCCCTGTGGCCCAGGGAACCGCCCCTGCGGTTTCCGACGGCTGCAGACGGTTTTTTGTTGACTCTTTGACCGTGTTTTACCTTCTCCTTTCCTTTCTTCTTAAGCCTCCTCTGTGGCTCGTGAGCAAGGGTTTTCATTCCTTTTCCCAGCCTTACGTCCTTCTTGCTTCCTCTTTCAACTCCTTGATCTTGTGTGTGAGTTCTCTTGAAGTTTACAAGAGAGTGGTGGTGTGGCTTTGCTGAGGTTGCTTTTGTGAATGTTTGCTGAGCTTGTGATGTCAGCTGAGAGTGTGTTTGTTCTTCCCTTGGGTGATCACAGCAGTAGAGACATGATTTGATCACGTGAAGAGCTGAAGAGGGATCGTGGGATCACGTTCTGCACCGTCGCCGCCCCCGCGCCTGGAAGCCACCGCCCCTGCGGACTCCGTGCCACAGCGCTTGCGCGGTGCCTGCGTTGCCTGCGGCCTTTGTCACCGCGCCTGCGGCTGAGTCTTGCCGCGCCTGCGGGTGCCTGTTCTGCCCCTGCGTCTCTCTTGTTACGCAGGTGCGTCTTGTCCAAGATCTACCTAGAGTTAGGTAGATCCTTCCCTTTCCTAGTATGAGCGGGTTAGTAGCATGCTAGGTACGTGTATGAGGATAGAATGATGAGGATGTGATATATCTGTATGCCGGTTATGACTTTGAGGTTTATGAGTTAGGATATGATCCTTGGATCCCTTGGGTCTAGATGTGACCCCGTGATGGATATGAGTTTGATATATATTCTTATGCCTTGTTATTAGGCAGTGTTGTCCTCCAGTTTGGAGTGGACCGTGTTGAGGGTTGATCGTGGTTGAGACTACTTTAGAGGTTGAGGTAAGTTCATAGGACATACTTAGCTACCATCCTTATATTGGATGTATGCATGAGTGGTGTTTGTTATATGCTTTATAGCATG
Source organism: Fagopyrum tataricum (assembly GCA_002319775.1). Taxonomy (NCBI): domain Eukaryota; kingdom Viridiplantae; phylum Streptophyta; class Magnoliopsida; order Caryophyllales; family Polygonaceae; genus Fagopyrum; species Fagopyrum tataricum. The sequence goes on along the minus strand of CM008284.1, from coordinate 24,302,176 downwards.
CGATATGGTTCATTACCGACCTATGTTATATTGACCGCCCATTGTAGTGGTTGTGACAACTTACCTTTCATCCCGTAGTGGAGTCTGGGAAGTTCTCTGTAAGCTAGTTAGTTCTGGTATACGGGAAGGGCACTGACCACTCCTTATGGTATACGGGAAGGTGCGCTGATACCACTACAACTAGCTATTGCACGCAGAGGCGAGGATTATATACATACATCGTGTCACATATTTTCATATACAGATCTATATACTATTTGAGTGATTGACGTTATAAAGATAATAACCGGGTAAATGTATGAAAGCATGATGATGTGTTATGATTCCTGATGTGTGTTTGTGCTCTTGCATCTCTATATATATGTGTATGATTAGCTAACAGTTTTATACCGTGTTGTAGATCCTTTGCAGGTTAGGAGAACTGCATAGTGATTCAGAGGGGTGATCTGCTGAGGGCTCCGTACACTGAGGCGATATCGTGGGATATGGGGTTTTTATATTGTACGGATATATACTCTGATTTTGTACTCAGCAGTTACTCTGTATTACCTTTTGGATATGTATATATATATATATATATATATATATATATATATATATATATATATATATATATATATATATATATATATATATATATATCAGTTTAATGTTTTGTTTTAATCTATTGGTGCCTTGTTGTAAGATTCAGTGAACTTGTTGTCAGGCTAGGGTCAGGATCCATTGTGAGATCCTAGCCCAGTAGCACCTCGAGTCCTACGGATTTGGGGTGTTACAGTTGATGCGAACATGAGACGTCGAAGCAGAAATGACCCCGTGGGCACTGAGAATTTTGCATATCGTATGGGTGTGCGTTTGGAGACGCGTTTGGCGGAAATCCATGGTGTGATCGAGAGCATGGATGCATCTAGTGTTACTTGGTCCCCGTACTCCGGTAGGGCTACAATATGGACGGGACATCTACAAGTGTCCATGTATAGAGAGACGATCAGGTTTGGCCCGATGCATGAGCCTTATATGTCAGAGAGGGTGGCTCGACAGTTTGGACGGATTCAGGAGATCCCACCTCCACCCATTAATCCAGTTATTAGGAACAGGCCAACCTCGGGGAGGTACTACATGGTGACATTTGCACCTGAGGAGTATAAATGGGAGACCCGTCATTTGCCCGAGTGTTTGAGCTCTATTACTAGTGCTTTATATGCGTACGCTCCGTGGCCGGACACGACATGGTATATGATACGGGGTTAGCTGTCAGTTGGCCCGATCTTTCAACGCCAAGACTCGAAATGAAAGAAATGAATAAAAAGATGAAAACTTGAAATAAAAAGATGGGGGAAATGATCCAATGATTGTGAAGGATCAATAGAAGGATAGATCTGGTCGAACCCTTAAGGCAACCAAGAGCACGATAGGGACACAAAGGCCCTAACACACAACTTGGAATGACCTGAAGAAGCCCTTCCGCTATAATCTCACACAAAGGGGAAAGTGATTGTCCCTAGAGCACGAGAAGTCACCCGGAGACGATTGAGAACACCAACTTGTCAATCCAAGTGACACAACTCAAACAGTCCAAAGTTGTTGGGCGAACGGATTCCACTATTCGCACAGTAAGGTGTCTCGATTCCACGAGAAGAATATGGGATAGAAGAGAAACAATACTCGAAAGTACTTGTGTTTAATTTCATTCAAAGCTGAAGGTAGAATGACGTCCTAGAAGGCCTTATATAGGCATGTTGGACGTCCTCTAGGGTTTCCTCTGGGCTATGGGTCAAATCTAATATCCAGCCCAAGCTAGCTAAAAAGATAAGATAAGATAAGATCAAATCTTTAAGAAATAAGATCAAACTAATGGGCTGAACTAACAAGTCTTAAAAAGCCCAAACAATAATTAAAAGACAAGCCCATCTTAATTAAAAGATGTTCAAGAATGGGCTAAAAATAATAGATCTAATTAAGGCCTTATTTAATAATAAAATAAGCCCAATTAGCTCTAAATAAAACGTCCAACTCCTTAGACATGCAACTCCATGCTTCTTGACATCGAATCCTCCTCCTTGCCCATGCATACGTGATCATGCATGTCATCTCCCATCTCCAATGAAAGGTCTTCAATGTATCTCCGGAAATGGTCTTCTCATCACTTTCATGAATAATCTCCTTAACATGTTGAGGAATGTCCTTAATTCTTCCTCTCCTTCTCCTTAGAGTGATCAACACTCCGTGCTTCCTAGCTTCCATGCTCATGATCTCCATTCGGGCTAGGTCCTGAGATGCTCCTGCTGTAACACCCCGAATCCGTAGGACTCGAGGCGCTACAAAGTTGGTATCAGAGCCTTAGGTTTACAACAATGGCACTTGCAATCTGCAATAAAGTTCGAATAGATAAATAAACAGAACCCGAAAGGGGTCTGACTTTTCAAAAGGTTTTGGTTTTGAAATGAGTACAAATGTTTTGGGATAGCGTGTACGAGAAGCCATCACCCCTCTGAAAATCTCGGCAGTATAGATATATATAGATATTCTATTGTGATTGATTTGATATATATCTATACATATGGCATATATATAGCCTTCTAAGTTAGGTTTACGTCCTCTGCAGATGGTTCAGACTAGAGCCTTACCTGCAGCTGGACGAGGTAGAGGTAGACCCCCTCTAGGTAGAGGACGGGGTAGGATTCCCGCTAGTGATACACGTGCAGCGGAGGAGACTCACGAGGATGTTTTTGAGAGTGTCGTTCCTGAGACTGGGAACGGTGCAGCCGGGAGTCAGAGATCACAGAGAGTCCAGTCAGAGGACTCGGATCGTGTTTCCATGGGAAGATCAGAGTTTCGTGCTTATATTAGACGAGTAGAGGAGGCTGATAGAGCAGGTAGACGTGCCCCAAATCTACGGGCACATGAGGGATCATCTGAGAGATTCCACGGAGTGACTCAGGTGCCAGCTGCACTGGCACATGCTGCTGAGACTGCTCGGGTTCAGGAGGAGCATCGAGGGCCTCGACCAGATACCTGGTTGAAGGCATTCCACCAAATGGGTGTACCCCCTTTCACTAGGAAGGTGGGGTTGGAGGTTGAGTTATGGATTGAGCATGTAAACTCAACTATGGAGTCTATTAGATGTCCAACAAACAGGCAGATAGAGTTGGTGCAGACTCTGTTTAGGGATTTGGCACAGCACTGGTGGAGGGTTGTACGGTGTCAAGTCACTAGTTATGACCAGATGAGGACCATGATCAGAGAGCGTTTCTGCCCTGCCTCGCTGAGGAGAGAGAAACTGCGGGATTTTGTTGAGGCTGGGTTTGAGGATGTACCAGTCTCCGAGGCCATTAGGAGATTTCAGGAGGAGCTGGCATTGATGGGTCCAGCTGCCCCTTATGCAGATCAGCATATGTATCTTTTCTCCCGACGACTTAGGGATACTATCCGGACCTATATGGCGGGATTTCATTGTGAGTCCCTGATGGACTATTAGGACAGAGCCTCTGATTATGAGAGGGAGAGAGTTGGACAGAGGAGAGCTTCTCAAACCGGAGGGTTTGAGAAGAGACAGCGTACAGGGCAGACTAGTGGTACTGGTGGAGCTGCTGGTTCAAGGCGAGGCCAGAGCCAATAAAGTTATTCCTCTTCTGCACCGGTTGCAGATAAGAGGCGACAGTGTTACAACTGTGGTGATCCGGGACATATGCGGCCAGAGTGTACAAGGCCGTTAGTGACTTGTTTTACTTGTGGCAGATCAGGCCACAGAGCTATCTTCTGCCAACGGGGCGGAGCATCATCTCAGCAGGGTTCTTCCCCTGCTAGTGTAGCGGGAGGTGGGCAGAGACCACCTCAGCAGCAGCAGACACAAGGACAATAGAGAGTCCCAAATCGCCCTACGACTCAGTTATCTGCTCCTGGGCCGAGTAGAGGCAGAAGCCGTGGTGGGAGTACCACGGACACCAGAGGACCACAAGGTCGAGTTTTTGAGCTGAGGAGTGTAGAGGATCCCCTCGGTGTAGTCCGCCGAGGGGATCAAGGTTGATCCGGCGAAGATAGAGGCAGTAGCAACATGGACTACACCGACGAACGTCAGGAAGTACGTAGCTTCCTTGGCCTAGCCGGTTATTACAGACGTTTTATGGAGGGATTTTCTGTGATTGCCCGTCCACTGACGAGTCTACTGAGGAAAACTACCAGATTTGTATGGTCTGATCAGTGTATGCAGAGTTTTGAGGAGTTGAAGAGACGTCTGACTTCTGCTCCTATTTTGGCACAACTAGAGGGTACAAAGGATTTTGTGGTTTACAGTGATGGATCCAAGCTAGGCTTGGGATGTGTATTGATGCAGCGAGGCAGAGTGATTGCATATGCGTCTAGACAGTTGAAGACGTATGAGGAGAACTACCTGACTCATGATCTGGAGTTGGCAGGGGTAGTTCATTCACTAAAGATCTGGAGACATTACCTGTATGGTGCTACATGTCAGATCTTCACATACCATAAGAGTCTGAAGTACATTTTCACGCAGCGGGAATTGAATAACCGCTAGCGTAGGTGGCTTGAGCTGATCAAGGATTTTGATATGGAGATTCTGTATCATCCGGGGAAGGCGAACGTTGTCGTCGATGCCCTGAGCAGGAAGACTCCTCGAGAGCAGGCGATTGCGAGATTGACATTTCAGCATAAGTTGTAGAGGGATCTGATCTGGTTAGAGTTGGACATCCAGTTTCCTGATGAGGATGCCTAACTGCGTACTTTAGAGGTTTTTCCTGATCTGTTGGGTGAGATCCAACAGAAGCAGGGAACCTGCCCGACCTTGATGAGGATCCGAGAGAGGATGTCTCGGGATGAGGCACCACAGTTCCTGCTAGGAGCAGATGGAGTGTTGAGACACCGCGATCGCGTCTATGTACCCGCTGATGCGGATCTACGCCAGAGGATTTTACAGGAGGCTCACTGTACGCCTTATTTAGTGCACCCATGTACGAGTAAGATGTACCAGGATTTGAGACATTTATATTGGTGGGGAGGGCTGAAGCCCGTTGTAGCCATATTTGTGGCACATTGTGCGACCTGTCAGCAGGTCAAGATAGAGCATTGCAGACCTGGAGGTGAGCTCCATCCACTACCTGTTCCACAGAGGAAGTGGGAGGACGTCACCATGGACTTTGTGACTGGGCTGAGACCGAGCAGGAGCTTTGATGCTATCTGGGTTATAGTAGACAGATTGACGAAGACGGCACGTTTTATCCCGATCCGGGAAACGTGGCCAGTGAGCAGATTGACTGAGGAGTACACTAGGAAGATAGTGAGACTCCATGGTGTACCGAGGACGATCGTCTCAGACAGAGATGGACGATTTACCTCAAGGTTTTGGCAACAGATTCAAACTGCCTTGGGGACGAGTTTACACTTCACGACTGCGTTCAATCCTTAGACAGATGGTCAGTCTGAGAGGACCATTCAGACCCTGGAGGATATGTTGCGAGCTTGTGTGTTGGATTGGGGACAAATGTGGACAGATCATCTCCCACTAGTTGAGTTCTCATACAACAACAGCTGGCATGCATCTATTGGGATGGCCCCATATGAGGCACTGTATGGACAGAGATGTCGTACTCCGTTATGATGGATGAGTAGAGCAGTGTTAGTGGTTTGACACCTGATCAGATTCAAGATGATGTTGCTCGAGTAGCACTGATTAGAGAGCAGATGTTGACTGCCCAGAGCCGTCAGAAGTCATATGCAGATAGGAGGCGTAGACCTCTAGAGTTCAGAGTGGGAGCCCATGTGTGGCTGAGAGTGTCTCCGACACGAGGTGTTAGACATTTTGGTATTAAGGGGAAGTTGAGCCCCCGATATGTCGGACCGTTCGAGATTTCGGATCGGGTTGGGAGCGCAGCATACAAATTAGCCTAGCCGCCCTTGCGGGTTCACTGCGCCGCCCCTGCGACTTCCTGCGTTATCCGCCCCTGCGGCCAGTAATTTCCGCCTCTGCAGTTTCCTGCGGCTGCAGCCGACGTTGTTGACCTTTTGACCGTGCTTTACCCTTTTGTTCCTTCCTCCTTAAGCTTCTTCTTTGGCCTCGTGAGCAAGGGTTTTCATCTCCTTTCCCAGCTAAACCTACGTGCTTCTTCTTTCTCCTTTCCTTCCTTGATCTTGATCTTGGTTTCCTTTGAGTTTGAAAGTGTTTTGTTGTGTGGATGATGATGTTGATGAGCTTGATGTGTGTTGCTGAGCTTGGAAGCCAATGTGGTTGGTTGTGATCTTTCCTTGGATAGGACCACAACAGTGGTAAGCCTTCTATCTTCTTCTTTCTTCTTGTTTGATTCATTTCCTCTTCCTTAGCTTAGGATTAGATGTATTGGATGTAGATTGATGTTGGAATGTGTGTATATATGCATATGTATGGTTAATGGTTGATGAAGACGTGATTCCATCACGTGAAGAGCCGAAGAGGAATCGCGGGATCACATTCTGCACTGTCGCCGCCCCCGCGTTCCAGTACCGCCGCCCCTGCGGAAGACTGTCACCGCACCCGCGTCTGGAAGCCGCCGCCCCCGCGGCCACGGTCACCGCGCCTGCGTCCTTGTGCCGTCGTGCCTGCGGTTTGCCTTGCTTCGCCCCTGCGTCCCTCTTGTCACGCAGGTGCGTCTTGTCCCGGATCTACCTAGAGTAGTGTAGATCCTTTCCTTTCCTAGTATGAGCGGGTTAGTAGCATGCTAGGTATGTGTATGAGGATAGAATGATGATGAGTAGGATATCGTTATATGCCGGTTAGGGCTTTGAGGTTTATAAGTTGGATACGATCCTTATGGATCCCTTGGGTCTAGGTATGACCCCTTTGACGGATAGGAGATTGATATCCTGTTATGCCTTGTTATTAGGAAGTGTTGTCCTCCAAAGTGGAGTGGATCGTGTTTTGAGTTGTTCGTGGTTGAGACTACTCCGAGGTTGAGGTAAGTCCATAGGACTTACTTAGCTACCATCGTTATATTGGATGTATGCATGAGTGGTGTTTGTTATATGTTTTATAGCATGCGATATGGTTTATTACCTATCTATGATATATTGACCTCCCATTGTAGTGGCTGTGACAACTTGCCTTTCATCCCGTAGTGGAGTCTGGGAGGTTCTCTGTAGTCAGGTTAGATCTGGTATACGGAAAGGGCACTTACCACTCCTTATGGTATACGGGAAGGTGCGCTGATACCACTCCATCTAGCTATAACACTCAGAGAGTCAGAGGCGAGGATTATATCCATTCCTCGTGTCACATATATTCATATGCAGATATATATACTATTTGAGGGTTGGACTTTATAAAGATAATGAACCGGGTAAATGTGTGACAGCATGTTTATATGTTATGATTCCTTAAGTGTGTTTGTGCTCTAGCATCTTCTTTATATATGTGTATGGTTAGCTAGCGGTTTTATACCGTGTTGTAGATCCTTTGCAAGTTAGGAGAGCTGCAGAGTGATCCAGAGTGGGTGATCCGTTGAGGGCTCCGTACACTGGGTTTATACGTGGGATATGGGATATTTATGATGTACAAATTTATGTTTTGGGTTGTACTCAGCGGTTCTTCTGTATTACCTTTTGATATGTATGTATGTATGTATGTATGTATATATATATATATGTATATATATATATATATATATATATATATATATATATATATATATATATATATATATATATATATATATATATATATACAGTTTGATGTTTTGTTTTAATCTATATGTGCCTTGTTGTAAGATCCAGTGAACTTGTTGTCAGGCTAGGGTCAGGATCCATTGTGAGATCCTAGCCCGGTAGCACCTCGAGTCCTACGGATTCGGGGTGTTACACCTGCTTCAGTATATGCACCGGTATGTCCGACATTGTCACCCGTATTTGTTGCGAGAGTCATGGATGAGTTTCGGTTCAGGATACTAGCCTTCTCTTGCGACTAGATTTATCTCGGTACAAAGATGTTTTTTCAAGCGTTTCAATAGTTTATTTGAAAAAATATTGTAACATAACTAATGTTGTTTGAACATGTTTTTTTTGCAGCGTTCACAACATGTTGGGGCCGCACTTGCACGGATGATTGAGAAGGTGACTCAGCCGACAGACCAACATATATCGCGGTTGAGAGAGATGTTAGGTGGTCATGAGCCCGACTATCCGGTGACACATCATTGGCGAGACACGCAAGGAGATTATGACACACAACCTAGTCAACCAACGCAATATACTATTTCCAATTTTGAGTTTGGATTTGGCTAAGTTTGTATTTCATCGATTATGTTTGTATTCTATGGACTACGTTTATAAGTTTGTGTTATTTTCTATGTTTGTGTTATTTTCCATGTTTGTCTAATTCATCCAAATAAGCACAATGAATTTCATGACTAACATAACAATACCAAAAGACCGAACACAATGCATTTCATGGCTAACATAACAATAACAAAAGACCGATTACAATGCATTTCAAGACTAACATAACAATAACAAAAGACCGATTACAATGCATTTCATGACTAACATAACAATAACAAAAGATCGATTACAATGCATTTCATGACTAACATAACAATAATAAAAGACCGATTACAATGCATTTCATAACTACTCCGGTGGTTGTTGACACAATGCCCGTAACCTCTCAAATTCTTGTATGTGCACTTGATATTTTACCTCTAACCCCGCAACACTATCATCACGAACAATTGACCACTATTCAATATTGGAGGTATTGGGCATCCATCGGAGAACCAGATCTATACACAAGTTTAGGTAGTGTTAGTACAATTAAAAAAGAATAAAAACGAGCAAAGTCGGAAACTTATAAACATACCGCAACAAAGTGAGAAGCGTGATCATCCCGACAAATGAACAAGGTAGTGGTAGGCAGGGCGATCCGGGTGCGGCTTCTTGTCGGATTAGGGGAAGACATGTATGCAGAGTGCCCCAATCTAGATAAACGAGGGTGCACTAGTAAATAGTGGTGAACAATAAACCACATATGTAAGCATCTCGAACCAGTGAAAATTTGGTGCTAAGAAACCCCGGTGTAGCCAGTTGAGTCGGTTTGCGAAATCCTCAAGTACATCTCCGAGAGGAAGGAATGTTATATATCGATACGGGTTCGTCGTAAATTCCCTCCACATGATGGCACGCATCTCATTCCACTGCTCTTCATCAAAACCCAACAACACTACAAGAGCCCTAAATCCGCAATTTCCATCACCTAATACATTTTGCAAGCGGACAGCATACGAAACCATGAATGAATTGAAGTTCTCTATCCGGAAGTTGTAACCAAAAATAACAACTATTGAAATATGTGGTTCTTCGTCCCTCCGTTCATTTCCTTTTTCCCTCGCTTGTCTAATATCTTTGACATGCTCAAACCCCGACTTCTTCCTCCCGGTTTTCTTCTTCGGTCTTCCTTTGGGAATTTGGACATTAGTGTTTCTCAAATTCACAGTCTCCAGATTTTGCATTAATCTCCACAAGGTACCTTAAAGACAAAAAAAATAATTTAAATTACTTACTCAAAATATGAAATTTTGAATTTAAAAGACAAAAATAAAATACATTAATAACTCAAAAAAAGACGTTTTGAATGAAAGACAAAAATAAATAAATTAATAACTCAATTAAGTGTTACCTAGTTGTAGAACTTGGTTCTCATCTAAGGAACCTAACTCGATTTCCTTTTGAAGGTCAGTGACAACAACTTGATTCTCATTGATCTCCACCGGTTCTTCTAGACCACTCAACTGAACCCGAACCAATCGAGCTCACGCCAAATTACGTGGACATCCGTCAAGAGGAAAACCCGTTCTTCTCTCATGATACTCGCCACTTCATGTGCACAAGGTAATCCGGTAGACGACCGCACAAAGCAATTTACACAATCCGGAAGGTAATCCCCTTTGCATACTTTGATGTACGTCGCATACAAATCCCGTAGGCAAATATCGGAAACCCTACCAATAGTTGGAAAAACATCGGTAAGTTTGCAACCTCACACGAAGTCTTGAAACGGGATTTCTCCAATGATGCCATAATTTGACGAAACTCATCACTCAACATCAAATTTGATATACTTCAGACACGTCGAGAGTTGGTAGTTAGATGCATCAGTTTGCCTCTTAAAAGTAGAGTGTGTAGATTCAACCCTACACATTAAGTTCATTTGAAACATGACAATAGTTTTACTTGAACTAAAAAGATAAAATGCTAGTTATCCAAAATATAACATTATCAAAATGAAGCATACATGTTTGTAGCTTGGTTACCAAGGTGGATATATCGGTCAACCGACTAACTTGCAATTTTCTCCTTATGACATATCACGTCTTGTTCAAGTAATCCATCAACCCCCACCGATAACCCCAATGCTCGGTCATTGCTTGGTGTTGGGCCTTAAATGTTGCACTTGACTTTGATTTGAATAACGTCGTACAATCACTTTGAATTTTATGTTGCATTGTTACCGACCGTGTCTTCTTAAAGGCTTGTCCCTCTATCCCGCGGTCGACATGCCATGAACACAACAAATTTGTTGGATCTGGAAAACCCCAAGGGATAGCCCTGAAAAGGCCAAGTTCTCGATCGGTCACTATCACCTCCGGTCGGTATTTAGATGCTTGACACCACCCTTTGACCTAGCGCAAAACCTAGTTTTATGTATCCGCTTCTTCCCTTGTCATAAACGCAAAACCCAAGTGAAATGTCAAGTCGGTGCATGTTTGACCGACAATCTCCAAAAATGACATTTTGAACCTATAAGACAAAAATAAATTAATTACATTAGTAAGTAAAATTTAATTAATGGTGAAAATTAACGTATTTAAAGCCTACATGTTGGTATTGTAGGTGGTGTCCATGACCATGATGTAATGATATTTCTCCCATAATTTGATCGATTTCTTATGCGCAAATGCAATGTCTTGCAAGCTTCCATCGTCGGACTCCCTGAAACCGAAAATGAATTTTTCTTTCACCAACATGTCGAATAGGTATTGTGTTGGGCTCATCACTCCTTGTTTTAGCCTTTGAATCTTCGCCCGTGCATTGTATACATGTTGCCTCCCGTCCAACTTCATTCATACTTTTGTCCCAACATCTCATGAACAACCTTCGGTGCCGTTCCGGCTGTTTTTGCCCTTTCCAAGTCTCGAAATTGTTCACTCATCAAATGACCGGCAAAAGCGTGGCATTCTAGGTGTGTTGGCAACGCGTGGTTATGAAATCCACACTTAAGCGTCAACCGCCACACATCCCTCTCTTGTTCATATCTATTTAACAAAAATGGACAATTACATTTCTTCGAATGGGTGCACCGAGTCTTCACCGGGACATCATTTAAGTCAACAACTCTTCTCTTTCCAACCTTCTTGGTCCCGAATTATTCACACGATAACTGCACCATACAGAAACTCCGTGATTCAGACGCATTCCATGACCGTTTTATGATAAGCAGCATAAAATATTTCATTGTCTCGGCCCGAGCCCAAGCAATCATGGATTCTATATCATTCCATCATCCGTCCATTGCGAATATCTCCGAATAGTCGGGTCCTTCATATTGGTCAAATGACGGACCATCGTAAATCTTAATTAATTTAAAAATATTATTAAGTTCTACATAAACAAAAGAAACATAATAAAATTCTATATTTTGAATAATTCGGATCCACCATACCTCATTTTGAACGGCTTGATCTCCTCTTTCCTCCGATGAACTTGAAGACATTGTGTTTTCGTATGAACAAATTCTCTCAAATCTCTCCTTAAACACTCTAATTTCAACTCTTACCATCTCCACCATCTCCCTCATATTTATACTAAAACTACAATCCGGACATTAAATTTTAACTACTAACCGTTAAATTAAATTTAACCCTCAACCCCCGTGTAACACCCCAAATTATGAGAACTCGGAACGTTACTGGCTAGGACCTCACAGTGGGTCCCGGCCTTAGGTTGACGTCAATAAAGTCGGATCTTGCAACAAGGCACAAATATTTTAATTCAAATCCTTTCACAAATAAGTATTTAACTCAGACAGATTATGACCCGTACATCAGCCAACTTGTAATAAATGACTCTACTGTAATAAAATACATAAACATAATATATAACAACCCAACAACCAAACTCCTAGTAAGGAAACCCGGCGGGCCACTCCAATCCCGATTTCTCGGTAGAGATCTATCTTGCAAAAACCTAACAACACGGTAAAACCGTTAGCTACAATTCTAATACTAAGGTCACTAAAGCAGCAACACATATAAGGAAGTACTGTAAAATCAATCAGCATGTAACACACAATGTCCCGGTTTATTATCTTTCATTACGTGAAATGAGTCATTCTATTTTCCAACTTTTGCTTGTAACACAATAGTCTTCTGAGTCTTGCCCCCGTCCCCGTTTACCAGTAGGATTGGTTTTAATGCATATCCTCCGTATACACTACTGGACTGGTCGCGGGGCAATCCTCCGGCCCCATCGGCCCGGACCGACGATTACGACACGTTATCATACACTTGTTCCTTTCTTTAAAAATATAATATAGTGATCTAGTTCATTCATTTTATTTCACAAGAATAACACACACTACCCTAGTGCACACTCGGTATTAAAAAGGTAGCAAAGTGAGTCATACGAACTCACCTTATCGGTACTGGTCTCAACGTCTCGCGATCTTGCCAGTCAGAGATCCGATTATCCTGTTCCACGTTACACACCCTTAGAACGAGTTCAACTCTTAACACTGCGCGACTTATTATTCTAATCAATCAGGGTATGATATCTAGCATCGATACCCTACCGTTTTCCACGTCCTATGTTTACGGACCTAGACGTCCATTTCAAGTTCTCATTTACTAATACTTTTATTTCTTTAAAGATCTCTCTAACCCGGGAGTTTAACATCACATCTATCACTATTCCACATCATATCCTCATCCTATTTTATTCCGATTTATAACAATCTCTACGTTCACTAAACTAAGTACCAACTTTTATTTTCCGTGCGTTCTCTAATAATTCCTCAAACGATATGCCACTAATTAACTTTCCTAGCAACATAACTCAACACTTCAATAATTAAAATAATTATATAATTAATTATTTATCATCGAAAATTAATTTAACGGAATTAAAATTAACGAGGTTGGGCGGTCATGTTCTAATAATACACTTTTTCCCATCTCTTAAATACAAAGTTCTACTAGTGAAGAGTTCGTACCTCTTCTATCGTTACTACACTGCTTAATTACTCACGGTTCTCGTTCCGTTTCTTATAACATTTTAGTTCACAAATTGATATAGCGCTAACATTCTAGTTAATCAAATTCATGCCTAACTTATAATTCCTCTCGCTTAACAAGTTGTTAATTTCACTCATATACATAACTAAATTGTCCTAGAGAATTACTTAAATATATTAATCTCGTTATTAATTTATTGGAAATTAAAATTTACGGAATTTGAATTTAACGAAAAAAGGATCGAGTTTGGCTCTAACCGAAACGGATCGGTGGCACACAACCAGTTTAAGTGATGTCGGGAGGTTGGGAGTTCGACTCTCATGTCTAGCACAAATGAACAAAAAATACCAGCTGGCTTGGTACCTTCATGTCCTGAGTTCAAGTCCTGGCTACAGCATAAAACGTGTGGGATTTTAAATTAATTGGTACCCTATGGTATCGGGTTCGAAACACACGGCCAACCAAACCTTGAGTACTGTCTTGAAGCAAAACAAGGAGTCGAGATTTCAATACCTACGAGCCGCAACAGAGGAAGAGCAAGGAGAGCGGCTGGGCTTGGTTGCGCGGGAAGGCAAGGTTCAAAACTTGTAGCGCGTTTCTTCCTGTCTTTTCTCCGGCGTGTAGCAGATGGCCTCGGTTCGAGACCCGTCCCAGTAGCATTAGCGCGGTTCTAATGGCAGTAGTGAGGTGGCAGTAGTGGGTCCAGCGTGAGGTGGGGAAGTGATAGGAATCTCGATTTAGCAGTTGTAGAAGATATAGAGAAAGGTGGTCGATGTTGCAGAGAAGGAAGAGCAGTGGCAGGGGAGAGGGGCACGGAAAGAACCGCCGGACTAGAATTGCAGAGGAGGGCTGGGACGACGGCTTGGGGTTCAAGAGTGAGACACGTCAGAGGGAAGAGAGGGTGGGTGACTAGAGAGGGTAGCGGGGAGATGGATCGGCTTTCCGGCCTTCAATGCGATCTTAACGGAACTAAAACGGCTGTCTTCAATTTCACTTTATTCCGACATAAATTTCCGATAGTAACGATCTCTGCACGAGAAAGAGGACGACGCCCGTCTGTTGCTCTCATTAGACGACTCAACGAAGAAGAGAGAAGGGTGATGATTTGTCTTGTGGACCAGGGGTGATATGGCCCAATTATGGTCTGTCCACGTTGGCCCAAGAAGAAGTAGGAGTATAGCAACCAACGTGGGCTTTTGGTCTGCCAAAGTTTGGGCCTAGAGGAGAAGAAGTTTGGACTGAGGCAATAGGATAAGCAAAACACGGCCCGGTGCGAAAAGCGAAACCACCGGTCTGAATTAAATCCTATACAAAGGTTAGGTTCGTGTTCAGATCCGTTTTATTTATTTCTTTGTTTCTGTTTCGGTTTCTCGGATAAAAAAAATTAAAATTAAAATTAAATTAGATTTTAAAATAACCCGGAAAAATAATAAAATTTTTTGGTTATTATATCAGTCACCTCTTAAAATAAGTTTCGTCCCGAAACTTAGGGTGATGTACGGTTACTCCGAGTTTCGGACTTCCAATTCATAATTATGGTCATTCTTAGGGGAACATTTCTCCATTTCTTTCAACCCGAATGAACCGGTATCACACGCATCTTGAGGGCAATCATCAATCTATATCTAATCACTCAAACTTTAACTACAGAGCATATAATAAACACATAACACATAAGCGAGCTTAAGACTAACTCGTCGATTTAAAGTCACCATTATCGCGTAACACATAAGCGAGCATATAATAAACACATAACACGTAACCTCCCCGACTCGCTCCAATATCGCGCATCGAGTAGGTGATACTCTTAACCACACATGTGAACCGACTCGAATTCTAGCGGTCCGCACTTCTTATCAGCATAAAACCTCTAGTGACTTTGCGCTGCTAGCCTCCGTTCCCGTATCCAGATTACCCGAGCCATGTCATCCTGTATCTGTTCCCACAATCTCGAACTGAACCGTCCATTTTTGTCCGAGATGTTAGTCCTAGACATGCCATGTAGTCCCATTATCCATCATGTGAACTCCTTTGCTAACCGTCTCACCTCCCCCGTTTCCTTGGGGATTTAAACGACCGGTCTTGGTGAGTCTATTCACCACAACCCGATTACTGTCAAATCTCCTGCTAGATCTCAGCCATGTAACAACGTCCATAGTTATGTCTTCCTACTTTCACTATGGACCCAGCTGTGGTTAGAACTCTTCTTTGGTCGGGGAGCTCAATCTTGACCTGCCGACAAATCGCACATTGTGCCACAAATCTGGTCGCATCTGCTTAGATCATTCCACCAGTAGGACCGTCTGAGGTCTTGGCACATCTTACTTGTACCTGATGTGCCGAGTACACTGTAGAATGGGTCTCATGTAGTATCCTCTGTCACAGCTCCTCATTCAGAGGGACATAAACACGCCCTTGGCGTCCCATCCCAGGATATCCTCTCCCGGATCCTGGATATGGTAGGCAGGTACCCTGCTTATGTCGAATCTCGTTTAACAAGCCGGCATCAGCTCCAATGCACCTAAGTGTCGGTCGGCATGTGGAAATTGGGTCTCTACCTCTAACCTGTCAAGATCCTTCTACAGATCGGGATGAGCCATCAAACGAGCTATATAGCCTTCTCTCGAGGCGTCTTCCTGCTCCAGGCGCCGGCGACTATATTCGCTTTTCCTGGGTAATACAAAACTTTCAGGTCGAATCCTTAATCAACTCAAGTTATCTCCTCAGCTCGTTGAGTGAATATATATTTCAGACTCTTATGGTTTGTGAAGATCTAACAAGTAGTCACATACAAGTAGGCACGTCAATCTTAAGAGAGTGCACCAATGTTGTTAACTCCAGATCATGTGTGGGGTAGTTCTCTTTGTACGTCTCACTAGCGAGACGCATATGTTAAAACCTTACCCTTCTGCATCAATACGCACCGCAAGCCTAGTTTGGATGCATCGCGGTACACCACAAAGTCCTTTGTACCCTCTGGCTGGGTTAAGATCGGGCGGAAGTCAACCTCCTTTTCAGCTCCTCAAAACTCCTTTGGCAGGCTCAGACCACACAAAACGGGTGGTCTTCCTCAATAGACCGGTGAGTGGTCAGGCAATGACCAAGAACCCTTCCACAAACCGTCTAAAATATCCAGCTAGCCCTAGAAAACCGCGCACCTTCTTAATGTTTCTAGGAGGTTGCACTAACAAAACGAACTTAAACTTGGCCGGGTCAACCTTGATCCTTGGCCGTAACCACATGTCCCAGAAAGGCTACCTTTGACATCCAAAACTCACACTTGGACCACTTAGCATGGAGTTGGTTATCTAGTAGTACATGTCATACTGTCCTCACGTGTCCAACAGGCTCCTCTCGGTTCCGTAAATACACCAAGATATCGTCGATGAAGAGTACTACAAATTGATCTAGGTATTGATGAATATCCCATTCATCAACTTCATGAACACGGCCAGCGCGTTAGTGAGCCCGACTGTCATCACCACAAACTCATGATGACCGTATCTGGTCCAGAAAGTTGTCTTAGGGATATTCTGATCTCTCACCCTCAACTGGTGATATCTTGACCTCGAATCGATCTTGGAGAAGACTGAGGCCCCCTGCAACTGTGTAGCAGGTCGCCGCTATGGGGTAACGGATACTTGTTCTTGATCGTTACCCGGTTAAACTCTCTGTAATCTATGCAAGGTCTCATGGATCCATCATTCTTCCTCACAAACAGTACCAAGACACTTCAAGGAGAGACACTAGGTCGGATGAACCCTTTCTCTGCCAACTACTCTAACTGTTTCTTCAACTCTGCCCTCTCAATAAGTGTCATCCGGTAGGGAGCCTTCGAGATCGGTCTCATGCCCGGCTCCAACTCCATAACTGAATTCTACGCTCCGCTGTGGAGATGGGCCAGGGAAATCATCTTGGAAAATCCTCTATGCACGCACTACTGGTACATCCTCTAGCCTTGGACCCTTCTCTTTAGCTCTTCAAGCTCTCCAGATCTAGTCCAGATCAAACAAGATATTTAGTCTTATTCCGCAAATAGGAGGGCGGTAAATGTCCTTTCTTTCTCTAGACGGTCCTCTTGGGTATCGGATTGGTGTCTCGACTCATACTCCAACGTCGTTCTTAACTCTCCCGTGATCTTTGTCGCTCAGATATTCATTGTTTCTCCCACTGATTGTTGTCTCACCACCTTCTCATTTATTGGGTCAACAACAAATCTTTCAACCCAACCAAGTTCCAAGTCTCATTGCAAGCCTTCTCCCTCCGTGTGATATCTCACCTTCTGACTTAATCAATTATTGCTTTAATTGCTGCCGGGTAAACCGCAAGCGCATTAATGTCCTTGATTGGGGCGTCTTTTCCTGTGTATGTTCACTATTTTCTAGTTTCGCTCTGCATGATATTGTTCTCCATGATCGTCCCGGTCTATGGGCTGTCTTATCGGTCTCGTCTTTGCTATTTTCCGGTGATACTGCGTCTCAGGTCGTTTGTATTCTTAACTTATCATTTCCATGCAGGTAGTGGCTATCGAACGTCAACGCTTCTCTTTGAACGTCCTTACTCTTTAACTGCTCATTCTCCGTTATTTGGGTATTCTCCCCTCTTGTCCACTTGTCTTCGTGGGATTGTCCACTTCATCTCAAAGAATCCATTTAAGGTGGATGTGTAGACGTGACCAGGCCATTTCACACTCTTAGCGAGTTCTGTCCTAAGAAATTATTCTCGATTCTTGTTATTCTCTTTTTCTCCATTTTCTCGGGTCTTTCTTAGATCAACTGTATTTTTCAATCATTATCCCCTGTCAAATCAATCGTCACGTAGCAATGTGGCATCTTGCCCGCTTCAATGTACTGATGCTCTTTCCTTGTGGCTTATGTATCATCATTCATTCGTGCCAGTTCCTTTACTGTATTTAGCAATGTGGCATCTTGCCCGCTTCAATGTACTGATGTTCTTTCCTTGTGGATTATGTATCATCATTCATTCGTGCCAGTTCCTTACTGTATTTGGTTATGACACTCAATCGTCACTTAGCAATGTGGCATCTTGCCTGCTTCAATGTATTGATGTTCTTTCCTTCTCTGTCCAGGTACCTCTTTCTTCGGTTTCTTAGATTCCATTGCTTGCTTCCTTCTTTGTAACCTTACCGGTGTTGTTCGTTTACTCGTTCTTGCTTGACTTCCTGCGAAAGCGATCCCCAATTCTCAACTTCTTTTTGTCGTCCAACTGACATGATCGTACTTCATGACACCGCAAGATAACTTATTATCGCATTCCTCGAAGCACTATGATTCTCTCTTCTTCTAGCTCCCGTTTCTTGGGAATATCTCTTGACGTTGGCTCCTCGAGTCCTTGCCCAAAGGACGCCTTTATTGACTCTCGTGTCTTTTTCTGCATCGTTTCACTTGCTCTTTCTTCTTATTGCACACTTGATGTAATTACAATTAATGCGGTTCCAATCGTTATCTTCATATTTTTGGAAGGTCACAACGATTGTATCTCTGGAGTCCGGAATCATTATGTGAACCTTGGGGCTTTCTTCGAGGCGTGACCTTATTGGTTGGTTCTATCTTCGAATTCCTAGTATTGTCGGGTCATACTTTCAACAGTCTCAAGCTCCATCCTCTCGTCTTTGGAACGCTTTTATTCCTCCACTCTCGTGCTTGATATGTAGCGCCTTATTAATTCTACTCCGTGCGGGAAGGGTAGAAAGGTAATTACCTTTACCCCAACCCGACAAGGTTACTATCTTGGTGTGCGCCGTCTATACGAGACAGACGACTATAACTAGCATTAAAACTCTAAGTAAAGTCACACTAACTTACTACTACCGAGATCTGCAGAGTGGAACGGTGGTTTCCGTACTACTACCCAACCCGACTAAAGAAGAAACAAACTTTTAAATTCATTTTGGAAAGTCATATCCTTTTTCGGGTTCTGTTTATACTTGGCCTTTTTAGAAGATTGCGAGTGCCATTGTTGTCAAGCTAGAGCTCTGATATCATGTTGTAACACCCCGAATTCTGAGAACTCGGAACTTTACTAGCTAGAACCTCACAGTGGGTCCCGACCTTAGGTTGACGTCAATAACGTCAGATCTTGCAACAAGGCACAAATATTTTAAATCAAATCCTTTCACAAATAAGTATTTAACTCAAACAGACTTTGACCCGTACATCAGCCAACTGGTAATAAATTACTCTAATGTAATAAAATACATAAACATAATATATAACAACCCAACACCCAAACTCCTAGTACGGAAACCTGATTGGGCACTCCACTCCCGATTTCTTGGTAGAGATTTATCCTGCTAAAAACTTAACAACACGGTAAACCGTTAGCTACAATTCGTTACTAAGGTCACTAAAGCACAAACACATATAAGTAAGTATTGTAAATCAATCAGCATGCAACACACAATGTCCCGGTTAAATATCTTTCATTACGTGAAATGAGTCATTCTATTTTCCAACTTTTGCTTGTAACACAAGAGTCTCCCGACTCTTGCCCCTATCCCCGTTTACCAGTAGGGTTGGTTTTGATGCATCTCCCCCGTATACACTACTGCACTGGTCGTGGGGCAATCCTCCGGCACCATCGGCCCGGACCGACGGTTATGGCACGTTATCATACACTTGTTCGTTTCTTTAAAAATAAAATACAGTGATCTAGTTCATTCATTTTATTTCACAAGAATAACACACACTACACTTGTACACTCGGTATTAAAAAGGTAACTAAGTGAGTCCTATGAACTCATCTTATCGGTACTGGTCTCAACGTCTCGCGATCTTGCAAGTCAAAGATCCGATTATCCTGTTCCACGTGATACACCCTTAGAACGAGTTCAACTCTTAACACTGCGCGACTTATTATTCTAATCAATCAGGTTATGATATCTAGCATCGATACCTTCCGTTTTCCACGTCCTATGTTTACAGACCTAGACGTCCATTTCAAGTTTTCATTTACTAATACTTTTATTTCTTTAAAGTTCTCGCTAACTCGGGAGTTTAACATCACATCTGTCACTATTCTACATCATATCCTCATCCTATTTTATTCCGATTTATAACAATCTCTACGTTCGCTAAACTAATTAATTGGTACCCTATGGTATCGGGTTCGAAACACACGGCCAACCAAAACTAGAGTACTGTCTTGAAGCAAAACAAGGAGTCGAGATTTCAATACCTACGAGCCGCAACAGAGGAAGAGCAAGGAGGGCGGCTGGGCTTGGTTGCGCGGGAAGGCGAGGGTTCAAAACTTGTAGCGCGTTTCTTCCGGTCTCTTCTCCGGCGTGTAGCAGATGGCCTCGGTTCGAAACCCGTCCCAGTAGCATTAGCGCGGTCCTAATGGAAGTAGTGAGGTGGTAGTAGTGGGTCTAGCGTGAGGTGGGGAGGTGATAGAAATCTCGGTTTAGCAGTGGTAGAAGATACAGAGAAAGGTGGTCGATGTTGTAGAGAAGGAAGAGCAGTGGCAGGGGAGAGAGACACGGAAAGAACCGCCGGATTGGAATTGCAGAGGAGGGCTACGGAAAGAACCGCCGGACTGGAATTGCAGAGGAGGGTTGGGACGACGGCTTGGGGTTCAGGAGTGAGACACGTCAGAGGGAAGAGAGGAAGGGTGACTAGAGAGGGTAGAGGCGAGATGGATCGGCTTTCCGGCCTTCAATGCGAGCATAACGGAACTAAAATGGTTGTCTTCAATTTCACATTAATTCCGACATAAACTTCCGATAGTAACGATCTCTGCACGAGAAAGAGGACGACGCCCGTCTGTTGGTCTCATTAGACGACTCAACGAAGAAGGGAAGGGTGATGATTTGTCTTGTGGACCAGGGGTGATATGGCCCAATCATGTTCTGTCCACGTTGGCCCAAGAAGAAGTAGGAGTGTAGCATCCAGCGTGGGCTTTTGGTCTGCCGAAGTTTGGGCCTAGAGGAGAAGAAGTCTGGACTGAGGCAATAGGATAAGCAAGACACGGCCCAGTGCGAAAAACAAAACCACCGGTCCGAATTAAATCCTATACAAAGGTTTGGTTCGGGTTCGGGTTCGGATCCGTTTTATTTATTTCTTTGTTTCCGTTTCAGTTTCTCGGATAAAAAATAAAAAGAAAAATTAAATTAAATTTTAAAATAACCCGAAAAAATAATTTAAAAAAATTCGGTTATTACATCCGGATTAAATAACATCAGTAAAAAAAAAATTCACACATTTGGTCTCTCACACTACTCTCTCACACTTAAAATACGAGAGACCAAAAAAAATACTCTCTTATCTCATATATTGTGCGAGAGACTAAATTATTTTCTCTAATTAATGAGGAATTTATTAATGATAACGTATAACAGCTCCTCTTGAATATATTATGACTTGGACTCTTGAACATAAAATCGAGGTAAGCACAATTCCCGGATTCTTCGCATCTTCATATCTTATTTGGAATATGATATAACGCACATCCCATGTGATGGAAAATAATGATATCTGTCATATCTTATTTGTATTTTATGATATAATATTGTTCGAATCTGTACCATACTAAGATCAATTTACTTACCGTTAATTATTTATATATTATTTATAACTTAAAAACTAATAAATTTAAAAATAATCTAATAATAATACGATCACATTTTCGAATGTGTTTTACTATATAGTAAGATAAAATAATTGGAAATGTTCATATTTTTTTTCATTTTTAAAAAATCAATTTTAATATTTTTTGAAAAATATTCAGATATTTTAAAAAAAATTTATTCATGTTTAAAATATATAGAAAAAAAATTGAAATTTTTTTCCCAAAAAATTATATTCGATTTTTGAAAAAATCGACTTTTTCTAAAATAAATCAAATATTTTTAATAAAAAGTTTTTGTCATATACACAAAAGTATTTTAAAATATTTAGAAAAAAAACACCGGAAAAAATTAAGAAAGTTTTGATTTTTATAAAAATTAAAAATACTTTACATTATTTATGACTTTTAACATATTAATTTATTTTTTAAAAAACAAATCCGCATTATATTCCTAATCCTAAATTTTTTAATGACATGAAAAAATTAGTTGTCAAATTATCACTAGGGTTAGAACTTTTCCTGAAAAATGGGTTGTATTATTTTTATAAATACGTTGATAGTATGTATCACTTTAAATAATTTTCAAAGTTGGTACTATTTTGAGTTTAATTGATAATTTTAATTTTTTTAATTTTTTTTAAAAAAAACTTTTTAGTAATACTTTTTATTTTAATAACTTGACATATGCTATTAGTCTTATTAAATGTTGGGTAAATTCACTATTTAAATTTAATTATTTGATATTGTAAATTTTAACTTAGACACGCTACTTACACTATATAAATCTCTTTCATTTATATTTTAATATATTATTTTTTAATAATTTAAATTTAAATTTTATGATTTGTTTTTTCCTTCTTTTTTATTAGTATATGTTTTACGAATGACTTCTTATCTATCTTATGTACTAAAACAACACGTGAACTAATACTTGGCACAGTTTGGTGTGGTCACTTCATCAATTTTACATTGTCGTCTATTTTTAATCCTCCTTTACAATGTAAAAAACACAACTTTACAACAAGTATCAGATAAACAGTAACATAATGAATTATCAAACATATTTTATGACACACAATTATCGTTTAACCCGTGCAGGGCACGGGTATTAAAACTAGTAACATACTAAAACAGAACGCACTTTGTCCACGTGTCGCGTGTTAAACCTAGACACCTCATTTTTTCTCTTCAATTTATTTCCACTATTGCCACAAGATATTTACGTATTTTCCATTTTCTTTTATAAAAAAATTTTCATTAAAAATAAAAATAGTCATCCGTGCCACATTAGTTTTACATATCAGATTAGCTTTACTTATATTTAATTAAAATTAAATTTTTTTAATGAAAATAGAATAAAAAAAACGTACCCGCTAGAGAATCAATTTCTTAACCGATAATTTTTAACAATTAATCTTAATAGTTAATAATTGTTAATAAAATAAATTAGTATCTTGACCGATTGAGTGAATAACCGTTATCCTAATAACTAATAAATGTAGATATGAGATTTGCAAATACAATACCATAAATATTTTTAATAAGCAAATTCGCACAAGGTGTATACAATAAATTAGCAGTATAAACAAATAGAACATTAAATTAAAAAAAATGAAAAACCAACTAAAATAGTAACTATTTAACCAATTTTTTTTAAAAAAATTGTATAGCTAAAAAATTTGAATTTAGTTTTATTTTACTTATTTTCTTAAGATTTTATTTAATCTACTATCTATCTATATACTAAAGCAGTCCGTGAACTTACACGTGGCACAGTCTGGTGAATCCACGTCATTAAATTTACACGTGGCACAGTCTAGTGAATTCACGTCATTAAATTTACACGTGTCAATTTTTTGTTAATCTAGGTCCCACCATGTTAAAACAATTATTTAAAATATTTAATTTACTAATTTTAACTAATTTATTTTATATACTGAGTTTTTAAATGTTAATATACGTATAACTTTTTTCACCAAATCTCTTTCACCAAATTTATTTTAAATATTTTACTAACTAATTTTTAATTAGTCTCTCATATTATTAATTCACCTTTAATTATTTATAATTAAAAAATTAAAATGGTTAAACTTTACAATCTTATTTAAAGATCTTAATGTTTTATCAACTTATATTTTATAATTTCAACTTAACTTATATTTTCTACAACTTATATACTTTATTTTACACTTAATCTTATTTTATTTTTATATATTTTTCAACGCCTTTTTTACAACTTATAAAATTTATTATTTATTTAAACTTTTAAATATTTTAATATATTTTTTATTTATATTTATTAATTTTCAATTGAACTTTTTTTTTTGAAACTTATAAAAAAAAAATTTCAAAAACTTTTAAACGATTAAAAAAAAATACATCTTCATTTTAGAGAATAAAGAAAATTTAAGAATAAAAAAAATTATTTTTGTATAATAATTGGTTTTTCATTTAAAAAAAATTGATTTATATATTTTTTTGAAAAAATTTCAGATATTTTTGGATAATTTTATATAAAAACTCATAACTTTCATATTATAAATATATGTAAAAAAATCGAAATAGTTTTCCCAAAACAAATAATCGATTTTTTTAAAAAAAGATATCGACTTTTTAAAAACAAATCAAATACTTTTAATAATTTTTTTTTGTCATTTACACAAAAGTATGTAAAAAATCAATAAAGTTTCGATTTTTTTTATATTAAAAATTAATTTATTTTACTTAATTTATGACTTTTACCTTATTAATTTATTTTAAAAAATCCATATTAAACTCATAATCTTAAATTTTTTGATGAATCTTTACCAGAGTTAGAATTTTTTTCGGAAAAATAAGTTATATTATTTTTTATAAATACGTTGATAGTATGTATCATTTTCAATAATTTTTAAAGTTCGTAATATTTTGAGTTTAATTGATAGTTGTTATTATTTTGATTTTTTTTAAAAATCTTTTGTGTAATATTTATTATTTTAATAACTTGATATATGCTATTAGTCTTACTAATTGTTAGGTAATTCCCTATTCAAATTTAACTATTTGATTATTGTAAATTTTGACTTAGACATGCTACTTATATTATATAAATCTCTTTCATTTATATATTAATATATATTATTTAATATTATTAATTTAAAATTTATGATTTGTTTTACCCTTCTTTTTTTGTTAGTATATGTTTTACACATGACTTCTTATCTAACTTATATAATAAAAACAACCGTAAACTGATACTTGACATAATTTTGTGGAGTCACCTCATCAATTTTAGAATGTCGTTTATTCGTTAACCCAAATCACATAATCTAACATTTAATTCAATAAGCCCTAATTATTTCTTGGATTGATATTAACTTTGACATTCTGAGTATCTCAAAGAATATTGTCCCGAAATCCTCTTTCCCGATTTTTATTGCAGGATTTGAATTCTTGCTTGATTTCCATTCATAATGTGAAAAATAAAGTCTTACAACAACTATCACATAACAATTAAGACAATTCTCAACATAATGAATTATTAAACATTTTCTTCACGCACAATTATCGTCTAACCCGTGCAGGGCACGGGTATTAAAACTAGTATAATACTAAAACAAAAGTAAATAACGCCACTTGTCATTCCCACATTGAGTCACCTCGGATTTTGTCACATGTCATCACTACGTTAAGCCACATAAGATTTCGCCATGTGTCGTCTCTAGGTTGTGCCACCTCATTTTTACTTCTTTATTTTATTTATTTTAATACTCTCTAAATTAAGATAACAAATTAAGTCATCATCTAAACAAGGAAATTATATTATTATGTAGGATATAATTCAATTCTTTTATTGACTTTCTATAATTATAAAAGGAGATTTTTTAAATTCTTATTCAAAACTTATTATATTTTCTTTGATTTTATGGTATTACTTCTTACATAACTAAATTTACAAATATAATTGGTATATAAATTTGTTTGGTGAGAATATATCAATCTTATCTTTATTATTATTATTATTGTTGTTATATATATACTTCAAAATTAAACTATTTATCTTTTAAATATAAAATTCAATTTTATACTATTATTATAATTAATAATTATATGACAAGTGTTATCACCATAAATAGTTAACTTACTCAAAAACATTAATGTAAGTCATTTTGATATTATTGAAAAAGATTAAATTCTGTTTAAAGTTATCATTGATTATAAAAAATAATAATTTACCTAAACTTTATATATTATTTTTATTGTGATATTTATTATTTATTACATTAATAATTATTACTTAGTTTAATGTTTTACCAATTCCGTACAAGACACGGGTACTAAGCTAGTATATATATATAGGATCCGATAGAAACAGCTCTTAGAGTAGGGAATAGGAACCCCTATGATCCGTTGGATTAAAAATTGTACGCTCATGATGGGAGGTGCATAATAAGCTTTCCAAGGTGAGAATCACATGATTGTTCAATATTCATTATTCATTCATTAAATAAGGAAATCAGATTTTTTATTTTTGGGGTGAATATATTATTATGACTTCCAAGCTATCCCAAATTAACGTTCAATTAATTGCTTCTATTGACTAGTTAAAAATTTTGTTGAACAATCACAATATTCTGAAATTCGTCTATTAATACAGTCGTTAATATTTGGTTCAAATTTGTACTGCCTCGTTAATATAGTGGTCGTTATTTTATGATTTATAGTAGTCGTTAAGTGTTTTAGTATTATACTTGTTAAAATTCGTCTATTGATATGGTCGTTAAAATCCGTTAAGTGTTATAGTGGTCGTTATTTTATGATTTATAGTAGTCGTTAAATTTTTTCATGTATTATACTCGTTAAAATTCGTCTATTGTTATGGTCGTTAAAATCCGTTAAGTGTTATAGTGGTCGTTATTTTATGATTTACAGTAGTCGTTAAATTTTTTCATGT
This sequence comes from Fagopyrum tataricum, assembly GCA_002319775.1. Taxonomy (NCBI): domain Eukaryota; kingdom Viridiplantae; phylum Streptophyta; class Magnoliopsida; order Caryophyllales; family Polygonaceae; genus Fagopyrum; species Fagopyrum tataricum. The sequence continues at coordinate 24,275,389 of CM008284.1, read as the reverse complement.
ATTATACTCGTTAAAACTCGTCTATTGTTATGGTCGTTAAAATATAAATTAATCAGTAAAATATTAAGATCTATTATAGGAAATACAATAACTTTATCAATGACAATATCAAAATTACCATATATATTGTTTAATCTTGGACGTTCATACTTATCAATCATACGGTTAATAAACGTTCCTACTCCCTACTCTAAGAGAGGTTCCTATATGATCCTAACTATATATATATATATATATATATATATATATATATATATATATATATATAGAGAGAGAGAGAGAGAGAGAGAGAGAGAGGGAGGGAGGGAGGGAGGGAGGGAGGGAGGGAGGGAGGGAGGGAGGGGGAGGGAGGATCAAGTAAGAACATGTTTTACGGAAAGAAATGAGAACAAATCTAGATCACACGATTTAAATCATTCGACGGATATGATTTGATATAAATTAAGGCAATAATTAATTATATATAAATCCAACATGATCCTATATTTGCACATTTTATCGTCTGAATTTCAAGCCGACATAGATGAAGGTGAATGTACATAGTCATTGTAACACCCCAAATCCGTAGGATTCGAAGTGCTACTGGGCTAGGATCTCACAATGGATCCTGACCCTAGCCTGACAACAACTTCACTGAATCTTACAACAAGGCACCAATAGATTAAAACAAAACATAGAAACTGATATATATGTACATGTAAAAAGGATGATACAGAGTACTGCTGAGTACAAAGTCAAACTGAAATCCGTACAATAATGATAAACCCAAAATCCCACGAATACGCCCAGTGTACGGAACCCTCAGCAGATCACTCTCCAGCTCTCCTAACCTGCAAAGGATCTACAACACGGTATAAAACCGTTAGCTAACTATACACATATATAAGAAGATGCTAAAGCACAATCACATATCAGAAATAATAAACACTTCAGCATGATATCAAACATTTACCCGGTTTATTATCTTTAATAAGTCAAATCACTTAATCGTATAAATAGATATATATGAAGATAGGTGACACGAGGAATATAATCCTCGCCTCTGAGTGCAATAACCAGCTGGAGTAGTATCAGCACACCTCCCGTGTACCCTATATGAGTGGTGAGGGTCCTTCCCGTATACCAGATCTGACATGACTACAAAGAACCTCCTAGACTCCACGACGGGATGAAAGGGAAAGATTATCACGGCCACTACAATGGGCGGTCAATATAACATAGGTCGGTGACCATAATAACACATGCTATAAAGCATATAACACACACACCACTCAAGCATACATCCAATATAAGGATAGTAGCTAAGTAAGTCCAAACTGGAGGACAACACAACCTATACAAGACACACATAGATATATCAATCTACTATCACACAAAGGGGTCACACCTAGACCCAAGGGATCCATAAGGATCATATCCAACTCGTAACCTCAAGGCCGTAACTGGCATATCTATATCATACTCATCATAAACCGATACCTAGAATGGTACTAGTTCCCTCATACTAGGAAAGGAAAGGTGCTACCCAACTATGGGTAGTCCCGGGACAAGACGCACCTGCGTGATCAAGGGACGCAGGGGTGGAACGCAGGAAACCGCGGACGCGGTGGCACTCAACCGCGGGGGCGGTGACAAGGGTCGCTGGCAACGCAGGCACGGCGCTGCGGCACAAGGTCCGCAGGGGCGGTGACTTCTGGCCGCGGGGCGGCAACACTGCAGAGGGCGATTCCGCAGTTTGTCCTCGGCTCTTCCCGTGATCAAATCCCGCCTTTTCTCTTCCAAATCCACACACAAACATGTCCATACACATACTAACATCAATACCCTTAGCATACATCTAATCCTAAGCTAGAAAGATTGAATCAAAGAAGAAGAGAAGGAGAAGAAGCAAGAACTCATCACTACTGAAGATCCTAGGCTGTAGGGAGGATCAACACACACCAAAGCTGGCTTCCAAGCTCAGCAACACACACACTAGCATCATCATCAACCACAAAGTACAACAACTCTCTTCCAAACCAAAGGAAATCAAGACAAGATCACGGTGAAGCAAGGGAGAAGCAAGAAGAACGTGGAAAACTGAAGAAAGGAGTGAGGATGGAAACCCTTGATCATCCAAGAGCAAGGAAAGACATAAGCAAAGGTAAAGCACGGGTCAACGAAGTCAACAAAGCCGGCTGCAGCCGCCATAATCCGCAGGCGCGGTCTTCTGAGCCGGAAGGGCGGCACCTGGTGCCCGCGGGTGCGGCTAGGCCAATCTCGGCCCAAAGCCAATCTTGGCTATGGTCCGATCTCGGTCCGAAAGAATAGGGGTCTCACATCTCACCCCCCTAAAAACAAGTTTCGTCCCGAAACTTGCAAAAACCTCGAATCACTCGGACTCACCAGCCGAGGTACAACTCTCTATAACTTCAAGCATAAGCATGGAGGAACTCATCCACTCCAACAACAAACTATACTATCCAAGGCCTAGAGGAAAATCATCTCTAGCCAAACCATAAACATATCACAAGGCATAGAGGAAGCACATCTCTAGCCGTATCATAACCATAACAGAAAGTCATGGAGGAAGAACATCTACAACACTACTATGTCCATCAAAATAGCATGGAGGAAAGAACCATCTCCAGCTAAACCTATCATATCACAATAGCATGGAGGAAAGAACCATCTCCAACTATAAACAAGAATCATACTAGCATAACAAGATCTAATAAGATCATAATCATATCAAAGCTAGCATGAAATAAACACATCATAACATATAAGCATATAAGCAGATAAGACTCACCAAGCTAGTACTAAGATCTACTCGGTGATCCTACTGGTGCACCTATCTCGGCATAGAACTCTGGATAGTTCCTCTGGATACTATCCTCAGTCTCCCATGTAGCCTCCTCGGGTCCTCGTCTCGACCACTGTATCCTCAACATAGGAATGTCCTTCGAACGCAGGCGTCTCATACCTCACTCTAGGACTGCAATAGGACGCTCAACAAACGTGTGGTCCGGCTCAACCACCAAATCATCATAACTCACGATGTGTCTCGGATCTGGTATGTACTCCCTCAGCTGAGACACATGAAATACAGGGTGAACACCCTCTAATCTCGGAGGCAAGGCTAATCTGTAAGCTGCGCTCCCAACCCGATCCAAAATCTCGAACGATCCGACATATCGGGGACTCAACTTCCCCTTAATGCCAAAACGCCTAACACCTCGTGTCGGGGGCACTCTCAGCCACACATGGGCTCCAATTCTGAACTCTAGAGGTCTACGCCTCCTATCAGCATAAGACTTCTCACGGCTCTGCGCAGTCAGCATACGCTCTCTAATCAATGCTACTCGAGCCATATCATCCTGAATCTGATAAGGTGCTAAACCACTGACACTGCTCTGCTCATCCCAGCATAACGGGGTACGACATCTCTGTCCATACAACGCCTCATATGGGGCCATCCCAATAGATGCATGCCAGCTGTTGTTGTAGGAGAACTCAACAAGTGAGAGATGATCCGTCCACACCTGTCCCCAATCCAACACACAAGCTCGCAACATATCCTCTAGGGTCTGAATGGTCCTCTCTGACTGACCATCTGTCTGAGGATGGAACGCAGTCGTGAAGTGCAAGCTCGTCCCCAGGGCAGTCTGAATCTACTGCCAGAATCTCGAGGTAAATCGCCCATCTCTGTCTGAGACGATCGTCCTCGGTACACCATGGAGTCTCACTATCTGCCTAGTGTACTCCTCAGCTAATCTGCTTACCGGCCACGTCTCCTTGATAGGAATGAAACGTTCCGTCTTCGTCAATCTGTCTACTATGATCCAGATGGCATCAAAACTCCGGCTCAGCCTCAGTCCAGTCACAAAATCCATGGTGACGTCCTCCCACTTCCTCTGTGGAACATGAAGTGGATGGAGCTCACCTCCAGGTCTGAAATGCTCGATCTTGACCTGCTGGCAGGTCGCACACTGTGCCACAAATCTGGCCACATCGGGCTTCAACCCTCCCCACCAATATATACGTCTCAAGTCCTGATACATCTTACTCGTACCTGGATGTACGGAGTAAGGTGTACAGTGAGCCTCCTGTAAAATCCTCTGCCTCAGCTCTATATCAGCAGGTACACAGACGCGACTGCGGCGCCTCAAAACTCCATCTGCTCCAAGCAGGAACTGTGGTGCCTCATCCCGAGACATCCTATCTCGTATCCTCATCAATGTCGGGCAGCTCTCCTGCTTCTGCTGGATCTCGCCCAACAGATCAGGAAGGACCTCTAATGTACGCAGCTGGGCATCCTCATTAGGAAACTAGATGTCCAACTCTAACCAGATTAGATCTCTCTGCAACTGATGCTGAACTGTCAATCTAGCAATCGCCTGCTCTCGAGGCGTCTTCCTGCTCAAGGCGTCGGCGACAACGTTCGCCTTCCCTTGATGGTACATAATCTCTAAATCAAAATCCTTGATCAGCTCGAGCCACCTACGCTGGCGGTTATTCAATTCCCGCTGCGTGAAAATATACTTCAGACTCTTATGGTCTGTGAAGATCTGACATGTAGCACCATACAGGTAGTGTCTCCAGATCTTCAGTGCATGAACTACCGCTGCCAACTCCAGATCATGAGTCGGGTAGTTCTCCTCATACGTCTTCAACTGTTGAGACGCATAAGCAATAACTCTGCCTCGCTTATCAAAACACATCCCAAGCCTAGCTTGGATGCATCACTGTATTCCACAAAATCCTCAGTACCCTCTGGTTGTGCCAAAATAAGAGCAGAAGTCAAACGCCTCTTCAACCCCTCAAAACTCTGCCTGCACTGATCAGACCACACAAATGTGGTAGTCTTCCTCAGCAAACTCGTCAGTGGACGGGCAATCACAGAAAATCCCTCCACAAAGCGTCTGTAATAACCGGCTAGGCCAAGGAAACTACGTACTTCCTTGACGTTCGTCGGTGTCTTCCATGCTGCTACTGCCTCAATCTTCGCTGGATCCACCTTGATCCTCTCAGCTGAAACCACATGACCCAGGAATGCTACCTCTGGCATCCAGAACTCACACTTAGAGAACTTAGCATAAAGTTCTCTATCCCGCAAAACTTGCAATACAGTCCTCAGATGTCCTGCATGCTCCTCTCCACTGCGAGAGTATACCAGAATATTATCAATCCAGGAAGTCGATGAAGATACTGTTCATCAACTCCATAAAGACGGTTGGGGCATTCGTAAGCCCAAATGGCATCACTACAAACTCGTAGTGGCCATATCTGGTCCGGAATGCTGTCCTGTGCACATCCTGCTCCCTCACCCTCAGCTGGTGATACCCGGAACGCAGGTCAATCCTGGAGAACACAGTCGCTCCCTGTAGCTGATCTAACAAATCATCAATACGCGGCAGTGGATACTTGTTCTTGATGGTCACCTTGTTCAGCTCTCTGTAATCTATGCATAACCTCAGTGATCCGTCCTTCTTCCGTACGAAGAGGACAGGTGCTCCCCATGGGGACACGCTAGGGCGAATGAAGCCCTTCTCAGCCAACTCCTCGAGTTGCTTCTTCAGCTCCAGCATCTCGACAGGCGCCATCCGGTATGGGGCCTTCGAGATGGGTCTCGTACCAGGCTCTAACTCGATACTGAAATCCACACTCCTCTGAGGCGGCAAACTGGACGGCTCAGCAAAAACATCAGTAAACTCACAAACAACTGGGATATCCTCTAAGCTGGACTCTCCCCCTCCTTCATGGCATAACACCAGAAGGCCTCGCAACCCTGTGCAATCAATCTAGCTGCCCGTATAGCGCTGATAACTGTGCCTACCTTTCCAAGGTCCCAACCTCGGAAAACCTCTATCTGGCCTAACTCGGTAGAGAGGGTAACAGTCCTCCTACCTACACTAGAATGAGTTCTTCATGCTCTAATGGCATGACAAAGAAGTCAACTAGTAACACACGGGTCCCTACAGAAATGGGACAACCGTGAATCTCACGGGTACCTCTGACCCTACCACCATCGGGTAACCCTATAATAAAGGGCATCCCCTCAACTGTATCTAACCAAGACGCTCTACACAGGCATCAGAAATAAAAGAGTGCGTAGCACCAGTATCAAATAAAACTCTAACAGGTAAACCATGAATCAGAATGGTACCTGTAGCAGTAGGTGCAGCTGGCTCCTCTGCACTCCTCAGCTCAAAAACACGACCCTGTGGGCCTTGGTATCAGTGGTGCCCCCACCACGCCTCTGCCTCTACTCGGCCCAGGAGCAGATCCCTGAGTCGTAGGGCGATCTGGGACCCTCTGCTGTCCCTGAGTCTGCTGCTGCTGAGGTGGCCTCTGCCCACCTCCCGCTGCACTGGCAGGAGAAGAACCCTGCTGAGAAGCCTCCGCCCTGGCGGCAGAAAACGGCTCTATGACCTGTCTACCACAGGTGTAAACAGTCACTAATGGCCTCGTGCACTCGGGCTTCATATGCCCTGGATCTCCACAGTTAAAACACTGACGTCCCTTCTCTGCAACCGGTGCAGATGAAGGCTGACCTGGCGTCTCTGACCACGCCAACACTAGCAGAACCACCAGTACCACTGGTCTGCCCTGTACGCTGCCTCTTCTCAGACCCTCCGGTCTGAGAAGCTCTCCTCTGACTCGCCGCTCTCGCTCATAGTCGGCGGCTCTATCCTGGTAGTCCATCAAGGACTCACAATGAAATCCCGCCATATAGGCCCGGGTAGTATCCCTCAGTCGTCGGGAAAAGAGATAAACGTGCTGGTCTGCAGAAGGTGCAGCTGGTCCCAGTAATGCCAGCTCCTCCTGAAACCTCCTGATGGCCTCAGAGACTGGTACATCCTCAAACCCAGCCTCAACAAAATCTCGCAGTTTCTCCCTCCTCAGTGAGGCAGGGCAGAAACGCTCTCTAATCATCGTTCATCTGATCATAACTGGTAACCTGACCCCGTACTGATCTCCACCAGTGTTGTGCCAAGTCCCGAATAAAGTCTGAACCAGCTCGATCTGTCTGTCAGCTGGACATCGAATAGACTCCAGAGCTGAGTCTACATGCCCGATCCAGAGCTCAACCTCCAACCCACCTTCCAGTGAAAGGGGTACACCCATCTGATGGAATGCCTTCAACCAGGTATCTGGTCTAGGCCCTCTATGCTCCTCGGTGCTCTGGCAATCTCAGCAGCAGGTACCTGTACTGCGGTACCTGAGTAACGGTGTGGGACCTCTCAGATGGTCCCTCCTGTGCCTGTAAATCTGGGCACGTCTACCGGCTCTGGCAGCCTCCTCTACACGTCTGATAAGCTCTGAACTCTGATCCTCCCATGGAGACACGATCAGACTCACCAGACTGGGCTCTCTGTGCCCCCTGTCTCTCAGCTGCCCCGTTCCCAGTCTCAGGAACGACGCTCTCAGCAACCTCCTCATGTATCTCTCTGCTGCGCGTGGACCGTCAGCAGGACTCTACCTCGTCCTCTACCTAGAGGGGGTCTACCTCTACCTCGCCAGCTGCAGGTAAGGCTCTAGTCTGAACCATCTGCAGAAGACGTAAACCTACTTAGAAGGCTATATATATGCCATATGTATAGATATATAACAGATCAATCACACAGAATATCTATATATATCTATACTGTCGAGATCTTCAGAGGGGCGATGGTTCACGTACACGATATCCCAAAACATTTGTACTCATTTCAAAACCAAAACCTTTTGAAAAGTCAGACCCCTTTCGGGTTCTGTTTATTTATCTATTCGAACTTTATTGCAGATTACTAGTGCCATTGTTGTCAACCTGGGCTCTGATACCAACTTTGTAACACCCCAAATCCGTAGGACTCGAGTGCTACTGGGCTAGGATCTCACAATGGATCCTGACCCTAGCCTGACAACAACTTCACTGAATCTTACAACAAGGCACCAATAGATTAAAACAAAACATAAAACTGATATATATATATATATATATATATATATATATATATATATATATATATATATATATATACATGTAAAAAGGATGATACAGAGTACTGCTGAGTACAAAGTCAAACAAAATCCGTACAATAATGATAAACCCAAAATCCCACGATACGCCCAGTGTACGGAACCCTCAGCAGATCACCCTCTGGATCACTCTGCAGCTCTCCTAACCTGCAAAGATCTACAACACGGTATAAAACCGTTAGCTAACTATACACATATATAAGAAGATGCTAGAGCACAATCACATATCAGAAATAATAAACCTTCAGCATGATATCAAACATTTACCCGGTTTATTATCTTTAATAAGTTGAATCACTTAACCGTATAAATAGATATATATGAAGATAGGTGACACGAGGAATATAATCCTCGCCTCTGAGTGCAATAGCCAGCTGGAGTAGTATCAGCACACCTCCCGTGTACCCTATGGAGTGGTGAGGGTCCTTCCGTATACCAGATCTGGCATGACTACAGAGAACCTCCCAGACTCCACGACGGGATGAAAGGGAAAGGTTATCACGGCCACTACAATGGGCGGTCAATATAACATAGGTCGGTGACCATAATAACACATGCTATAAACCATATAACACACACACCACTCAAGCATACATCCAATATAAGGATAATAGCTAAGTAAGTCCTATACCTTGACTTACCTCGATCTCAGAAGTAACTCGCTACGAACAACTCTCAGAAACGTCCACTCCAAACTGGAGACAACACAGCCTATACAAGGCCACAGATAGATATATCAATCTACTATCACACAAAGCACAGATAGATATATCAATCTACTATCACACAAAGGGGTCACACCTAGTCCCAAGGGGTCCATAAGACCTGAACCTGAACTTGAAAACCTGAACCGAACCAAACCGAAACCGAAACCGAAACCGAACCGAAACCTGAAACCGAAACCGAACTGAACTTGAACGGACCTGAACCTGAAACCTGAACCTGAACTGAAACCTGAAACCTGAACCTGAACTGAAACCCGAACCTGAACCTGAACCTGAAACCTGAAACCTGAACCTGAACTGAACCTGAACCTGTACTGAACTGAATTGAACCTGAACTGAACTGATCATATCCAACTCGTAACCTCAAGGCCGTAACTGGCATATCTATATCATACTCATCATAAACCGATACCTAGCATGGTACTAGTTTCCTCATACTAGGAAAGGAAAGGAGCTACCCAACTATGGGTAGTCCCGGGACAAGACGCACCTGCGTGATCAAGGGACGCACCTGCGTGATCAAGGGACGCAGGGGCGGAACGCAGGAAACCGCGGGCGCGGTGGCACTCAACCGCGGGGGCGGTGACAAGGGTCGCTGGCAACCCAGGCACGGCGCGGGCGCTGCGGCACAAGGTCCGCAGGGGCGGTGACTTTTGGCCGCGGGGCGGCAACACTGCAGAGGGCGATTCCGCAGTTTCTCCTCGGCTCTTCCCGTGATCAAATCCCGCCTTTTCTCTTCCAAATCCACACACAAACATGTCCATACACATACTAACATCAATACCCTTAACATACATCTAATCCTAAGCTAGAAAGATTGAATCAAAGAAGAAGAGAAGGAGAAGAAGCAAGAACTCATCACTACTGAAGATCCTAGGCTGCAGGGAGGATCAACACACACCAAAGCTGGCTTCCAAGCTCATCAACACACACACTAGCATCATCATCAACCACAAAGTACAACAACTCTCTTCCAAACCAAAGGAAATCAAGACAAGATCACGGTGAAGAAGGGAGAAGCAAGAAGAACGTGGGAAGCTGAAGAAAGGAGTGAGGATGGAAACCCTTGATCATCCAAGAGCAAGGAAAGACATAAGCAAAGGTAAAGCACGGGTCAACGAAGTCGACAAAGCCGGCTGCAGCCGCCAGAATCCGCAGGCGCGGTCTTCTGAGCCGCAGGGGCGGCACCTGGTGCCCGCGGGTGCAGCTAGGCTAATCTCGGCCCAAAGCCAACTTCGGCTATGGTCCGATCTCGGTCCGAAAGAATAGGGGTCTCACAGTCGTGCATGAGTTTTTTTCAACTTTAATATGTTAATCTTTCAATAAATTTACACGTTTAACCTATTATTTTTATTTTACTCGTGTACTCACAATAGATGAAAGTGAAGATTTGTGGTCGTGCATTGCACCAAAATTTGCGCCATTCGTGCATTTGGCCCCATTTTGGGTACTTGTGTTGCGCTATTATTTGTGCATTGCATGTATACTCTTGATTTGCATATAGCATCATTCGTGCATTTGGTCCATTTTTTGTGCATTGCACGTTTACTCTTGATTTGCATGCATGCTCTAATATAAGTAATTACGAGTGATAAATATAATCGTGTCATACAAATATAACCTATTCGTGCAATAAATAACATAAAAAAAAATATACGTGCAATAAGCAACATAAAAAAATAAACGTGCACCATAGATAACAAACTTAAAAAAAAATTTATTTTCATAATTACATATACCCATATAATTCCGTTACCATATGCACAAGTGTGTTATTAAATACCAATAGAAAGTTGCCTTATTCGAATGATAAATCTTGCCATCCGTTCATTGATCTAACGCTCTATATGTGTTCATATTTCTTACCGTAATATAGGTTCTCACCGAATCCTAACCTATAAATATATATCGATCAATAAAATAAAACATATTTGTATAAAAATGTTGTTATAAAAGTTCGAACCTATGATGTGATCTATGAATCATTAGAATTATCTCCTACCATTAAGCTATTTGTTAATCTTGCAGTTGATTTAATAAATATTTGTATATATGATATATAATGATAATTGAGAACCCAGAGGGAAAAAAATTACTTTATATGTTTTATGATATTATTTAATTCACATTATTTTCATTTTGATCTTTATCATGACGGTGTTTATATTTTATTGTTTAGCAAAAATGACAATATTAATTAGAAGTTTGGTGGCGAGTCAACGTGATACCTGATTGGAAGATTAAAATGAGGCAAAATTAAGACGATAATGATTAATAACAAAATATCTTATAAATTGTATTAATTGCGGCCTTGAGGAGTTTATATGGAATAAATTCCATTTAATGTTTTCTTATAATTTAGAGTTCAACTTATGATCCTTAACCTTTTAATTAAGAACATGTCTTTGCGATAATGGACGCACCATATGAAATTGCTAAATGTCACCTAAACTATACACTTTGCGTGTGTAGTTTCGGTTTTTCACTACGTATTTTAACTATGCGTTCGGCGTGTGTAGTCGGAGATGAGGTGAAGCCGGAACGAGCCGATAGACTACGATATCGGGGAACGTAATCAAAATTAAAAAAAAGAAAGAAACTACTACTACACTCGCCAAGTGCGTAGTAGTAGTTGATTAAAAAAAAACTACTACTAATACGCTTTTGGGGAGCGTAGTAGTTGATTAAAAAAAAAACTGTTAATGCTACGCTACATAAGTGCAAACAAGATAGTATTTTTTTTTAAATCAAATACTACTACACTCCTTAGATGTGTAGTGGGTGTAACACCCCGAATCCGCGGGACTCGGGATGCTACGGGCGAGACCTCACAATGGGTCCCGACCTTTAGCCTGACAACAATTTCACCGGACCTTTCAACATGGCACAAATAAAGGCAAAACTCAAACGTTTTTAATGTATGCGGAAACGAAAGAGAAAGGTACAACCTGGAAACTCAGCCGAGTCCTCAAAACGACAAACCACAATACTAATGTTTAGTCATGCAACAACATCCAACTAGACATAAACAACATAAACCCAAAAACCGTCCCCGTCCTATAATGTACGGAACCAAGGGGTCCATAAGACCTGAACCTGAACCTGAACCTGAAAACCTGAACCGAACCAAACCGAAACCGAAACCGAAACCGAACCGAAACCTGAAACCGAAACCGAACTGAACCTGAACGGACCTGAACCTGAACCGTCCCCGTCCTATAATGTACGGAGACCCCGGCTGTCCACTCCTCCGCCTCACTCGGCGGCATTCTAACCTGCAAGTCATCTACACAAACGATTTAAAACCGTTAGCTAATATTCTAAGCATTAGAAAAGCAGTGAAAGCACAAACACACCCATAACACATAATATAAATCACACAAGTCCGTTTCTTTATCTTTATATCATCAAGTCATATCCCGTTCTAATTCAACTTTGGTTGTGACACGAGACCCCAATGGTCCCGCCTCGGTCCCCCCTCCGGCAAGGAATGGCACGGATGCCTCCGTCCATCTGACCCGCCGGGCAAGTCGCCGAGAATCCCCTAGACCCCGCAAGGCTAGGCAGTATTGTCACCGCCCGTTATCATACACTTGGGACAAAATTATACATATAAGTCGGTGGTCCTATTTACCGGTTTAATAGTTATAGCAAAACATAAACACGCACCACCAAACACACATCAATGCTAATACGTAAAATACGAGCTAAGTAAGTCCGGAGACTTACCTCGTCCCAAACGCTATCGCACAACGTTCCCGCTTCCCTTGGGAAGAAGTACACAACCTGCTCATAACAAGGTATTTATCAATACCTGCTCAACTCGAGAAGTCTAAGACTTCTACCCAAATGATCTTTACAAGATCATTTGATTCCCATTCTAGAATCACATCCTAGAACCTATTATGCTCACAGTCCAAAACACTTTATAACAGTCCACGGGGTCTAGCACGCCCATAACGTTCTCCTAAAGTCCGAAAATCTATCTTTAAGGAAATTACGGTTTTGACCCCGAATTTCCTTAAAATCCTAAAATGGCCAAACGGGTCTCTAATCTTCCGGAAAACTCTAACTACGTTTATTATCGATTAAACGACTCTAGACGGTTACTAAAGATTTCCGAACTTCCGATTCAAGATGAAAATCCTTAAGAAAGTATTAAACGTCACCTAGATTTCTCAATACTTTGACCTCGATATAACCACGTCAAATATTTCCCAAACATTCCGAAATAATTCTTACGCATACTAGGCCATGACTACAACATACGGGAAGCATCAGTACTTCCCAAATCTACAACAAATAAACCGCCCAAAATCATCAAGGTCTCAATCCTAACATGCGAGTTCTAGGAAACCGATTTTCGTCTAACTTCCAAAGGTCATAACTATTGATCCAACCGTTGGATCGTCCTAGAATTTTAACATGTTATATACTGCTATGCCATCTACAATATACCCGAAAATCAGCCGTTGAATGTGATTAAAACGTACCAAAATGAGGTCCAAAGTCGGGGATTCGCACACGAGGAAAACTCGAGATCCGGGCTCGATTTCCAACGGCCACACGGCTGTTCCGGCTCGCGGCGGCAGCAGGGAGGTACAGGCGCGGGACGGCAGGGACATCAGGATCTCGGCCGAGATGTAACCTGTGGCTCGGCCGAGGTGCAGCCCGTGGCTCGGCCGAGATTCCACCGTGGCTCGGCCGAGATCCAGGCGGCTCGGCCGAGATTGCAGGGGCAAGGTACAGTCTGCAGTGGCGCGGTGGCTCCGGCGGTGGTGAGGCAGAAGGCTGCAGAGGAGCGGCCGTCCTATAGCGTTTCGAGATTCACAAAGGTGGGAGAAGAGAGTAGGGGTGCAGGCTACGCGAGGTGACGACGGCTTTTCCGGTGAAGGCGGGGCAGGGCTTCTTCGGCGGTGGAGACATCTTTCCCAGACGGTGCTAGGCAGGCGGCCGGCTTCCGGTCGGAGATGTGAAGCTGCAACGGGGTTGAGAGAAGCGGATGAGAGGTGAGGTAGAGAGGAACAGGCTGCAGAGGAGTGAAACGCGAGAGAGAAGAGGGGGCTGGCGTGAGGGAGAGCAGGGCTGGCGTGAAGGGCCGAGGCTGAAGGTTGTGTGCAGCGTGCCATGAGCGAGGAGCCGGCTGGGTGCAGGAGAGCAAGGACGCAGGCCGAGGGGTCGGGTAGGCGGGCGGCTAGACGCTCCTGCAGGCCTAGGCGGTAGCTGTTCTTCACGTGAAGAATAAGAAAGGAAGAGAAGAAGGACAGGCTGACCAATGTGGCAGGTGGGGCCCACCATGCCTACGTGGAAAAGAAAAGAGGGAAGAAAGAAATAAGATCGGGATCGGATCCCGTAAAATAATTCTGTAACGGGCGTTACGGTCGGAAAAAATTTCCGGACATTTCCGTGGAATAATTTACGGAACGAGAATAAAACGCTAATTTATTTCTAAAATTCTCGATCATTGTTATATTTTTATTTTTAAAATTTCCGGACTTTACAGTGGGAGTAGTTTTTTTTATTTATTTTAAATCAACTACTACTAAGTACTTGACAAGTGTAGTAGTAGTTTCTTTTTCTTTAAATAAAAATTCCGATTACGCTCCATAATAGCGTAGTCTATCGGCTCGTTTCGGCTTCACCTCGGCTCTAATTACACACGTCAAACACGTAGTTGAAATCCGGAGTAAAAAACCAAAACTATGCACGCAAAGTGCATAGTTTAGATGACATTTAGCAATTTTCGCAGTACGTCTAAAAATCACTAAAAATTGCTAGTCTGACTAGTGAAATATTAAATAGGGGACAAAACGTTTATTTTTCAGCAAATATAAATTTATAGAGTTTTTTTTATATAGAGTTCGTAGCAACTAAATATGGAAAGATGTAACCTACTTTTCATATTAATAGTTAAAAGTACCGTAATATTTATTTGGAGGATTAAAAGTTTTAAGGAAAATAGTTTATGCTTGAATAATTAAAATATCCTGATTAAAGAATTTACAGTTGGATGAGTAAAAATGCTTAATGTTTTGTTGTTATTTCTTAGATATCACGTTTCATATAATAAGTCAGAGATCGAGGAAAAATTTACTCCCTCATCTGGGGGATTAGGGGACAACTAGTTTAATATTGTGACATTCGCAATATTTATAAATTTTGAACTAAAATTTTTAATTGTAAATAAACTATTGATAGTTATGCAAAAATTATAATTGTAAATGATATGTAATATAAAAAAATATATATATATATATAAAAATTAAAATTAATAATTTAGAATGAAACGATAATAAAAATATATAAAAAACACAAATCACAACATCAACAACTTATGTAAAGACAATATATGTAAAGGGTTATAAATAAAATATTAATTATTACAACTAAAGAATGTAAAATATTAAATTAAAAAAATACATAATTAAGGAATATTATACACTATAACTAAAAATTGTGAATTTTTTTATAATATATTCAAAATTTGAGTTGGGCTCCTATGAAGTTAGAGAATCAATTTCATGTGAAATTGATTCAATCTAAACCCTTATTTTAGGTTAAGATTAAATACATATGAATTAAATTTGTGCTAAAAAAGGAAGTAAAATATTCATCTCTTATAACTCATAATGGAAGAAAATATGTAATTTTTGAAAAAATACACTTTGTGGGAGATGTAATAATTTATAAGAAAAAAAAACTATTTATAAAAAACGTACATATTTTAAAATGGAGATATTATATATAGAGGAGATTTAACAAATTTTTCTTTTTTAAACATTAATAATTTATAACATATTTGTTCAGTTCATACTCACTAAAGTTAAGTTCTTTTGTATAAAATTTTGTTATATTATATGTTGTAAATTATCATCACATTTGTTTTCTTATTAATAGAAAACCTTTTGTAAATGGTTGTTGTGTATAATTAGAATGTTTATTTTTTGATAAAAAAGAAATATAAATATTAATTAAATTAATAACTTAAATATTCATAGAAAATAAGATTTTGGATAAAAAGAAAATCAAATATTCTTCTTTTTTGTTTTTTAAAATACAAGTAAAATAAACATTATAAAATAAAAAATAAATATTTTAGTTATACACAACAAGTATTTACAAAAGGTTCTCTATTAATAAAAAAAAAAATGTGATGAGAATTTACAACATTTAAGATAACAAAATTTTATACAAAAGAACTGAACTTAACTTTATTGAGTATAAACCGAACAAATATGTTATAAATTCTTAATATTTAAATATTTTTTTTGTTAATTATCTCTCTATATAAATATTGAATATCTACGTTTTTTTTAATATGTACGTTTTTATAAATAGTTTTTTTAGTAAATAATTACATCTCCGATCTCCCACGATGTGTATTTTTTTCCAAAAATTACTTATTTTCTTCCATTATAAGCTATAAGAGATGAATATCTTATTTCCTTTTTTATCACAAGTTTAATTCATATGTATTTAATCTTAACCTTTGATTTAAATCAATGGTTTAGATTGAATCAACTTCACATGAAGTTGATTCTCTAACTTCATGGGAGCCCAACCCCTAAAATTTTAGCTCAATAGTTTATTTTTTGTCGTCGTTTAAAATAAAGATTTGTGTAAAGATAAAATAAGAAAGTCGAAATTGAAAATAATCTTCCATAATTAAAATTACCAGATATGGAGTTTAATGTGAGAATGATACGTGACAAAATTCGACATGACATAATATCGTGTCGTCAAGTGGCAAAAGTTGAGGTGGCTTAACGTGAGGACAACAAGTGACCTTATTCACTTATGTTTTAGTATTATATAATTGATGGTTTCCCTACTGATATGAATACATTGATTCGACGTCTGTTATTTGTTTGGGGAGAGTAGGGTTTTAATTCGTTGATATTGGTCGTCCATAGGGTTCAAACTCGCAACCTTGTGTCTTTGTAAAGTTGTAAAATTTTGCTCTCGCCATATTCGAATCTAGGATGGTTTGCTTCGGGCCAGTTTTTCCAGAATCATAGTGTCAAGCAATCAATTTTGAGTTTAAGTTTAGGTACTTTAAACTCATCTTTCATCGTTGAATTTTTGATATGTTTAGATGACATTATGTAGTTTTGTATGTCAAAATTTGGGAAAGATTCAACGTTTATATTTAGATTTATAAACTAGTAAAGTTGGGACTAAATTTACTTTTGCTGGAAATGTGTGAAATTTGACTAAGTGTGGAATTAGAGGTGTATGAGGCGGAAACTAAGCTCATAATCATATCACACATTTAAATGATTAATGTTTTTAGTAATACACTTTTTGAAAAAAAGTTAATAAACTCGTGTTTAGAAATATTTTAAAATTGAATATATACACATTTTATACAATTTAATTTTATATTTGAATATCCATCTATATTCTATATATTTATATTAAAGCGAAAGTCTTTATCACCACATGTCTCTTTTCGTATCCTCGATGTCATATGTCATTTTTACAAATCATATTATCTTATAATTATTTGATTATATGTATTATTAACTAACTATCATATAATCTTAAAAATAAGTATATTCTACTAATAAAATGTATCCATATTTAACTCACCCTAATATCATATAAATATCTTTTGACTTATATGTTTAGATACTACATCTTAATTCTATTCTTTTTTTCTAAAATTATATAACTAAATGGTAATTTCAAAGAAATATTTATAAATAATTAAAAATTCTTATTTTATATATTATTTCAAACCAAAATTATAATTAGATCGCACATTTAAGTTATTAATATTATTCTTAATGATAAATAAATATAAACGATTTGATTTTTTTTTGATAAATTCGTGTTATTCATTCTTTCTCAATTTTATCATTTTACAAATTTTATGTAATATTTCGAAAAATTGTCATTTCACATTATATGAATGAAGATTTATGATTAACTTATAAGAATTGATTGCAACTAATGTCCACAATAATTCTTTTTAACTCTAGAATTAAGCGTTTTCGTGCGAAAGTAGATCGTGCGAAAACAGTTTCATGATGGGTGACTTCTTATGAAGTTTCTACGCAAATATGGTTGACATGGAAAAGTTGTGCCTAACACCTCCGAGAATTTGGGTGTTTCAATTTGATAGTCAAATTGATCTTACCTACATTGTACAAAGCATAATCGTGCGCTTTGACGATTTACATTATAAAAAGCACGATCGTATTCAGTATACGATTGTGTATTAATATAAACATCATGATCAAAGCCAATGGACACGATCAATGAGAAAACTAGTTCAGGAAAACAGACATCCGATTATAATATAAACAATATTTAATAAGAATATAATAGCATTAATTACACATCACACATCGATAGATTAGTGAGATGCATATTAGCACGTGTTTTGGATCCAGTTATTAAAACGAACTAATCCGAACTTGCGTTTGCACCTAATTAACACCTCTTGCATAATCTTTGTGCTGTGCATTTGTTCCATACAATTTAAGACGACAAGGTAACATCTCAGCAAGATGCGTAGTTGAATCTTCCGTCATTTCTTATATCCGCAAGACCGCAACGTAGATCGTCTGCAATGAACGGTATGCTTTCTTTCTTCGTAGCTTTTGCTGGAAATTATACATGTTTCTAGATCTAGATCTGAGCTAGATTCCCATCTCCTCTTTTTCTCGATGCCCCTTGATGTGAGAACGAAAGCTGCAATCTAGCTACATCCCTTTCTTTGTGAACTATTATCAAAGGGAGAAATCGGATCTTTCTTTTGCATGCAATTTATTCGAGGTAAGGGTGGAGCTAAACGTGTTAAACGGGTCGGGTCATAACAAGATCTGGTTGAATTGGGTAAGGTTAAAAACATACTTGATTTTAAAACTGTTTGTTTGGGTTCGGTTTGTGCCGGACACCAACTTGGGTTGGAGACGGGTTACCGGGTCATTTTAGGTTGAGTATAATCTAATCCCTGTTATTTTTCGGATTCGGTTCAAGTGGTTTGGTTCCGGATATGCAGGAGCGGATACAAGGGGGTAAGGAAGGGGAACATGCCCTTACAATCGACTTCATTTTGCCGTATGAAATAAGGAAGGGGAACATGCCCTTACAATCGACTTCATTTTGCCGTATGAAAAGAAAGATAAAAAACCCTTAAAACGGGATATAATATGTATTGCTTTGCTAGCTTATCTGGTAGGTAGAAGAAAGTTGGTTCCTAAAGTAGGATTCGAGTTTCGAAATATATAAATGGGGATTAAGTAAACTTTATTATTAAATTAATAATATAACCAATACAATATAATTTAAGTATAGTAAATTATCAACTACTATATAATTTTTAACAATTTATTTATAAAATAAACTAAATATACAAAATTAATTTACCTATATATCATCTAAATAAAAAATATATACAACAAAAAAACTCTAATTTATACTAAAAAATCATTAGTATACATTTTTATTTAATTTATATATTTTAATATTTAAATTTTAACTTAATATGCGAAATGTCTTAAGTAAAATTTCCTTGCGGATATGCTTATTTTTTCAAAATGATTCGAATGGATTAGGTTCCTCCATTTATCTTTTTCTCTAATATTTTGAATAATTATTGGTGTTTTAATTTGGTTGTAGACGCACAAGATGGTTCGAGCTCGAGCCACATAAGGTTGGTGGAGTACATAGAGGAGCAACTACAACAATTACCTGTGATATCGGATAAGTGTTGCATCTATAGAGTTCCAAAGCTACTGCGCAGTGTAAATCCAGAAGCATACACACCTACAGCGGTCCCAATCGGCCCTCTCCACCAGGAAGATTTCGGTCATAGCTATACATCTGTTGATGCGCCTGACTTCTTTCGTAATGGGTTATACAAACTCAAGTGCCTAAAATCCTTCCTCGACCAAACCCAGGTGGAGCTTAAAGATTTCTTGGTGATTGTAAGTAGCAAAAAAGCTGAGATCGCTGCCTACTATGCTCGAACTGTCAACATATACAAGGACGAAGACCTTTTCTGCGATATGATCCTCCTTGACAGCATCTTCATCATTCAGTTCATTCGGGATAACATCATATCTCAGGAGGACAGAGATTCAATATGGATGTCGCCACTGACCGTAAAGGAAATAGGTAGAGACATAATGTTGGCAGAGAACCAAATACCCTTCTTTATTCTCGACGATTTGTTTAAAAAGGCCTTTACTCCATTGCCGGATCCTGATCTCGATATCTCCTTGGAAGAAGTTACCGACCGAAGCTTCTTGAAAGTTGCATGCAAGGCTCTCAATATATACGTTGATTATAAGTACGTGCCTTGTCATCTCCTAGACATGTTCCGAATGTCTCTGTTGCGTACACCTTCAGGAAACGGAACATCTTTCGGCAGCAATGAAGGAATCACATGCCCCACAGCAACCGCTCTCTATGAGTCAGGCGTCGAGCTTGAGGTAAATCGTTTAGCCAATGGCCGCTTGCTTGAAATAGAATTCGATGCATACAGCAAAACCCTAATGATCCCAAAGCTAAAGGTGGGAGATGACACAGAGGTCATGTTTCGAAATCTGATAGCATATGAGCAATCTCGCAACCATAAGGAAGTTCCTCACATCACGGGTTATCTCTTTTTCTTGGATTGTCTTATCAACACTCCTAACGATGTGCAACTGCTAACAAAGGCAGGGATCATTGAAAATTGGTTAGGAAGCGAGAAGAGCGTCTGTGATTTGATCAACTCGTTGGGGAAGCATTCTTATAATTTCTCTGGAGGTTATTTCTATGCTGACCTTGCCAATCAGCTTAATAGTTTCCACGGCAAGAGGATGAATCGCTACATAGCTATACTGAAGCAAGTGTATTTCAGCCATCCATGGGCGATAATAGCCGTGGTTTATGCTGCTCTTCTTCTGCTTTTAACTATAATACAGGCCACCGGCGGGAGCATCCTCGATATTATAGACAGAGTTGCACAACGGAACAAAAACTGATCACTAAGACGGCAAAATTGATTTTCAGTTTCAAGATGCTACTACTGCTTTTATGATTTACTTCGGTGATTCTACTATTTTTAATTTGTCATGTTAATCTCATGCTATTGTATGCCAGACGGTGAAACATGTTCTTCATTACTATTAAATTTGTTATTATTTACATTTTATAATTTTATGTTCAGAGTGCATGTGCTTACTCATTTTTTATTTGCAAATTCTATGTAATTAATCCGTAACGATGTCACTTTTTTTTTAAAAGAGGAAAGGGACTTGAGTTAGTTTCAATAAATTAAGCCAATACAAATTTATTTTTAAAACAATTTCATTTAAAAACAAGTGAAAGTTATTTAATCTAATTAATGTGAGTTTTAGAGAAGATTTTAAATTGTACCATGCAAATTTTTTAACAACATTAAGAAGATAATTAATAAGTAACTTAATTTTAATAGTTGATCAATAAATAAAATAATACATTCAATAATAAATAAATGTATGTATAATATTGCTAAAAAAATACATTGGACTTTCTAGAAAATACTTTGTACATTTAAATTTTGAGTTTATTTAATGGCTAATAACTTATGGCTAAAATATTTTTTTATTAATTTAATGTATCCTTTTTATTATTTTTTTGTTAATCGTTATAACTATTTAAATTAAATTATTTGTTAACTATCTCCTTAATGTTAAAAAATTTGCGTAGTCCAATTTAAATCTTCACTAAAATTCACATTAATTAGATGAAATAGCTTTGATTTTTTTGAAATTGAATTTGTTATAAAAATGAATTTAATTTTGGCTTAATTTATTGAACAAATTAAACTTAATTGTATAACTTAATGTTTTTGGATGGAAAATGAGTGAATGGTCATAAAAAATTAGTTAAACCAAACTTTATAGATACCATAAGAAATTCAGAAAATAATTGGTTATCAAATAAAATTTTTATAATTTTTCCAGGACAGAGGAATTTTTCATTTTTTCATATTGATGCCTGTTATGTAGATGCGGATATCAAGCCCTAACAACCCTCTTCTCGTTGATTAGATTGGTGACTTTTAAGCCTTGGTGAAAGCCTCACACTTTTTTGTTAGTGTATGTGAGTAATGTGACACCTATGTACCGATTGTAGGACGATTGCTGTTTATGGGGGACGATTGCTGTTTAGGGGGTTCACTCCCTATCTTGCTCTTTCTAACCAAATTATAAATTTGGTAAACCCCTTCGTGGTCTCAGATAGCCTGAGCACGCGCTTCCACCGCAGGTCCGCAACCCATCTCGACATTGACTATTTGACTATTCCATTTCCGGTGTTGATCCAAGCCATGGTAGATTTACTGCGTTAATCGGTACTGCTGACATATTTGCTGCTTGTGAATCGGAAATGAAATGTGGGTTCGTCTATTGAATAACCTAAAGTGGAGAAGCCAATGTCTCCCCTTTGCTTTCTCCTGCTTTGTTAATCAGACCCATTTCTACCGCTCCCTTGCTGCTCAATCTAATGAACCCAGAAGCCATGGAGCTCCGAATCAAATTCGGGTTGATCCCAGCAGGCTCTCTCTTTTTGATTATTCTTCTCTACTTCAGTCTTGCGTGTCACGGAAAGCGTTCGAGCCTGGTAGGCAGATACACGCACAGCTTTGCTTGTCCAGTCAAGGGTCAAATGTGATTCTGGGTACCAAGCTTGTGAACCTCTACTCGAATTGCAATGCATTGGGTTACGCACACCACCTGTTCGACAGAATGCCCAAGAAAAATCTGTTCCTTTGGAATGTGTTGATACGTGGGTATGCCTGGGACGGGCCGTATGAGGCTGCTATATCTCTATACAATGAATTGCTTGATCATGGAGGTCTGGAGCCGGACAATTTCACATTCCCGTTTGTACTCAAGGCATGCTCGTCTCTCTCTGCTATAAAACAGGGGAAGGAGATTCATGAGCATGTGATTAGGACTGGCTGGGACAAGGATGTTTTTGTGGGTGCTGCTCTTATTGACATGTATGCTAAATGTGGTTGTGTGGATCATGCTAGGGAGGTATTTGATGAGATTTCAATGAGGGATGTTGTCTTATGGAATTCTATGCTTGCTGCTTATTCACAAAACGGGCAGCCAGATGGTGCTCTTGCCTTGTGCAGGGAGATGGCATTTTCAAGTGTGAGGCCTAGCACTGCAACACTTGTGACCGTGATCTCAGCTTCAGCTGACGTGGCAGCTCTCCCTCACGGTAGGGAGATTCACGCGTTTAGCTGCAGACAAGGGTTTGGTTCTCACGACAAGGTAAAAACAGCTCTGGTTGATATGTATGCAAAGAGCGGTTCTGTTCAAGTAGCCAGGATTCTATTCGAACGCTTGCACGAAAAACGAGTTGTTTCGTGGAATGCAATGATTACTGGATACGCAATGCACGGTCACGCTCTTGATGCACTTGAGCTATTTGAGGAGATGAGGAGACAATCTCAGCCTGATCACATTACTTTTGTGGGAGTTCTATCAGCTTGTCGCCATGGACGACTACTAGAAGAAGGTTGGAGATACTTTAATGAAATGGTGGAAGAATTCAATATAAACCCTACAGTTCAACACTACACTTGCATGATTGATCTCCTTGGCCATTCAGGTAAGCTAAACGAATCTTACAATCTCATTATGCAAATGAAAGTGACACCGGATTCAGGTGTTTGGGGCTCATTGCTAAATGCTTGTAAAATCCATGGAAACGTCGAATTAGGTGAGTTAGCTTTAGAAAGACTCGTTGAGCTTGAACCAGGCGATTCAGGCAATTACGTAATATTATCCAACATTTACGCGCAAGCTGGGAAATGGGAAGGAGTTGCAAAGGTTAGACAGATGATGATAAATAGAGGTGTTAAGAAGAGTATAGCATCAAGCTGGATTGATGTAAAAAGCCAAGTTCATGCTTTTCTTTCTGGTGACACTAATCATCCTCAGTGTGATGAGATATATGCTGAGCTGGATCGAGTTACGGGACTAATAGTTGCAGCTGGCTATGTACCAAACACTGCAACAGTTTTCCATGATGTTGAAGATGATGAGAAGACGCGAATGGTCACTCATCACAGTGAGAGGCTAGCCATTGCTTTCGGGCTTATTAGTACTGCACCTGGAACGAGGCTCCTGATCACGAAGAATCTTCGGGTCTGTGAGGATTGTCATGATGCTATTAAGTTCATTTCAAAAGTCACCCAACGAGAGATTGTTGTTAGAGATGTGAACCGTTACCATCAATTCAAAGAGGGGAAATGTTCTTGTGGTGATCATTGGTAAAATGAATCGATTGGTGAGATACTTATGATGTTTGAGGTGTTTAGGGTATAAATTTAGCAGATATTTGTCAACAAATCACATGATCATCAGAATATATAACTACTACTGAAGCTCAAATGTCCTGAATTACGGTGAGAGGCTTACCCTTCATTCCCTGTCTCGTTTGTTGTACTGTATTAAAGATTTTGACATGTTTGAAGGAGCTTCCTTTTTTAGGTGGTGCTGTCATGATGAACTCAAAACAAAGTCCCTACTTTAAAAAAAAAAAAAAACTGCCAGACGTGACGAACCTCATAAAGAATGGATTTGGCTCAACTAACCTTCCCCAAAGATCAATTATGCTGTTCACAAGGAAAATTGATTTGAGTTTTTTGAATGATAAAACATTTTGTAATGTATTTTTCTCATGGTGTGAGAGAGTAGGAAACAATTTAATCTTGTAGCTACATACAGGGAAATCTAGCAATGCTTCCGGCGTTTATGCATGGTTTATATGAAGAACGTATTTTGTAGTGGAATTTGAAAAAAAGCTTTTAGACAAATATTAAAATAACAATTTAAAATGAGTATATGTTATGCTTACACAAATAAAAACAACTTTAGATATAACCTAAATATGATGGCGAATTGGTTTTGATAGCATTTGTTTTATTCAATCATAAGGATTAGCAGGAAGCTTGTGTCTATTATGGAAAAAAAAAATCAACTCACTAACAAAAAAAAATTATAATTCGTCATAGATAAATATTCGTTATAGTAGAACATACTAATTTAGAAATCAACTTCTCTTTAAGTATCTTCTTACTATACGCTCCTTAAAAAAAAAAATTTTTTTAAAATTCTTGAATAAAATCACCGGAATATATAAACTTGCAAAATAAACTTATTCTCATTATGGGAGACTTCAATGATATTCTTCATTCTTTGAAAAAACTAGGTGGAGCTACTCTAAACAACAATTGATTCCAAAGACTACAAAACCTCGTGCAAAAATGCAATCTTGTGGATCTCATTTCAACAGGAAACGAGTTCACTTGGCGAAAAAGAAATGAAGGAAAAAATAATACATTTGAGAAATTAGATAGAGCAAAGGTCCACTTTGAGGTGTTTTACGCTTATAATCAAATTCATGTGGAATCATACATTCACCTCGTCAGATCATTGCCTAATATTGATTGAACTAAATAACACGAAACAAAATTTTAAAAATGAACCATTCAGATTCGAACTAATGTGGACTGACCGAGATGATTATGAGCATATTATCAAGCAAACTTGAAAACCGAATTCTCTAGGGCACACATGTTTAACTTAGTAAAAAAATTTAATCTCATCAAAACCAAACTCAATGTTTGGAGTAAACTCAAATTTGAAAATATTATTAAACCAGTCCGCGAAATTGACTCATCGATTGAGAAAAAAAAAAAGTTTATTTTTTGAAATTTTACTAACCAACAGAACGATAAATTGAATAGGCTAAGTAAAAACTGAAAAACAAAATGCTTAATTAAGTACCAAAAAAAGTATTGGATGCAACTAGAAAAATCAAAGGCGCTTGAGTATGGAGATAAGAACACATATATCATCATAGAAAAACTACGGGAAGGCTTGTTAAATTTTGAATCATAGACTTGGATTTGAGTGAGG
Organism: Fagopyrum tataricum; assembly: GCA_002319775.1. NCBI lineage: Eukaryota > Viridiplantae > Streptophyta > Magnoliopsida > Caryophyllales > Polygonaceae > Fagopyrum > Fagopyrum tataricum. The sequence goes on along the minus strand of CM008284.1, from coordinate 24,249,741 downwards.
TTTCCGATGGAACGTAGGTGATGGCAAGACTGTTAAATTTTGGAAAAAAACAGTGGGTGTTGGACCAACCCCTCAAAAGCTTCTTAAGAATAATACCGTTATTGATGAAGATGAAAATATTTAGCAATTACATATTTGAAAACAAATGGAACTCCTAGAAATTGGTCAACAAACTCGGAAGTTCCCTCTCTCCGGAGATTATGAAGTGTTAAAAAGTCATACCAACTCCCGAAGTTATTTATTCGAGGCCGCCTTTATTGGGTGGTTTCGGAAAAAGGTTCGTACTGCACAAAGTCGATCATGGACCTTATCCAAAATAATAAAGGATTAATAACGTATCACAATGCCTAGAATTGGAAAATAGATGTTATACCTAAAGTAAAAAAAAAAGAGTTTATTTGGAAACTATCGATAAATGGACTAGCAACTAAGGAAAATCTTGAGAAACAAAAGATTATGATTATTGTACTCTATCCAATCAGCCATAAGAGTTAGCAAATCACATATTCTTTTACTATCACTTCTTGATGAACAACATAACTGATGGAAAAATATGAAAAAATGAACTCCAACTCTTAAGTAACACAAACCTTGACATTTCCAATATGTTTACTCTTATGAGAGAAAAACTAGATGACAAAACACTAGTACAAGTGGCTATTACTTGGTGGAATATTTGGTTTACTAGAAATCAAAGCATATTTAATAATAATAAACCACAAAACATTGATTTAATTATATAAACTCAAATAAAGGATTGACAAGAAGTGAAAATAAGGACGAACCAAAGTACATCAACCATAACTAGGAACATTAGGAAAATCTAGAATATCTAATGGAATAAACTTGAAAAATGATTTTATCAAACTAAATTTTGATGGAATTAAACAGGGATCTGCACACTCAGCCTTTGGACTTATCCTACGAGACCAACATGCATCAACCATTACCCTTGACTATGGACAATGTGAAAACATATCGGTCCTTCGTGCTAAAGCATGTGCGCTATGGAAAAATCTTATCAGAGCATGTGATTTGGAAATTTACAAATTGAGATTGAAGGGGATAACCTTACAATTATCAATTCTATTAAACAAACTTGGGAACCCCCATAGGAACTTGACCTATTATTTCGGATATTTCTAACATCATAGCTAGTTTCCGTCAAGTCAAGATATGTCACGTCTTCAGGGAAGTCAATTGTGTCGCTTATAGGCTCGCAGGATTGGGACATGGCTACCCGCAAATCTCGTCATCGAACACTCCCCAAGTGGAAGATCTCATATGAAAGGATGTTCTAGGCTTGAGAGTCTCTAGAAGATGATCCAGTCTAATCTCTTACCGTACATTATAAAAAAAAAGTCCCTACTTTATAACTGACATCTTTATTGAACCGCAAAAAAACTTCATCAGAAAATAAGTGTAAACCAACGTCTAAAAGGAAGGAAAAATAGACAAGCGAGTGAGCGACAAGCTGACTCGTGTAAAACACTCATCGGTAAGTCTTGGGTTGAACCACTTCTCACAAGTGACTTAGGGCGTGTTTAGTATTTGGAGATTCGTAGTTGTAGTTGTTGTTTATAGTTGTAGTTTGTAGTTGTGGTTTTTTAGCGGATTTTTTTAGATTTTGTTTTTTATAAAAATATTGTTACGAATGATGTTAGGTGTTTAGTGGTAACAGATTTATCGGGATTTCTAAGATCTTAAATGACAAAAATGCCCCTCTACCTACCCATGTGCATTGCACGTGATCTTTGTAACATTCACAATTGTCAATTGAGGGCTGATAACATGAATTATCGAGCTAGTTTAGTAGAGCATTTAGTTAGTTTTTCCTTTTCCGCATGCATGTTTTAGCCTTAGTATGTGTTCTTTATACTTGTTCAGTGCAACTTTGCGAGTATAGATGTCTACACACACTTTTGGTGTCTTTGTAGGTATTTTGGCGTGTTTTGGAGCTAAAACGATGCATTTGAGGATCAAGCCTCGGGATGGACCCTTTGGAGCGATCACGCAGGCACGGGAAAGGAGGAAAAGATGAGCCACGAGCAAACAAGAAGGAATGCACGAGATTAGAGCAATCTCAGTCGAGATCCACATGATCTCGGCCGAGTTCCCAGCCATCTCGGCTGAGATCCGAGCCATCTCGGCCGAGACTCCATTCCAGAAGTTTCTGTCGGCGGATCTCGGTCTCCATCTTGGTCCCAATCTGGGGCGAGATTTCTGAGACTTGTCCGAGATTTCCCTAATGCTGAAACACGAAGCCAATCTCGGTCCCAACGTTCCAAAATCTCGGTCGACGACCAAGATTTCCGACCGAGATTCTTGTGCGCCGAAAAACTTTGTTCTTTTTGGATCAGTTTTGGCCCGGCCCGCTCTGTGGAAGATTGCTGGGTATAAAAAGGAAGCTCTAAATGATTTTCATGGTTCCGCTTCATTCCATTCTAAGGCTTCTATTTGAGAGTGCCGCTTTCTCCTTCTTCTTCTCCCTTGCTCTACACCATTGTCACCATTGTTGAACTACATTGAGTTTTAAGGAAAGATTCAGGCTTTTAGATTTAATTCAATTCAGATACGCTTCGCGATACTGGGAATTTGTCATTTTGCTGGTTTCATCTTAATAAAGTTGAGTACTTTCTTTATTCTCTCTTTTAGTTATCATTTTATGAATTCTTCAATTGAATTGATTATTGCTTTTGATATGTTGATTGTTGGCTAGAACCATTGTGGTTCCAAGGTGAATAGGGATTTATTTATACCTGGACTATGATGGATTAGAGTTTTATGCTTGGTTTGAATAGCTTTGAAATCCTAGTGGTTAGTTAGGACTTGAACCTAGTCAGAATCCTTCTACCTAGTAACCTAAGTTGGAGTTGAGACTTACCCGGTGAAACCCCTTCTTAGATATCTTAGAGACTGACCATAGGTAATAGGGGTGAAAATCTCTATTGGGTTGAGTGTGCTTAGATTCCTTCCTAAGTAGGGTAATACCTGAGACTTACCCGGTAATGGTTTATCTTTCCCTTAGCTTGGAATCTGGTTTGTTTAGAATTTCCTACCTCTCTACCTTGAGACTTACCACGTAATAGGTGGTTGGTTTGGAACTAGCTAGATAGTCTTGAGACTTACCCGGTAATAGACTGTCAACTTAGAAACGTTCTTCCGTGAAGCTTGTTAACCATAGATCCTTTGAGAGATGTCCTGAGTCCATGCGTATAAATAATGACCTTGAATCCTTGGAATCCGCGTTCTCTTTTATTGATATACCTTTCGTTCGTTTGTTTACTTAGTTTTCAATCAAATCTGATATTTGATTGCGAACTCTACAAAATCCATTAAAACCTTTTTGATCTTTCTTCCCTTCTTTTCCAACCTCCTTCTTTTACTTTGATTTACTCTATCTTAGATCACTTTTACAATTCAGACACTTGGTCCCTGAGATCGACCCTGGAATACTTACCTTTACTGCGATTGACCCATACACTGTGGGTTCGTTGCTGTTTAGGAAATTATTACAGGTTATAAATATAAAACTATCCCTTCCTAGTTTTGTTACTCTGTGGATTTCTATCTCTTTTGATAGTTGTTTATAAGGGTGTAAAATCAGCGAACAAGTTTTTGGCGCCGTTGCCGGGGACTAAGTTATTTGATTTGTTTTGTGATTTCTTATAGTGTAAGTCTTTCTTTTACTTTTGATCTCGCTTTTGGTTTTGTTTTTAGAATTTTCAAGACTTTAGGTATCTTTCACAGTGTATGCGAAGAACTCGGGGTTCGAAAGAACTAGTTCCGTACGATCCCGAACCTGAAAGAACACTGCGAGAGAGACTAAGAGCCCGGAAAGCTTCTAAGATGGCCGAAAACAGAGATTATGAAACTGAACTTAGAGATGCTTTAGAGCAACTTGAGACCGAGAAACGGACTGCTAGAGAAAGAGAGGAAACTACTCAAAGGGAAATAGCTGCGATGAGAACTCAAATGGAAGAGATAGCCAGAACCATGAACCAAAGGCAAGACGCAGCTCCAGTGCAACAAGTAATTCCAGCACCACAATTAGCTCCAATTCCTCTTCGAGTTGAAGCTCCTCCGCAAGCTCCACCTCCCGCTCCTCTTAGACATGTCCTTTACCAGCCTTTTGTGGAAGTTCCACAAACACTTGGACAGAGAATGGATCTTGCACAAAGAGTTAACCGTCCTGGAGTTAACTTTGGAGATCCCGCAACCCACGAGCATGAGCTGCGACCGCAGGTAATACAGATGATTCGACAGAATCAGTTTGGAGGGACAGAGATGGAATCTCCTCACCAACACATGAACAACTACGAGACTCTTATGGATGCGGTAAGTCCAGCCCGTATGGAAGGTAACAATCATAAGTTAAGGGATTTTTCTTTTTCTCTTAAGGATAAGGCTCTAGCTTGGTATCAATCAATACCACACGGGCGGATTAACACATGGGAGGAGTTGGGTTCTGAATTTCTCACCAAATTTTTCCCTCCCTGCAAGACTACTGAACTAAGAGGGAAGATAAATGCCTTTGTAATGAAAGATAAGGAGAGTTTGTATAAGTCTTGGGAAAGATTTAAAGATAGTTTGCTATGTTGTCCTCATCATGGAATTCCTAAGATAGAGTTGCTAGAAATTTACTTTAAAGGACTTGACGAGGACACTCAATTCAAGCTACAATCTCTCTCTAGAGGTACTTTTATGGAAAAACCGGTGGATGAAGCTTGGGACTTTATGAGAAGCAAGCTTTGGTGATTGAAAAGTATTCTCACATGAAAGTTGAAGAGAGAAAGACTAGACCCGGAGTCTATGAGGTAAATGAAAGTACTCTTAATGATTCAAGGTTAGATGCTTTACAAGTTGAACTTAAATCTTTGAAAGAATTGATTGCATCTAACTTGAAGGCTCAGCAAGCTGAAGTGCAGGTAGCATCCAAGGAAGAGGATGCAAATTACATGGGTAGAGGTTATAATAACCAAAAAGGTTAAAATAACAATTATAATAGGAATAATCAGGGAAACAACTACAAGCCTAACCATAATCATCCTGGTTTTTCTTATTCTAATCTTGAGGGTGCTTTGAACCCTCAAGCTTCTTCTAACAATGCAAGCCAGCCGCCCAAGCCAGCTGAACCCGCTCAACCGAAGGATAGAGTTGAAGCAATGTTTGAGCAATTGATGACTAGGATGGGAAATCTAGAGAGCACGGTCACTAGTGTAACCAATGCCCAAAAGGTTTTGGAAACTCAAGTGTTTAAGAAGGCCGAAGACGCTAAAAGAGATCCAGGAAGACTTCCTGGAAAGACTGAAAATAATCCCAAAGGGCAAGTCATGGAAATTACTACAAGAAGTGGATTAAAGACAAATGATCCACAACCAAAGGTCTTGGATAAAGGAAAGCAACCAATGGAAGAGCAGCCTAAGGAAAAAGAGAATGTTTACATCCCTCCTCCTCCATACAAGCCACCACTTCCATTTCCTAAATCCCGTGCTAGAGCTCAATTGGACAAGCACTTTGGTAAGTTCCTAGATCTTTTAAATAAATTGCATATTAACATCCTTTTTGTTGATGCTATTCTCGGGATGCCTGCCTATGGGAAGTTCTTGAAAGAAATCCTCTCCAACAAGAGAAAGCTAGAGGAATATGAAACAGTTAGAATGACCCGAAGATCTACAGACCTCATCCAGAGGAACAGTGGAAAGATGCCACCAAAATTGAGTGATCCCGGATCTTTTTGTATCCCAATCAAAGTTGGAGATGGAACGTACAAGGCGTTATGCGATCTAGGAGCTAGTGTGAGCATTATTCCACTCGTTTTATGCAGGAAGGTTGGACTTGGAGAACCAAAGCCGGTGAAAATGACTCTTTGCATGGCAGACATGACTACCACACGTCTTGTGGGAAGTATTGAGGATGTTCCAATCCAACTAGAGAAGTTCTTTATCCCTATTGACTTTGTTGTTCTTGATATTCCTGCAGATTGTCCCGTTCCTATTATTTTAGGGAGACCTTTTCTTGCTACCTCCGGATGTTTAGTTGATTGTAGGGGCACCACTCTTACTTTTAGAATTGACGAGGAAGTTGTACAATTTAAGCTCCCTCCTTTAATTAAGGGACCTATGTTTGAAGAAGATATGTACAACATCCTAGAGGATGATGAAGATGATTGTGAGATTATAAATTTAATTCTATGTTCTGACCCCCTTGAGCAGGTTTTGACCATGAGCGTCATGACAGCAGAACCGAAAGATGAACTATTTGAAGAAGTCCGATCTTTGAGTCTACTCCCCATCAACGAGGAATCAAGATTCGAAGAACTGACGGAGGTAGAAGGCATCTCGGCCGAGATCCGAAAAATCTCGGCCAAGATTTGGCAACAGAATGTTTGGAACTCCGAAGCTTGGAAAATCTCGCCTGAGACCCAAAAATCTCGGCCGAGATCTCGACCGAGATGGGTGACCGAGATCCTGCAACAGAAACTTTTGATTTCCGATGATCAGACCATCTCGGTCGAGACCGAAAAATCTCGGCCGAGATTCACCCCATCTCGGGCCGAGATCATCCACCGAGATGAGTTGGCCGAGATTTGTGAAGAAGAACCGGAGCCTCCTAAAGTTGAGATGAAGCCTCTTCCGACACACTTAAGGTACGCCTTTCTCGGTTCTAACTCATCTTATCCCGTCATTGTTAGTGCTAGCTTGAATGAACTTGAACTTGAGAAGTTATTGAAAGAACTTAGGATGCATAGAAAAGCTTTAGGCTACACCATAGATGACCTCATAGGGATTAATCCTTCTATGTGCATGCATAGGATCATGTTAGATGATGGACATAGACCTTCTATTGAACCTCAAAGGAGATTGAATCCTAACATGAAAGAGGTAGTCAAGAAGGAGATCCTTAAGTTGCTTGATGCGGGAATTATATTCCCTATCTCGGATAGTAAATGGGTTAGCCCGGTGCATGTTGTACCGAAGAAAGGTGGGATGACTGTCATAACCAATGAGAAGAATGAGTTGATCCCGACTAGGACCGTGACAGGATGGAGGATGTGCATTGATTATAGGAAGTTGAATCATGCTACTAGGAAAGATCACTTCCCTTTGCCCTTCATTGACCAAATGTTAGAAAGGTTAGCCCAGCACTCCTACTTTTGCTACCTAGATGGTTATAGTGGCTTTTTCTAGATCCCCATCCATCCGGATGACCAAGAGAAAACCACTTTCACTTGTCCTTGGGGTACCTTTGCTTATAGGAGAATGCTTTCGGTTTATGCAATGCTCCTGCTACTTTCCAAAGATGCATGATGTCTATTTTTTCCGTAAATATATTGAAAACATCATGGAAGTCTTTATGGATGACTTTTCTGTCTATGGATCCTCTTTTGATGATTGTTTGGCTAACCTGTCTTTAGTCTTACAAAGATGTGAGGATTGCAATCTTGTTCTCAATTGGGAAAAATGCCATTTCATGGTTAGGGAAGGTATTGTGTTAGGTCACTTGATATCTAACCGTGGAATTGAGGTTGATAGGGTCAAGATTGAGACTATTGAGAAGCTACCTCCTCCATCATCAGTCAAAGGGGTAAGGAGTTTTTCTAGGGACATGCCGGTTTTTACCGAGATTTATAAAAGATTTCTCTAAAATTGCTAAACCTTTGACTAACCTACTAATCAAGGATGTTCAGTTTGTTTTCTCGAAGGAATGCTTGATGCTTTTTATAGGTTGAAGGAAGCTCTCATCACCGCTCCAATCATGCAACCCCCCGATTGGTCTCTTCCATTCGAGGTGATGTGTGATGCAAGCAAATTGCAGTGGGAGCGGTGCTAGGACAGAAGAAGGAAGGACTTACTCATGCTATCTACTATGCTAGCAAGACGCTTGATGGAGCCAGCTGAATTATGCAACTACTGAAAAGGAGCTCCTAGCGTCGTCTACGCATTTGAGAAGTTCCGTTCCTATCTTGTAGGAGCTAAGGTGATTGTGTACACGGATCATGCTGCGATTCGGTACCTTCTCACCAAGAAGGATGCAAAGCCACATCTTATCCGATGGATCCTTCTCCTTCAAGAATTTGATCTAGAGATTAGAGATAAGAAGGGGTCCGAAAACTCTGTAGCTGATCATCTTAGCAGGTTACCTCCAGAACTTATGGAAGGGGATGACATCCCTATCGACGATGCATTCCCAGATGAGCATCTCCACATGATGGAGAAATATATTCTCCAAATTTCAGGTGATAAGGAACCTTGGTTTGCTGACATAGTTAATTATCTAGTTTGTGGTGAAATTCCTCCAGGTTTATCTCCTTCCCAACGGAAGAAATTCTACAAGGATGTGAGGCATTATTATTGGAACGAACCATTACTATTCAAGAGAGGACCCGAGGGAATCCTTAGGAGATGCGTCCCAGACGATGAGATTGAGAGTGTCATCCGACATTGTCATTCATTGCCCTGTGGAGGACATGCTAGCGCCCACAAGACTAGTGCCAAGGTATTACAATCTGGATTCTTTTGGCCTAATCTTTTCAAAGATGTGCAGGTATTCGTCACTGCTTGTGATTCATGCCAAAGGACGGGCAACATATCAAGAGGAATGAGATGCCTTGAACAACATCCAAGAAGTTGAGATTTTTTATGTATGGGTGTTGACTTCATGGGACCTTTCCATCTTCATGCGGGAATCTTTACATTCTTTTAGCGGTTGACTATGTATCTAGATGGGTTGAAGCTATAGCTTCACCCACAAATGACGCTAAAGTTGTAATTAAATTTTCAACCGGACAATCTTCCTAGATTTGGCACACACGTGTTATTATTAGTGATGGAGGGAAGCATTTCACAGCCAGAAACTTTGAGGCACTTTTGTCCAAGTATGGGGTAACTCACAAGGTTGCAACCCCATATCATCCCCAAACTAGTGGCCAAGTGGAAATATCGAATAGAGAAATCAAGGGGGATCCTAGAGAAGACAGTGTCTCGCTCAAGGAAAGATTGGGCAATGAAGCTTGATGATGCACTCTGGGCATATAGGACAGCATACAACACTACCATAGGTACTACTCCTTATCAACTTGTTTATGGGAAATCCTGTCATTTGTCTATAGAGTTGGAGCATGGAGCGTATTCCGTGAAATGGATAAATTTTGATATAAAAGAAGCCGGAGAAAAGAGGTTGTTGGACATCAACGATTGGAGGAGATGGAACGCATATGAGAATGCACGGATCTACAAGGAAAGAACAAAGAAGTGGCATGACAAGCACATATTGCCAAAGAACTTCAAAGAAGGTGATCTTGTTCTTCTCTTTAATTCTAGGCTCTGACTTTTTCCAGGAAAGTTAAAGTCACGATGGACGGGACCTTATGTTGTGAAGAAGATTTATCCCCACGGAGCTGTCGAAGTATGGGGTGAAAACTCCGGTATTTTTAAAGTGAACGGACATAGGTTGAAGAGGTATACACCGGAACTTCCGGTGGAAAAACTCTCACCTATTCATCTAAATTGACGATTTAAAGGAGTTAGGTCCAGCTAAAGACCTTAAACCAAGCGCTTCTCGGGAGGCAACCCGAGGTAAGAGTCTTTTTGTCTTTTTGTTTTTACTTTTACTTTTTGCTTTTGCGTTTTTGCGCGTTTTTTGTGTGTCTTTGCAGGACCTAGGTGTCATGGTGAAAAGAAATACAGGAAGCAGCACTCGGAACGAGTTTAAGGCGAGGAAATTGCTAAGAAAGACGAGAAACGAAGTAAGTCGAGGAAGAAAACAGCCATACCAAGAAATCTTGGTCGAACTGCCCAGAAATCTCGGCCGAGATCCAGCTCAAGCAGGCCGAGATGTCATATCAGAAACCGATCTCGGTCCAAGATAGGGAAATCTCGGCCGAGATCGGAAAATAGAGACCGAGATCGAGTTTTCCTTTAAAAAAAACGGTTTTTTTGGCTATGAAGATGAGTAACTCGGCACCATTCACATAATGCCAAATCGGATTGGTTTTAAAACATTACCTAGAGTTGATTTGTATGTGCACTTTGGTGTGAGGTACGTGAAGGAAACTGAACACGAGGTTTCGGCTATTGTGCACCTATGCCTTTCACTCAAAAGAAAAAAAAGAAGGAAAATCAAAAAAAGGGAAAATCTCGGTCCCGACCGAGAAAAATCTCGGTCGACGACTGAGATTGCTGGCAACCGAGATCGGCCAACAGAAAAGAACGCCGAGCTGCTCCTTCTTCTTTCTTCTCCCTCACTTTCTTCTCTTCCTCCATAGCCTCCAAGCAAGGAACCTCTACCCAAATTTCCTAAATCCCTCAATACTTCATCAAATCCTCTCATTCTTCCCACAATCTCTCCCAAATCCATTCTATACTCTATTCCATCACCAATTTCACTCAATCCTCACCCAAATCTCCTCTCCAACACCAAACCCTAACAAAAATGTTCAATCCCTAAAAACCCACAAATACACCATTCCACTCAAAATTCCTTCACAAAAAATGTCTTAGACTCATCAACCAAGCAAGAATCTACAAAGAACCGACAAAAAACTCGATTCCGGCCAAACCCATTCAATCTCGGTCAACTGCCCAGATATCTCGGCCGAGATCCGACCTTTTTCCGACCGAGATTTTGTTCTGTTGAGTTATTTCTTGATTAAAGATGAAACGTTTGAAGAGATCATTGTCCAAGGCTACCGGGTCAAGTAAATCCAAGAAGCAAGCACCACCACCGGAGCCTTCCGATCCCTCCATTTACGTGTCGACCATCCCGGATCCTTGTAAGGCATGATACTCTACACTTGTTAAATTCGATCATGATCCTCCTAGACATTTTGATTTAGGAGATGTTTGTCAGTTAGGAATTGGAGATGATTTGCGACTTATAACTGAAATTTGCGGATGGGAATACTTGTTGGCATTTCAAACTCCTGATTATCATAACCTAACTTGTGAATTCTTGAGTACATTCAAATTTGGTGGTGGAAATGGTGACCGGGCTGTGAGGTTCCGTGTGATGAATACGGACTATGTGATGTCTAAGACTGAGTTTGGAGATTTATTTCATTTCCCGAGGTCGGACGAGTATACTTTTGATAAGGATTTTGACCAACGCACATTCTGGCGCCAGCTAGCCTATCCAAGTGGGGTTGGGAGCAATTGGAAACCCGGTGACTCCAAATGCAAATTCATTCTGAACTTGTCCTTCCGGGTAGCTCATAGAATTATGAGCGAGATTATGTTTCCTAGGCATGAGAGCTCGCACCTAGTGCTTCTAGGAGACTTGTTTATTTTGTGGTGCATTACAGAGGTCGAGCACCCGATTCAGCTACTCTCTTGTTAGACCACCTCAAAAAGGTGTCCAATAAGACAGCCGGTGTCCTTTGTGTCGGTGGGTTGGTTACTTGTATTACTCAGACGCTTGGGCATGATTTGACTGCTTTTACCCCCACCCTCAAGTCAGTGCCCATCACTAGGAAGCATCTAGTAAGGATGAAGATCCTAACAGAGGAGGTGACGAACATATTTAGAGTTGCTATGCCTTGGGATGAGCACCATGGCGTACTATGGAGGAGTGACTTCACGATTAGAGATCAGAGATGCTGGAGATAGGCCATTGAAGGTCTTAGAGGTGAGGATTCTGATGATGAGGATGTAGGGCAGCCTGAGGATGAGGATGCTGCTCGGGATGATGAGGACTTAGAGCCTTCCACTGAGGCAGGTGATTTTGATACTGACATGGGTGATGCAGGTACACCACCTAGGATGTCTACTGCAGGAGCATCATCATCGCGTGCTCCTAGGCCCAACCGCAGGAGGCCGTACACCATGGCCCAGCTGGCTGCGGATATGCATGATATGCAGATGAGTCAGAGGGAGTTTTATAAGAAAGTGAGGACATATGGGCCGCACAGGATTTGAGGATGACACAGCAGGATTAGAGGATTGCTGAGCAGGATAGGCGATATTCTGTCTCGGAGGGGATGTACGGAGACTTATATCGTCATACGTTTGGGCATTTCTATGACTCAAACAACCTCCACTACCCACGTGATCCACCTCCTCCTCCTCCATTTGAGTAGACACGCGGATGCCTTCTTCATTTTTACATTGTGAGTATTGTTTTTACTTCATATTTATTATTCACATTGGGGACAATGTGAGTTTAAGTATGGGGTAGGATGCTTGCAATATCTTTTAGCATGTTTCTTTTTATATGTACTGCATTGAACAATTTCATATTCTTGTCACACGTTTCTTTTATATGTACTGCATTTTTATATGAAAATCCAAAAAAAATTAGAAATATTAAAAAAAAATTGTGCTTCTAGGATTGATGTGACCTTAATGAGGATATTGTGTATGTTTATTTTGGCTATTGATGTTTATTTTGAGCTTTAATTGAATTAATGGCAATTATGGGATTTGAATACCTTGTTTGTAATCTATCTTATATATATTTATAGGAGTAGCACTCCTTGCCACGTGTCACGCAGAAAACTGCTAACTGCCACGTGTCATTTCAGCATTTAACCTGCCTCCAAAAATTTTAATTAATTTTTTTTTTATCTTATATATTTTTGTTGATTATTAAAAAGAAATTAATGCTAACAGACAATGAAGATTTTGAGCAACTACATTATTCTTATCTAATATATATTAAAGCGGACGCACTTATTGCCACGTGTCGCCGCCAGAAGTTTCCGTCCACCAATTTTTTTTAAAAAAATCGGAATTTTAAATCATATAGTTTAAAAAAAATTAAATTCGGAATTTTCTGTTCATGTAAATCTTAACTGATCGAGTTCTTTTAATCCACATATTGACCCCGGTTCTTTAAAAAAATATTCAATTAACAAATGAATGGATAAAAGGTAAATAATTAAAATGCTAATTGATTTACGCCAATGCAATTAGTTGTTACACCATGTATCTAAATCATAGCCTCTTATCTCTTAAATTTCTTTTATTTAGAATTAATTTTTAAATATCAAACTTTCACAACAAGTTTTACTAACCCCTAATTATGTTTCCACTATATATATTCGTCCAAGTACCACTTCTAGATCTCATCTCACAACTTTTTCATTGTTTTCATCACTTAACTTAGTAAGTCATGTTCTAATAATTTAAATTGATTAGAAGATTCTTTCATTTCTTATTTGATTCTCATAATTAACAAATTGTAATGCTAGTTTGCAGGTTAAACGGCGATCAACTCACACAACTCGATCGATTTCTATTGCCAGAAAACGAGTTATCTAATTAACTTGCGTGATATTTCTTATGTGCGCAATTCAACGACGGAATTTCCGCATTTTTTGTTCTTGAAAAATGAAAAAAAGTATATCCTTCTAGAAGTCCGATCATCCTCACCGATTCATCAGCGATGAAGAGATACCTTTGGTGGAACATCTTTATTGAAAGTGGATTCCACTGAAACGTCTCTTCAACAAAATCAAAGATGTTAAATTGTGAGCAGATTGCAATGGATAGCAGCTGAAGAGGATTTAAATGATGCACTAGAATTGATTACTGTAAATGTGATGGTTCACTTTGAGATGCAGAAGTATGCTAGAACAATTGAGTTTGTTGGGGAAGAGGATCACTGCCATTCTTCTACGTGAATCAACTTGTGAGTTGTGCTTCTTTTCAACCTATTATTTTTCCTTTTTTTTATGTCAAACTACTTCAGTATTTAAATTCCCTTAAGATTAATATGCATTTATTATGTCAAATCTTTTTTCTCCCACGGTATCAAATTTTGAGATAAGATCCTTTATTTTATAATAATAACTTCCTAATATGACAGTAATTAATGAAAATAGTAACAAGATTCTATGCAAATTCTTCTAAAATTACTCCGCAAATCACTGTCGCTAATTTATGTAACTAACTACTAACAAAAAAATCCCTCATAATTTTTCTCCTTATAAACTCTCTTTTATATACCGTCAAAAGCATTTATGGTGTTTTAGAAAGTCCGATGATTCCTTTCTTTCGCAAGCTTCCACAAAGAAGCGCCAATTGCTCTATGTTTTATACACATCCTCCGCCCCTCATGATCAAGAGATTGCTAGCTGACTATCCAATGAGAAGCCCCACATTCTTGTGCTTTTATGGTGAGAGTCGATGTTTGACTTGCCCCCGCCATTAACAAACGTCGATCATCATGATATTTTTTTCAATTTTCGGTTGGGAAAATTGTTCAAATTAGGATGGTCTCTAATCTCTATATGGAACTTAGTTAGTGATTGAGGAAGAGGTATATCCTTTACAATTCTACATCATCTTATGTTTTCATGGCATGAAATTACATCTCCATGGAAATCTGATTTTTCTACTATGGGTGGTATATTGTGATCCTATTTGGTTTGGTGTTTGTGAAATGTGATTTATGTTGGCCTGCCAATTAGTAATTCATGTGTTGTGAATTTGTAACAGTCACGTGAATAGATGCCAACAAAATAAGTCCGGTACATCACACCTTAGCATCTTTGACATAATTCATGGTGAGTGGTCCACTCATTGTTGTGGTCATTTATATTTGGGTACAGAAGAAGCAACATGAGTAGAATGAAGAAGAAGAAGAAGAAGCAACATCAGTAGCTCCACAAAACCCTAATTTCCACAACAATGAAACTACTCGAGAGGAATTGGTGCGGTATTGTATGTATGTACGTAAAAAAGCCAGATTGCTATTTATTATAAAGATATGTGGGAGGAATTTATGTATGACCTTTATTACGTTGTATTTTTGTTTATCTTTAGGAATTATTTTTTATTTATCTTTAGTAATTATTTTTTTTTTTTAAATATTATATTATTAATCAATTTAAATAATCATTTTTAACGAAAACCACTCAACTAGATTTACAAAACTATTTAATTTAACTAACAAAAAATCATCAAAATCTTAACAAGTTAATATCAATCTTTTTATAAAAAACACTATAATAAAACTAATAATGCGGCCATAAATCTTTTGAAAATCAATTAATTAGGTGCACATAACAAAATTTGTAATGTAGATGATTCTTCGTAAATAATTTTATCCATTTTCTTAATAAAACTCATTTTCCTTTAATTAACTAATTTGCTCATCCCATTCTATTCTTTGTAATTCTTTTTTTTTTAATGTAATTTAAATTAATATTTATGATCCGTTTTTTAATTAGTTTTAAAAATATGATTTAAATATATATTAGATTATTGATCCTACCTTAATGGTATATAGATTTATCACTTTCATATTCACATTATCTACTACTATTTTTTAAATTAAAATTTCTAATTTCTCCTATCATTTACAATTTTGTTTCTTTTCTAAACTGTTAAAAATAATTAGTTAGTTTATTTTTTAATTAATTTAAAAAAAACTAATTTGAAAAATAAAATTAAAATTATCCTAATTTTACAAATTCAGTTTTTAAAACAAAATTTAAAAAAATAAACTAATATCAGAACTATAATTTGTTACTAGAATCAAATCCACGTAAAAATAAAATGTTTCATCCTTTTAGTTAGTATATGTTTTTATGAGTTGTAACATACTGATTTAAAAAAACAAACACATTGTTATTTCAACTAAATAATTTAAAGATATAAATCAAAATTATAAATCATTACAACTAATTATAACTAAGTTGAAGACAAAACTTTTCATATATTTATTTATATTAAAATTTTATTAAAACACAGTCCCGCACAAGGTGCGGGTAATACACTAGTATATATTATAGGAGTAGCACTCCTTGTCAAGTGTCACGCAGAAAATTGCTAACTGCACGTGTCATTTCAGCATTTAATCTGCCTCCAAAAATTTAATTAAGTTTTTTTTTATCTTATATATTTTGTTGATTATTAAAAGAAATTAATGCTAACAGACAATGAAGATTTTGAGCAACTACATTATCGGTATGCAGATCTTAAATTTTAGAATCTTATATATTTGATTTTAATAAAAAATATATTGAGTCAACCAATTGCATAAAATTATTTGCATTTGATTTCTTTTTTACTTCAAGAAAAGTATAAACAATTTTAAATTTCTAATTTATAATATCTTATGCATAAATCATACTTACCTAATTAATTTAAACAATATCTAAATATTTAACAAGTACTTTTTTTTGTTTATACATAAATTATTTTCTACTCTTATACTCACACTATTTCATCAAGATGGGTTACTAAAATGAGTATTATTTACTTTAATATTTTATTATTTTGTTGTCTTAGAATTGAGTCAACCAATTGGACCAATTATATAACTAATAAAGTTAATCACAATAAAAACTTAGTTGATTTCCAAATATTACTATATGTATATAGACCCGAAATATTACTTAGAAATTAATAAATCATATTACAAAATAAATTTCCTATATACACTATTTAATTTGGTTACAATATTATTTCATATATATATATATATATATATATATATATATATATATATATATATATATATATATATATATATACAAATGTATACATAATTATTATAAAATAATATCTAACTATTTTATGTTAAGACAATATAATATTTTATGCATAAAAACTCAATGTAATATATTAAAAAGATAAATTTATCGAATCCTGTGCAAGGCACGGGTAATACACTAGTATGATTTATTTGGATTACCTAGTCTATTTGGATTGATCTTGAAAGGTTGAAGCTATTTGAAAAGTTCTTTTACTTTGCACAAGAATGATTTAGGCAATTCGAATTATTCTTCTTCTCTATCTTTACCATTTTCAGCATCTCAAACATAAAATTTATTTGCCCTTTATGACCCATCCGGAAATTAGGAAAGTAAAGTTTGAAGGTGTGTGCTTAATTGTGAAAAGTGATTTATGTGCAATATGTGAAGAAGTTGATTGATTTGTGAGATGTGATTTGCAAGCAAGAGCTTTTATGGGTTTTGTTGGCTATGAAGATGAGTAACTCGGCACCATTCACATAATCGGGTGTTTGTGTCTTGCAAAAGTCGGATTGGTTTTAAACATTACCTAGAGTTGATTTGGTATGTGCACTTTGGTGTGAGGTACGTGAAGGAAACTGAACACCGAGGTTTCGGCTATTGTGCACCTATGCCTTTCACTCAAAAGAAAGAAAAAATATGCATAAAGAGAAGGGATGGATGTTGAGAAAGAAAAAAGAAGAGAAAATGTTGTGTTGTCCTTTTTCCCGGATTTCCACCACATTACCTATACACATCCTACCTATATCACATTTCTTGGCCTTTTCTTTTGTTAAGTCCTATTGATCTTTGCATTCATGTAATTGACTTCATGGCCTAAATTTGGATTTTTCATGAATTTTAGACATTGGTAGTTTAAATGATGATTTTGGATTCCTTGCAAGGTGTGATTATCCTATATTTTACCTATCTTACTTGACCTTAATCGATTTATGTCTTTAGCCTTGTGACTACACTCTGAAAGTGATCATGAATAGAAGCACTACAAAAAGAGTTTTTGTTTAGCATAGATAATTCATGCTATCTTGCCTTGAATTTATTATTTGCTTGGGGACAAGCAAAGATAAGTATGGGGTATTTTGATAACATGAATTATCGACCTAGTTTAGTAGAGCATTTAGTTAGTTTTTCCTTTTTCGCATGCATGTTTTAGCCTTAGTATGTGTTCTTTATACTTGTTTAGTGCAACTATGCGAGTATAGATGTCTACACACACTTTTGGTGTCTTTGTAGGTATTTTGGCGTGTTTTGGAGCTAAAACGATGCATTTGAGGATCAAGCCTCGGGATGGACGCTTTGGAGCGATCACGAAGGCACGGGAAAGGAGGAAAAGTCGAGCCACGAGCAAACAAGAAGGAATGCACGAGATTAGAGCAATCTCGGTCGAGATCCACATGATCTCGGCTGAGTTCCCAGCCATCTCGGCCGAGATCCGAGCCATCTCGGCCGAGACTCCATTCCAGAAGTTTATGTCGGCGGATCTCGGTCCCAATCTCAGCCGAGATTTGTGCCATCTCGGGCGAGATTTCTGAGACTTGACTGAGATCACCGACCGAGATTTCCCTAATGCTGAAACACGAAGCCAATATCGGTCCCGACGTTCCAAAATCTCGGTTGACGACCGAGATTTCCGACCGAGATTCCTGTGCGCCGAAATATTTTGTTCTTTTTGGATCAGTTTTGGCCCGGCCCGCTCTGTGGAAGATTGTTGGGTATAAAAGGGAAGCTCTAAATGATTTCCACGGTTCCGCTTCATTCCATTCTAAGGCTTCTATTTGAGAGTGCCGCTTTCTCCTTCTTCTTCTCCCTTGCTCTACACCATTGTCACCATTGTTGAACTACATTGAGTTTTTAGGAAAGATTCAGGCTTTTAGATTTAATTCAATTCAGATAAGCTTCGCGATACAAGGAATTTGTCATTTTGCTGGTTTCATCTTAATAAACCTGATAACTTTCTTTATTCTCTCTTTTAGTTCTCATTTTATGAATTCTTCAATTGAATTGATTATTGCTTTTGATATGTTGATTGTTGGCTAGAACCATTGTGGTTCCAAGGTGAATAGGGATTTATTTCGTGAGACCCCTATTCTTTTGGACCGAGTCTTGGTCCTTAGCCGAGATTGGCTTGGCCGAGATTGGCCTTTCCGCACCCGCGGGCCTGACTGCCGCCCCTGCGGGTTTCCGTCCTTGCGGCTCATGGAACCGCCCCTGCGGTTTCCGGCGGCTGCAGCCGGTTTTGTTGACTCCTTTGACCCGTGCTTTACCTTTACCTTACTTCTTCCTTTCCCTTGGCTGATCAAGGGTTTCATCTTCACTTCTCTCCCTCAGTTCCTACGTCCTTCTTGCTTCTTCATCCCTTCTTGATCTTGTTCTTGTTTTCTCTTGGAGTTTGCTTGAGTTTGGTGTGTTGTTGATGATGGTAGATGTGGTTGCTGAGCTTAGAAGCCAGCTGAGTTGTTGTGGAGCTTGTCCTTGCCTAGTCCAGCAGTAGATGTGAGCCTTGTGTCCTCTTTCTTTCTCTCTTTCTTTCTTGTTCTTCCATCTCTTTAGCTTAGGATTAGATGTTTGGACATAGGATGATGTTGGTATGTATGTTGTTGCATGTGTGTAACTTTGGATTGGAATAGACGTGATTTGATCACGGGAAGAGCCGAAGAGAAGCCGCGGGATCACGTTGTGCCCTGACGCCGCCCCCGCCCCGAGAAGCCGCCGCCCCTACAGAAGCCGTGCCGCAGCGTCTTGCCTGCGTTGCCTGCGTCCCGTGTCACCGCGCCTGCGGCTGCTCCCTGCCGCGCCTGCGGGATACCTGTCCCGCTCATGCGTCCCTTGATCACGCAGGTGCGTTTTGTCCCGGGACTACCTATAGTAAGGTAGTTCCTTTCCTTTCCTAGTATGAGGGAACTAGTACCATGCTAGGTAGCGGTTTATGATGAGTATGATATAGATATACCGGTTACGGCTTTGAGGTTACGAGTTGGATATGATCCTTATGGATCCCTTGGGTCTAGGTGTGACCCCTTCGTGTGATAGGAGTTTGATATATATATGTATGCCTTGTATAGGCCTTGTTGTCCTCCAGTTTGGAGTGGACCAATTGGAGAGTTGATCGTGGTTGAGTTACTTCTGAGATTGAGGTAAGTCCATAGGACTTACTTAGCTGTCATCCTTATATTGGATGTGTGCTTGAGTGGTGTTTGTTATATGCTTTATAGCATTCTTTATGATAGTCACCGACCTATGTTATATTGACCGCCCATTGTAGTGGCCGTGATAACCTTTCCCTTTCATCCCGTAGTGGAGTCTGGGAGGTTCTCTGTAGTCAGGCCAGATCTGGTATACGGGAAGGACCTTCACCACTCCCATAAGGGACACGGGAGGTGTGCTGATACTACTCCAGCTGGCTAGAGCACTCAGAGGCGGGGATTATATTCCTCGTGTCACATATCTTCATATACATCTATTTATACGATTGAGTGATTTAACTTATTAAAGATAATAAACCGGGTAAATGTGTGATATCATGATGAGGTGTTAATATTATTGATATGTGTTTGTGCTCTAGCATCTTCATATATATGTGTATGGTTAGCTAACGGTTTTTTACCGTGTTGTAGATCCTTTGCAAGTTAGGAGAGCTGCAGAGTGATCCAGAGGGGTGATCTGTTGAGGGTTCTGTACACTGGGTCGTCCTCGAGGGATGGGATCTTCTTACTATGTATATGGATATGTTTTGTTGTACTCAACAGTACTCGTATAAACCTTTTGATATTTTTATAACAGTTTGATGTTTTGTATTCAATCTTTTGGTGCCTTGTTGTAAGATTCAGTCAATTGTTGTCAGGCTAGGGTCAGGATCCATTGTGAGATCCTAGCCCAGTAGCACTCCGAGTCCTACGGATTTGGGGTGTTACAAAGTTGGTATCAGAGTCTAGGTTGACAACCATGGCACTAGTAATCTTCAATAAAGTTCGAATAGATAAATAAACAGAACCCGAAAAGGGGTCTGACTTTTCAAAAGATTTTCGTTTTGAAATGAGTACAAAATGTTTTGGGATATCGTGTACGTGAGCCATTGCCCCTCTGAAGATCTCGACAGTATATATATAGATATTCTGTTGTGATTGATTTGATATATACATACGACATATGTATAGCCTGATAGGTTAAGTGCACTTGTTCTGCAGATGGCTCAGACTAGAGTTGTATCTGTAGATGGACGAGGTAGGGAGAGATATCCTCTTCCTCCAGTAGATGTAGGACATAGTCAGATTCCGGCTGTTGATTCATCTATAGCGGAAGAGGTTCATGAGGTTGCTGCTGAGAGTGTTGTTCCTGAGACTAGAAACGGTATAACTGGGAGATATACACCACATCGAGTCCAAACAGATGATTCGGATCGCGTCTCTATGAGGGGACCAGATTTCCGTGCGTATATCAGGCAAGTAGTGGAAGCGGCCAGACAAGGTAGACCTCCCCGGATCTGCCAGTACAGGAAGGATCATCTAGGAGATCCCATGGAGTTACTCAGGCACCAGTTGTACTAGCACATGTTGTTGAGATTCCTCGAGTTTCAGAGGAGCATAGAAGGCCTGGAAAGAGACAACGAACTGGACAAACTAGTGGTGCTAATGGAGTTGTTGGTGCTGAACTAAATCGGAGACGTCCAAGTTACCCCGCAGCGGCACATGTTGTTGAGATTCCTCGAGTTTCAAAGGAGCATAGAAGGCCTGGAAAGAGACAACGAACTGGACAGACTAGTGGTGCTGATGGAGTTGTTGGTGCTGAACTAAATCGGAGACGTCCAAGTTACCCCGCAGCGGCACTGGTTGCAGCTACGGGTCGGCGGTGCTTTAATTGTGATGATACTGGACATATACGACCAGCGTGCTTTAATTGTGATGATCCTTACTTGTGGCAGGCGAGGTCACATGGAGATTTTCTGTAGATGGGGTGGAGTTTTATCTCAGCAGGATACTGATGGAGTTATTGGTTCTGGGCAAGGCCCGAGCCGCCAGAGTCACCCCTCACCCGCACCAATTACAGATATGGGACCCCAGTGTTATAACAGTGGTGGTTATGGACATACGCAACGAATGTGCACGAGGCAGACAGTGACTTGTTACATCTGTGGCAGACGAGGTCACATACACATTTTCTGTAGATATGGTGGATCTTCATCTCAGCAAGGTTCTTCACTTGTCAGTGTAGCGGGAGGTGGGCAGAGACCACCTCAGCAGCAGCAGATACAGGGACAGCAGAGAGTCCCAGATCGTCCTACTTCTCAGGGATTTGTTCCTGGGCTGAGTAGAGGCAAAGGTCATGGTGGGAGCACCACTGATACCAAAGGCCCACAGGGTCGTGTTTTTGAGCTGAGGAGTGCAGAGGAGCCAGCTGCACCTACTGCTACAGGTACCATTCTGATTCATGGTTTACCTGTTAGAGTTTTATTTGATACTGGTGCTACGCACTCTTTTATTTTTGATGCCTGTGTAGAGCGTCCTGGGTTAGATACAATTGAGGGGATGCCCTTTATTATAGGGTTACCCGATGGTGGTAGGGTCAGAGGTACTCGTGAGATTCACGGTTGTCCCATTTCTGTAGGGACCCGTGTGTTACTAGTTGACTTCTTTTTCATGCCATTAGAGCATGAAGAAGTCATTCTAGGTATGGACTGGATGGATAGACACTCTGCAGTCTTAGATGTAGGTAGGAGGACTGTTACCCTCTCTACCGAGTTAGGCCAGATAGAGGTTTTCCGAGGTGGGGACCTTGGAAAGACAAGCACAATTATCAGCGTTATACGGGCAGCTAGATT
Organism: Fagopyrum tataricum; assembly: GCA_002319775.1. Classification (NCBI taxonomy): domain Eukaryota; kingdom Viridiplantae; phylum Streptophyta; class Magnoliopsida; order Caryophyllales; family Polygonaceae; genus Fagopyrum; species Fagopyrum tataricum. Next base: position 24,227,446 of record CM008284.1, on the reverse strand, counting down.
GATTGCACAGGGTTGCGAGGTCTTCTGGTGTTATGCCATGAAGGAGGGGGAGAGTCCAACCTTAGAGGATATCCCAGTTGTCTCTGAGTTTACTGATGTTTTTGCTGAGCCGTCCAGTTTGCCGCCTCAGAGGAGTGTGGATTTCAGTATCGAGTTAGAGCCTGGTACGAGACCCATCTCGAAGGCCCCATACCGGATGGCGCCTGTCGAGATGTTGGAGCTGAAGAAGCAACTCGAGGAGTTGGCTGAGAAGGGCTTCATTCGCCCTAGCATGTCCCCATGGGGAGCACCTGTCCTCTTCGTATAGAAGAAGGACGGATCACTGAGGTTATGCATACATTACAGAGAGTTGAACAAGGTGACCATCAAGAACAAGTATTCATTGCCGCGCATTGATGATTTGTTAGATAATCTTCAGGGAGCGACTGTGTTCTCCAGGATTGACCTGCGTTCCGGGTATCACCAGCTGAGGGTGAGGGAGCAGGATGTGCACAGGACAGCATTCCGGACCAGATATGGCCACTACGATTTTGTAGTGATGCCATTTGGGCTTACGAATGCCCCAGCCGTCTTTATGGAGTTGATGAACAGTATCTTCATCGACTTCCTGGATCAGTTTGTGGTGGTTTTTATTGATGACATTCTGGTATACTCTCGCAATGGAGAGGAGCATGCAGGACATCTGAGGACTGTATTGCAGGTTTTGTGGGATAGAGAACTTTATGCTAAGTTCTCTAAGTGTGAGTTCTGGATGCCAGAGGTAGCATTCCTGGGTCATGTGGTTTCAGCTGAGGGGATCAAGGTGGATCCAGCGAAGATTGAGGCAGTAGCAGCATGGACGACACCGACGAACGTCAAGGAAGTACGTAGTTTCCTTGGCCTAGCCGGTTATTACAGACGCTTTGTGGAGGGATTTTCTGTGATTGCCCGTCCACTGACGAGTTTGCTGAGGAAGACTACCACATTTGTGTGGTCTGATCAGTGCAGGCAGAGTTTTGAGGAGTTGAAGAGGCGTTTGACTTCTGCTCCTATTTTGGCACAACAAGAGGGTACTGAGGATTTTGTGGTTTACAGTGATGCATCCAAGCTACGCTTGGGATGTGTTTTGATGCAGCGAGGCAGAGTTATTGCTTATGCGTCTTGACAGTTGAAGACGTATGAGGAGAACTACCCGACTCATGATCTGGAGTTGGCAGCGGTAGTTCATGCACTGAAGATCTGGAGACATTACATGTATGGTGCTACATGTCAGATCTTCACAGACCATAAGAGTCTGAAGTATATTTTCACGCAGCGGGAATTGAATAGCCGCCAGCGTAGGTGGCTCGAGCTGATCAAGGACTTTGATTTAGAGATTCTGTACCATCCAGGGAAGGCGAACGTTGTCGCCGACGCCCTGAGCAGGAAGACGCCTCGAGAGCAGGCGATTGCGAGGCTGACAGTTCAACATCAGTTGCAAAGAGACCTGATCTGGTTAGAGTTGGACATCCAGTTTCCTGATGAGGATGCCCAGTTGCGTACATTAGAGGTCCTTCCTGATCTGTTGGGCGAGATCCAACAAAAGCAGGAAACCTGCCCTATTTTGATGAGGATACGAGATAAGATGTCTCGGGATGAGGCACCACAGTTCCTGCTTGGAGCAGATGGAGTTTTGAGGCGCCGCGGTCGCGTCTGTGTACCTGCTGATATAGAGCTGAGGCAGAGGATTTTACAGGAGGCTCACTGTACACCTTACTCCGTACATCCAGGTACGAGTAAGATGTATCAGGACTTGAGACGTATATATTGGTGGGGAGGGTTGAAGCCCGATGTGGCCAGATTTGTGGCACAGTGTGCGACCTGCCAGCAGGTCAAGATCGAGCATTTCAGACCTGGAGATGAGCTCCATCCACTTCATGTTCCACACAGGAAGTGGGAGGACGTCACCATGGATTTTGTGACTGGACTGAGGCTGAGCCGGAGTTTTGATGCCATCTGGGTCATAGTAGACAGATTGACGAAGACGGCACGTTTCATTCCTATCAAGGAGACGTGGCCGGTAAGCAGATTAGTTGAGGAGTACACTAGGCAGATAGTGAGACTCCATGGTGTACCGAGGACGATCGTCTCAGACAGAGATGGGCGATTTACCTCGAGATTCTGGCAGTAGATTCAGACTGCCCTGGGGACGAGCTTGCACTTCACGACTGCGTTCCATCCTCAGACAGATGGTCAGTCAGAGAGGATCATTCAGACCCTAGAGGATATGTTGCGAGTGTGTGTGTTGGATTGGGGACAGGTGTGGACGGATCATCTCTCACTTGTTGAGTTCTCCTACAACAACAGCTGACATGCATCTATTGGGATGGCCCCATATGAGACATTGTATGGACAGAGATGTCGTACCCCGTTATGCTGGGATGAGCTGAGCAGTGTTAGTGGTTTGGCACCTGATCAGATTCAGGATGATATGGCTCGAGTAGCATTGATTAGAGAGCGTATGCTGACTGCGTAGAGCCGTGAGAAGTCTTATGCTGATAAGAGGCGTAGACCTCTAGAGTTCAGAATTGGAGCCCATGTGTGGCTGAGAGTGCCCCCGACACGAGGTGTTAGGCGTTTTGGGCATTAAGGGGAAGTGAGCCCCCGATATGTCGGACCGTTCGAGATTCTGGAACGGGTTGGGAGCGCAGCTTACAGATTAGCCTTGCCTCCGAGATTAGAGGGTGTTCACCTTGTATTTCATGTATCTCAGCTGAGAGAGTACATACCAGATCCGAGACACATCGTGAGTTATGATGATTTGGTGCTTGAGCCGGACCACACGTTTGCTGAGCATCCTATTGCAGTCCTAGAGCGAGGTATGAGACGCCTGCGTTCGAAGGACATTCCTATGTTGAGGATACAGTGGTCAAGACGAGGACCTGAGGAGGCTACATGGGAGACTGAGGATAGTATCTAGAGGAACTATCCAGAGTTCTATGCCGAGATAGGTGCACTAGTAGGGTCACCGAGTAGATCTTAGTACTAGCTTGGTGAATCTTATGTGCTTCCATGCTTATATGCTATGATGTGTTTATTTCATACTAGCTTTGATGTGATTATGATCTTATTAGATCTTGTTGTGTTAGTATGATTCTTGTTTATAGCTGGAGATGGCTCTTTCCTCCATGCTATTGTGATACGTTTAGGATTCAGCTGGAGATGGTTCTTTCCTCCATGCTATTTTGATGGACATAGTAGTGTTGGAGATGTTCTCCCTCCATGCCTTTCTGTTATGGTTCTGATACGGCTAGATATATGATTCCTCTATGCCTTGTGATGTGTTTATAGCTGGCTAGAAATGGTTCCTCTAGGCCTTGGATAGTATAGTTTGCTGCTGGAGTTGATGATTTTCTCCATTCTTATGTTTGAGGTTATAAAGAGTTTTACCTCGGCTTTTAAGTCCGAGTGGTTTCAGGACTTTGCAAGTTTCGGGACGAAACTTGTTTTTAGGGGGGTAAGATGTGAGAGCCCTATTCTTTTGGACCGAGTCTTGGTCCTTAGCCGAGATTGGCCTTTCCACACCCGCGGGCCTGACTGCCGCCCCTGCGGGTTTCCAACCCTACGGCTCATGGAACCGCCCCTGCGGTTTCCGGCGGCTGCAGGCGGTTTTGTTGACTCCTTTGACCCGTGCTTTACCTTTACCTTACTTCTTCCTTTCCCTTGGCTGATCAAGGGTTTCATCTTCACTTCTCTCCCTCAGTTCCTACGTCCTTCTTGTTTCTTCATCCCTTCTTGATCTTGTTCTTGTTTTCTCTTGGAGTTTGCTTGAGTTTGGTGTGTTGTTGATGATGGTAGATGTGGTTGCTGAGCTTAGAAGCCAGCTGAGTTGTTGTGGAGCTTGTCCTTGCCTAGTCCAGCAGTAGAGGTGAGCCTTGTGTCCTCTTTCTTTCTCTCTTTCTTTCTTGTTCTTCCATCTCTTTAGCTTAGGATTAGATGTTTGGACATAGGATGATGTTGGTATGTATGTTGTTGCATGTGTGTGACTTTGGATTGGAATAGACGTGATTTGATCACGGGAAGAGCCGAAGAGAAGCCGCGGGATCACGTTGTGCACTGACGCCGCCCCCGCCCCTAGAAGCCGCCACCTCTGCGGAAGCTATGCCGCAGCGCCTGCGCCTGCGTCAGCGCCTTGCCTGCGTTGCCTGCGTCCCGTGTCACCGCGCCTGCGGCTGCTCCCTGCCGCGCCTGCGGGATACCTGTCCCGCTCATGCGTCCCTTGATCACGCAGGTGCGTTTTGTCCCGGGACTACCTATAGTAAGGTAGTTCCTTTCCTTTCCTAGTATGAGGGAACTAGTACCATGCTAGGTAAGGGTTTATGATGAGTATGATATAGATATGCCGGTTACGGCTTTGAGGTTACGAGTTGGATATGATCCTTATGGATCCCTTGGGTCTAGGTGTGACCCCTTCGTGTGATAGGAGTTTGATATATATATATATGTATGCCTTGTATAGGCCTTGTTGTCCTCCAGTTTGGAGTGGACCAGTTGGAGAGTTGATCGTGGTTGAGTTACTTCTGAGATTGAGGTAAGTCCATAGGACTTACTTAGCTGTCATCCTTATGTTGGATGTGTGCTTGAGTGGTGTTTGTTATATGCTTTATAGCATGCTTTATGATGGTCACCGACCTATGTTATATTGACCGCCCATTGTAGTGGCCGTGATAACCTTTCCCTTTCATCCCGAAGTGGAGTATGGGAGGTTCTATGTAGTCAGGCCAGATCTGGTATATTGGAAGGACCCTCACCACTCCCATAGGGTACACGGGAGGTGTGTTGATACTACTCCAGCTGGCTAGAGCACTCAGAGGCGGGGATTATATTTCTCGTCTCACATATCTTCATATACATCTATTTATACGATTGAGTGATTTAACTTATTAAAGATAATAAACCGGGTAAATGTGTGATATCATGATGAGGTGTTAATATTCTTGATATGTGTTTGTGCTCTAGCATCTTCATATATATGTGTATGGTTAGTTAACGGTTTTATACCGTGTTGTAGATCCTTTACAGGTTAGGAGAGCTGCAGAGTGATCCAGAAGGGTGATCTGCTGAGGGCTCTGTACAATGGGTCGTCCTCGAGGGATGGGATCTTTTTACTATGTATATGGATATGTTTTGTTGTACTCAGCAGTACTCATATAAACCTTTTGATATTTTTATAAGAGTTTGATGTTTTGTATTCAATCTATTGGTGCCTTGTTGTAAGATTCAGTCAATTGTTGTCAGGCTAGGGTCAGGATCCATTGTGAGATCCTAGCCTAGTAGCACTCCGAGTCCTACGGATTTGGGGTGTTAAATATTTATACCTGGACTATGATGGATTAGAGTTTTATGCTTGGTTTGAATAGCTTTGAAATCCTAGTGGTTAGTTAGGACTTGAACCTAGTCAGAATCCTTCTACCTAGTAACCTAAGTTGGAGTTGAAACATACCCGGTGAAACCCCTTCTTAGATATCTTAGAGACTGACCATAGGTAATAGAGGTGAAAATCTCTATTGGGTTGAGTGTGTTTAGATTCCTTCATAAGTAGGGTAATACTTGAGACTTACCCGGTAATAGTTTATCTTTCCCTTAGCTTGGAATCTGGTTTATTTAGAATTTCCTACCTCCCTACCTTGAGACTTATCCGGTAATAGGTGGTTGGTTTGGAGCTAGATAGTCTTGAGACTTACCCGGTAATAGACTGTCACCTTAGAAACGTTCTTCCCTGAAGCTTGTTAACCATAAATCATTTGAGAGATGTCCTGAATCCATGCGTATAAATAATGACCTTGAATCCTTGGAATCCGCGTTCTCTTTTATTGATATACCTTTCGTTCGGTTGTTTACTTAGTTTTCAATCAAATCCGATATTTGATTGCGAACTCTACAAAATCCATTAAAACCTTTTTGATCTTTATTCCCTTCTTTTCCAACCTCCTTCTTTTACTTTGATTTACTCTATCTTAGATCACTTTTACAATTCAGACACTTGGTCCCTGAGATCGACCTTGGAATACTTACCTTTACTGCGATTGACCCATACAATGTGGCTTCGTTGCTGTTTAGGGAATTATTACAGGTTATAAATATAAAACTATCCCTTCCTAGTTTTGCTACTCTGTGGATTTCTATCTCTTTTGATAGTTGTTTATAGGGGTGTAAAACCAACGAACAAGGGCCTAGGGTTCAGATCTCTTCTTCGCAGCTGGTGAGGGTGAGAAATGTGTGGGAAGAATTGACGACCTAGCATTGAACACTCCTCTGTTTATAATGGAATTTGTAAATCGAGAAACGCCAAAGGAGGACAGGACTCTTGATAAATTTAGATTGGGAAAAAAATTGATTATTTTTGGTATAGGTGAGAAATGTGTGGGAAGAATTGTAAAAAGGAGGAATCATCTGGATATTGAACGGCTGTTGTGAGTTAGTTGGAATCGGTTAACACAAAGAATCTCTGAACATTCACTATTGTCATACATTATCTAGAGTGTATGTGATTTATAATTGAATTTGACCTGCTGAAGAATTTTCCGTTGTCTTGCGTTGATATATCTTTCCTCGACATGCTGGGAATTCAACAGAACCAAGGGAATGTTCAATGCTAATCAATCTCAAAGAACAAGTAACACATAAACTTCTCGGATTCCATGGATACTAAGGGTTTGTTTGCGAATCGAAATTTTGTTGCTTAGGGTTCAAGTTGTTGTGTTTGCTGCTTTGGGTTCTCTTTTGTGTAGAGGAAGAGGAAACTGGAAGAGGCCACAAAAAGGGTGAAGAAAAGAAAGGAAAATGAGAAAAAGAAAGAATGACGGAGGAGAGGAAAAGACGAAAGATGAATGGCAGAGGAAGATGAACGGCAGAAGGAGAGGAAAAGAAGAAAAGGGGCTTTTGTGTAATCATTCTTCAGATCAGATCTTCAAATCTAGTAAAATCTTCAATTTCAAGATTTGAGAAACTTGCTTTTGAAACCTTGTAAAACTTGTTTTAAATTACAACTCAATTTACAAGCCCTTAACTAAACACAACTTTTAAAATGTGGGTCCCATACGAAAACTAAAATAATCTCCTAAACAGAACAACTAAACAGGGCCTTTAACCTAATTCCTTTTGCTTTTCTAAAAAATTGATAAAAAAAACCTCTACGAAAATGGTAAATTTTATTCAGAAATATGTCTTTTGTAAAAACATAACTACTAACAAAACAATACATGAGCTAACTAAAAAAAATCAAAATTGATAACTATGAAGCGAGATAATCATTTTTACATCTTTTTTTCTCATGAAAATTACAAAATGTCATCCTCTTTTTAAACGCATATTTTTATAAGGACAAAATTGTTATAGTATCTTTTAAAATTTACAAAATTGTTATCGTGTATTACATAAATCGTTAAATGACGTGGTTGAATTTAAACAATTAATTCAAGTGATTCACGGCCCAAATTACTCTGAAAGTCCGTACCACAATTCTACTATAAGTACCTTAATCAATCTTGTATTAAAAAAGTAATATGAAAATATTATTATATAAATTTGAACCAAATAGAATTAATCAAATAACAAAATCTATATCACATATATTTAATTTTTAACATATTATATAGATTTATTAGTTATATTAATTTCTAAAAGTATGACATCATATTATACGATATTCTTCTCATACAACGAAATATGTCCATCAGACATGACTCAATAGAATTCATCTCTTATTTATTTCACGCAAGCAATCTTTCTTCTTCTCCATCTTAACTTGATGCTATCGTTCACTAAATTTTGTATTCTTTTTTCTAACCATTAAGTTACTCTTAATTGTTAATGCTTTAATTATTTTATGAAGTTTGGTACATTTCTTACTTTATTGATCCATTTGTCGATGTATTTATCAAGTCATTTACTTTTTATGAATCAACTTTTAAATCAAAGATTTAATTTCATGAAATAAAAGATTGAATTGCATTCCCCTCAAAAAAAGAAGAAGAGGGTTTGTATTCATTTTAGCATTATGTTTGATTTTTATTCATCTTATTATATAATTTGTTTCATCTCTCTCTTTTTTCTTCTTCCAAATTTCTCAATTCGTGTGTGTGAATTAGTTTAGATTGATCATGGGTTTCATATAAAATTGTAAGGTTGACAAGCAATTTTTTGTAGGTTCACGTTCTTTATCAATTTAGTAGTTATTTTGTGTTTTGATATAGTTTGGTAATATATTAAAATATTATCTAATATGGTCCAAAGTATATATATATATATATATATATATATATATATATATATATATATATATATATATATATATATATATATATATATATATATATATATATTGTATGAACTTTTATTATTTTGAATAATATCTTACGTTAGCTTTTTACAACTAGTTTTTTTAGGTGTCGTTGGTTCAAACATTTGTCTATATTCAAACTGAATCAAATTAAAAAGTAATTACTAGATATTTTTATTTATTAAATTCCGTAGAAGATACCGACATTAAGCTATTTATTAACATAGAAATGTTATAACTTATCATTTTCTAATATTATTCTCCTAAAATTTTTCGATATCTCCAATTTTTTCAAAATCTCTTACTTGTTCTTTAAGTGAAGAAGAAAGTGAAAAACAACGTGTTGGTATTGTGATAAATGATTATCGTCTTCAATTGAAATAATTCGATTGCTTTCCTTTCGATCTTCATCCTTACAGTTGAAAGCAAATGAATCATGATACAAGATTAGTATGGACTAAATAGAGAAGTCGCATTTAATGATTTCATTCTCTTTAGTTTTTTAACTCCGAGTTTTAGCTCTGATTTTTTAGATCCTTAATATAATCACGCATCAACATATATATATTTTTTGACCAATGAATTGATTCTATTGATCGTTCGATATACGATGATGAGATGTTAAGATTATACTATATTTTCCCTATACACATTGCATATCTAACTATTCTGCCTGAATGTCTAAAAAATAGATGGAGAAACAATTTTGGATTATATTGTATAATATTCTCATATTCAGAAGGTAGGTAACATAATACCTACAAATGACATCTTCTAAACGACGTCGGTTGGTTTAACATCTCGCATCTAGTACCTGAAAGAGATGAACGAAAAACCAGATCTCTCTTTTTTCTCCATACACAATTCGCAACACAGAGTTCGAGTTCGAGTCCACAAACTCAGCTTCGAATCACTGCCCTCTAATAGTAACTCAAAACAAAGTGTCAGTTCCTCTCGATTCCATGTGATCCCCTTTGTATCAATGTGGATCTTCCTCTGCTGATATTAAGGTATGCTAATCGCTTCCACCAATCTGCTTCTCAACTCTCATTCGACGGATCTTGCAATTGATCATGTGTATTTCTTGTAAATCATGTTTCCTTTTGTTTATAGCTTAATCATGGACGGAGATAAAGCTAAATTGCTTCCAATTTCAGGAGAAAAATCCTCACTTTGTTCCGTTTTGATTCGGTTCCCTTTTTTGCAGGCACTTGCCGGTTTGATCTGGAAAGGATTTTTTTCAGATCAAACTTACTTTTTTCTAGAAGATGGATTGGTTCGGTGGGAGAGTTTCGTTGGGCAATTTGGATTTGGCGGGGGCAGTTAATAAGCTCAGCGAGAGCGTGAAGAACATTGAGCGCAATTTTGATACCGCTCTTTTTGATGGGGAAAATTCCGAGTCCAATACCGAAGGTTCCTTTCCCCTTTTATCTATCCTCTTCGAAATTGAAGTATCTGGAACATGATTTGTTCTAGTGACTTCAGCTAGTTGAGTTTGAAGAACAGAGAAACTTAAAATAGTAGTGCATCTGTAGAGTCTCGGATATAGTTGTATGAATCTATGATCCAATGTCACTATTCTGTTTCCTGAACTGCATATGGCTCATCCTGACACAACTATGTTACATCATTATCTTCTACCTTATAATCTTACCTATTATGAATTCTATATGGCTTTCATTTCTGGCAGTTGTTTTGTTTAGTTCTGCTCGAAGAGTTGAATTTGATATGCCTCAAGTTGTTTTGTCCGAATCCATCCTGCCTGCCGAAGATACGTTATTCTAGCATTTATATCATCCTAGAGGCTTTTGCAGTCCTACAAACTATGAATGGCTTTGGCAGTCTTGCAAACTATGAATGGTTACCACAGGAGTGTAGTAAGATATTAAGATGGCATTTAGTGTGGAAACTGGAGATAGATCCAAAATTACAAATATAACCAGAGCAAGAATATATTTTGACGATATTGAGGTAGAAAGCTAGAATGGTTAAGTGATCATTCAACAGTCTAGAGATAGATATTGGGTGTTGCTGTTGCATTCAACAATTTTGGGCAATTTTTTGAAAAGCTTGATTTTTGCATTTGTGTACTTGTGTCACATACGATGGAATTGCTTTGAGCTGATTGTTTTTCTGTTTGTTTGCAGCTTCTGGGCCACAATCTTCCAATACTAACAGGAAAGTTTTGTTTGATCCTGTCATGGCTTTTATGGGTCAAAAGGAAGTTGAAACTACGCCAGAGTCAGAAGCCGGAGATACAGTGAGTGAGATGAAGGATGAAGAAAGTATAGCTGAAACTCCAGAGCAGTCAGGAGCTATGGAACCTTCAGTGCCTTCAACCAAAAAGAAAAATGAAGACAGTATTGATAATCCAGAGATTTCCTCCATTGATGCCGATGTTTCTCATCAGCAAGGATCTGATATGCCTGTAGAGCAACAGGATTTCTCAAGTATTCCTTCTTCTGATGCAAAAACTGCAACAACAGAGAAATCTGAGAAGCTGGAATCTGAATACATCTTGCCTCAAGAAACACAATCAGAGTCCAATTCACGGGCTGTTGAAATGATTGATTCTACCCAACAGGTTGATCAAGAGGAGAATGATGATGTGGGATCTTCGGTTCAATCAGAATCCGTTGAAGTTACAGTGGACGCTGATGAAGAACATCAAGTCCAGCACGATACTGATGTTTTGCACGAGTCACACAATATCATAAATACTATTGTCCATACAGAAGAGCAGAAGTCGGAGAAACCCCCTCTTGGAGAAAGCCCTGAGATGCTCACAGTGACACCTGTGGATATCCGGGAAGGAGCTGAAATTGAAACTTCACATACAAGTTCTACTGTAATCAGCGAATCTGAAATTCATGATGAAACACTGACTAATCAACTTCCTACTGAGCTCCCCACTGATAGCACTTTGGTAGTTGCAACTCTCTCAGGTAGTCAAGAAACTGTGTCAGGAAATGAGTCTGATGAAATACACCAACAAGCTGAAAGTAATGTAATTGATAGCCGAGAGCATAAATTGAGCTCATCATCCAATAAGACGGACTCTGCTGATGCTGTGGCTGAGCTGGAGAAATTGAAAAGAGAGATGAAGATGATGGAAACTGCACTTCAAGGAGCTGCAAAGCAATCTCAGGTGGATTAAAAAGTTTGAACATTATATCTTGCCTATGGTATCTTTGTTCATGGAAAGGCATATTCTGACCCCTTTTGCTGGATTTCTAGTCTAAAGCAGATGCGATTGCAAAGTTGATGAATGAAAATGAACACCTGAAATCTGCAGTTGAGGATCTGCGGGTAAGTAAATTTCCAGCTTTGGACCCTTTAATTTTCCCTTGGCTCTTCTATTGTAATTCATACACCCCAGTTATATATATGGAAATGGCACGAACTAATTTATCTTGTTCTTTGAGATATTTCACTGATGTCTTTCTGGTATTTTTTATGAGCGTTCTCTTTAAAGTTATTCATCAGCTTTTTTATTAACCTCGTGTACTGTCTATAGGTCTCTGGCTTGCTACTTGGATCACTTATAAATTCGATGAGTGTTTCCTTTCTTTCTTCTAGTGGTCATTATTAGCTTAGGGTCTCTAACTGTGATTATTTGTGTTCACTTCACCCATGGTCTATCACTTTGTTCACATGAATCCATGATTTTATTTGCTACTAGTACTATTTTTCTCAATCTAAACTTGTGTTCACTATTATAAGAAGTTATTGGTATCATTACCATTATTCTCTTTACCAAGAGAACACTTGAAATTGATTCAATGATTCTTTTCCTCAGTCTCTCAGTTTTCTGAATATAAGAACTACATTTGTACCGGGAGACTTTAAAGGGTGTAGCTGATTGATAAGAATGGTAGAGCATATTCTCAATTATAATCTATATCTTATCCGACCACCAAATTGGAAAGGAGCATTCAAACCCCAACCATTATTCATGCATCAGTTGTACTACAGATGTAGAGAAGAGTGAAGACATCCTCTATAAAATGTTGGATTTCCTTATAAGCCTTCAAGTTAATTTCTGTTTTCCTTCCTCTAGAGACATTAAAATGAAACCCTAATAATGATGTAAGACTAAAATTTGCATAATGGCTTATTGGATATTGATCATCACTGTTATTTGTGAACACCATTTTTGCAGTCGCTGAAATTACAATTTACCATAATTGACTTTCCAAAGATCTCAATGTTTCAAGAAAGCTGCAAATGATCGTAATATGACCCCCAGTCCCTTGTAAAACATGATCAAAGGAGAATTTGAGGGATATGATGCACATTGCTGTTCATGTCAGACTGATGTTGCATATTTTTCCTTCCTATCTGTCCTTCCATATAGCTGTGATTGTTTTTATGCAAAGTTTCATCGTCTTTTTGAGTTTGTAAACTGATCATGTTTGGATGCTTATCCTAATAGGCGATGGCTGTGGAAATTATTTGAATTTCTGAATCTTTTTTCCTCTCAATATGTTTATCAAGCATTGGCTTTTTTATTGTTTTGATTCTAGAGGAAGTCCAACGACGCAGCAGAAATTGAGTCCCTGCGAGAGGAATACCATCAAAGGGTTGCAACTCTTGAAAGAAAGGTAAATTTGGTTCAGCATCTGACTTCGCTTTGTTATAGCTTGAATGGGTTGGTCGCTTCTTAGCTGATATCATGGGAATGAGTTTTTCATGGGATATCTAGTCATAGACTCATGCTAAGTTTGCTAGTTCAACCTCCTTGTGTAACTCGACTTAATACTGAACTCCAATCAGACATTTTTAAAGTGATAATTTTTATAAGAAGTTGTCGACATTCTTTGTTAGTTGCTAAATTATTTGTCAAGGAACAAGTGCTATTGAGAAATTTGTAGGAATCCTGAATTGTTTTTCTGACATGGAAGATTCTTCATCAGTTCAATATGAGCTTGAATTCTGGGTGAGGTTAAACCTTCCTTACCTTGGATTGTGGGACATTTACGGTCAACTTTGATGGTATATTTAGGATGACCTGCATGCTTAAAGTTCACACTTTTTGAGATGGTTACTCCATATTTTAAGGGTCATTTGCAAAATGACCCAACTTCCAATTTCATTGGCACAAATAGGCCGACTGTGTGTGGTGCTTTGCAAAGGCATAACAACAAGCAGGTTACTTGTAAATAATGACCTATTTTTTCCAATTCTATTTAAACCTATTTCACTATGTTTTCCCTATTTTGATGTCTGAATAGTGATGTCTTGAGCAACTTGGTTAGAAGCGCAAGAACTGAAAGATGTTTGCATTATAAGATCCTTCCTTTAGGAAAAAATATTGTAAATTTGCTGCTTAAGTAGGAGAGTGAGTCCCACATTGTGGCTTCATTTTTCTGCTGAAAAAGACCTTGCCATTTAAGTGAGCGTGCCTGTTGAAATGGTGGTTTCTTTCTACTTAGAAGAAACTAATATTTTACTAAATGTGTTTCTTCCCCTAGTCACCCTAATTGAATTCTTGATGCTACATTTTGTAGCTGCTTACGGAACTGCATAACTTCCAACTTTTTGCTAGTCTTGATTTAATCTATCGTCTGTTAAACTGATTTATATATTTATCTACTTTTGCAAATTATTTCAGGTTTATAATCTTACTAGGGAAAGAGATACATTACGCAGAGAGCAGAATAAAAAAAGTGACGCAGCGGCCTTACTGAAGGAAAAAGATGAAATAATTAATCAAATTATGGCTGAGGGTGAGCTTACATACAATATATGGATTTTATTTTTCTCTTTGTGGACTTTACCCTTCCTTTGCATGTTTAGATTTGTAAGTATATTCATGTTCTAATGAAGAAATTCAGTGTTTTGACAGATCTGAACATAACTATTTGTCATCTCCAAAATATCTTGTGTGCTTAGGAGGATTGGATTCTCTTTGGGAGGTCTTTTTATGAGGATTAGACCTAGTTACTTGTTTAGCTAGTTATTTTCTAACTCTTCCCAATTACATTTCTTCCCTTGAATGTACCTTGTTTCTGGTTGGTTCCCTTTCCTCCCCTCGTGTCCCATTTCCATGGTAGATCTATCCTTTGAAATTCACCTCTATAGAAGGTTAGCATACAGAGATTGACTTCTTGGGAGTTTGGAGAACCTGAGATTAGGTATAGGAGACAGAGGATTGAGTATGTTGTGTGATGGAGAAGTAGAAAAATCAAAATTGAGAATGAGATAATTTGTCATTCAATAGAGTTCCCTTAAGGTACTAGAGATGATGTTTTATCCTCTTTAAGTGATAAAAAAATCTTTTATGAGAAGGCAATCTCAAGATTTGATTCAGTTGTCATCAAGTGTACCCATGATTGTTTTATCAAAAGGAATCATCGAGTGACTTCTTTAAGTGCTATTTCTTTCTCAAAAGGTGAAGAGCTTTCCAAAAAGCAAGCTACTCAAGAAGCCACAATTAGGAAGTTGCGTGCACAGGTGTCCTTCTGATCTTTATGATTATTTCTATACTTGTAAGACTAATTATTCTAATCTCTTTCTAAAATTCTTTTTGTTTCACATACTTTTTGTGAAAGCTAGGTTAGAGAGCTAGAAGAAGAAAAGAAGGGGTTGCTTACCAAGCTGCAGGTATATGAGTTGAACTTTCTTAAGAAAATATGTTCTATGATATGCACATATTGAGTATTTTCAAGTTACCATTTGTTTGTGTTACTTCGGAGAAAAAAGTCCATTTGTTTGATGTTCTTCAAGTATATGTTGCAAACAAGTCCATGGTGTTATCAATAAGAAATTGCTCATTACTATGATGTGCTATGGTGGATGAGACAGCTGTGTTTCCTGTAAAGCTTGACAACAACAAAGAAGGTGGTTTGGCCTACTGCTCTGATGGGAAACTTTCTAATCTATTTTCAGGTGGAAGAGAATAAAGTAGAGAGCATAAAGAAAGACAAGGCAGCAACAGAAAAGTTGCTTCAGGAAACCGTTGAAAAACATCAAGCTGAGCTAACTGCTCAGAAGGATTACTACATCAATGCGCTCAATGAAGCTAAGGAGGCCGAAGCATTGGCAGAGGCACGCGCTAACAATGAAGCCCGTACTGAACTGGAGAGTCGTTTGAGAATAGCTAGTGAGCGTGAAGAAATGTTAGTTCAAGCACTGGAAGAACTAAGACAAACCTTAAGTAGACAGGAACAACAGGTGCATTTGATCATCATTGAATACTTTTTTGCTCATGTTATGAAGGTTTGATTTGTGCCTTTAATTCTGATAATCCCATTGCAGGCTGCTTTTAGAGAAGATATGTTGCGTAGGGACATGGAGGATCTCCAAAGACGATATCAAGTTAGTGCTTATTTGGCATGATTGCTGCTGATGTTTTCTTTCGTTTTGGTTGCTTACACTGGTTTCGTGATAATTAGGCAAGTGAGCGTAGATGTGAGGAGCTAATTACTCAAGTTCCTGAATCTACTAGACCTCTCTTGAGGCAAATTGAAGCTATGAAGGTTCACTTATACATCCTTCTGTTGGAAGATAGTTTAGTGTACGCCTTTTATTACAGGAGCATTTTCCTCATTCTCTGGCTTCCCATAACAGGAAACATCTGACAGACGGGCCGAAGTTTGGGCTTCTGTGGAGAGAACTTTGAATTTCCGGCTTCAGGTTTGTCTACATCGATGCTTTTTTATATCCCACTTAATTTTTAAACCTTGTTTCTAAGGCCATCTCGTGCAGGAAGCTGAAGCCAAAGCTGCCTCTGCTGAGGAGAGGGAAAGGTCTGTAAATGAGCGATTATCTCAAACATTATCTCGAATCAATGTCCTTGAAGCTCAGGTTACTTATCTAATTGCTATTACTTCAGTACGGGTCATTGTAGTAGTGTAATACTTGAAGAAGGTTGTAACTTTTGCTGGTGATGTATGGTAGATTTCGTGCCTTAGAACAGAACAGACACAGCTGACTAGGTCACTCGAAAAGGAAAGACAAAGAGCAGCTGAAAATAGGCAAGAATACCTTGCGGCAAAGGAGGAATCCGATACTAATGAAGGACGTGCAACCCAGTTGGATGAGGAACTGAGGGAACTTAAAAAGAAACACAAACAGGAATTGCAAGAAGCATTGGCACATAGAGAACTTCTCGAACAGGTAGGACTTTGTCTTTAATAAATAATTTAGGCAAATGGGGCCTATTTGGGGAAACTGGGAATTGGTAGAATTTAGTAAAATAGGACAATAGAATGCCTTCTATCTGGATAGCTGCTCAGCTTGTTAAATTGGTCAACTAACATAACTCATCTGGTTAAACTTTGAGGTTCTTAGATTAAAATGCTCAGGTTGGTTATTCACTAGGGTTATGATAAATTTCCTTTTAACTACATCTATTAAACCATGTGGAACTGAAATTACAAAGACTGCTTATGAAGAGTAGAAAGTTCATATATTGGATATATTTAGTGATTGTTATGTCATTCTCGTTGTAATATTTTCCCCATTTTCCTGATTTATTGACATTTCTTTCACTTCTTGGCCGGTGAAATAGTTGGTGGAAATTATTATTACCAGTTGTATCAAAGGTGGTGGAAATATGATTAGTATGGATTAACCTCATTGTATGAGTATAATAGAAGTGCAGTATTTTTTTCCAGTATTTTCTTTCTGTTCTGGAAGATGCGGAAATCTGCTTCTCCTTTCTGCAAATGCAAATAGTATTTTATGTTTGAGTGTTTGCTTTTGGTCAATAGGATACTCTGTCCCTTTTCTCTGTATATGTATATTGTTCTATTAATATTGTAATTCTGTGATCCGAAACAACGCAGGAATTGGAACGTGAAAAAGCTGCTAGGTTAGACTTGGAGAGAACAGCTCGTGTTCAAACTTCAGATCAAGTTCCAATTTCCAAGCAGAATTCTATTACTGATAATGGTATTGAATTGATACAACCGATCGATTTATGTCCATATGAGCTTTGACCTATCCGTCTTTTAATATATTAGTTGTTACAGGAAAGTTGACGCATAGACTTTCAACTGCGAGCAATATTAGCAACACTGAAGAAAGTTTCTTCCTGCAAGCGTCACTAGACAATCCTGACAATTTGTTGGAGAGGAGGAACTCGGGAGAGTCAACCATGAGTTCATATTATTTGAAAACCACAAATCCAGGTTCTTTTGAAGCTGCTTTAAGGCAAAAGGATGGTGAACTCTCCTCTTACATGTCACGTCTGGTAATACTTTTTTCCTGATTATTTTGGTTCACCAGTTTATTTACCCAAATTTTGTTTAGTGTTGAAGATTGGACCTGTTTTACATTTTCATTTTGTGTATCAGTGCTCTGAGCTTGAACTATTATGATTCTTCAGGCAACAATGGAATCGATAAGAGACTCTCTTGCTGAGGAGTTGGTTAAAATGACGGAACAAGTGAGTGATTTACATATTTGCATTTTCTGATCTTCTCTATTCTGTCATGTCTTTGATAACAATGAACTGTTTGCAGTGTGAGAAGTTGCGGACAGAGGCAGCCACACTCCCTGGCATTCGGGCAGAATTAGAAGCCTTAAGAAGGAGGCATGCTGCTGCATTGGAGCTAATGGGAGAACGTGACGAAGAGGTATAGTGCTAAGCTTTATTTACAATAGTTTGTTTACCTTGTGAGGTAAACAATGTATATACATATTAGTATATATCTAGTCTTTCCCATTGATCAAATTACATCCACATTTTTCTTGGAGATCCTTTTTGGTAGAGAACTTTCGAAACTAGAAAGCTCAAAATTTATTTTTTTCATTCAATAGTTTTTTGACTTGTTTGGTTTAGCTTCTGCCTATAATTACTTTCTTACCCGTCAAGTTCAGCTTGTGTTATTGAACTATCTTACTATTGCTACGACTCTTTCTGCGAAATCTGCTTGGTTTTGTCTTTCCATCTCATGGTTCCACAATAAATTGAGATTTTATCAGAAATACTAATATCATGCCGGATGATGTGAACCGGATAGTATTCTGACACTTAACATTGGTTTCTCCAGTTGGAAGAGTTGCGCGCTGACATTGTGGACCTAAAGGAGATGTATAGAGAGCAAGTCAACTTGCTTGTTAACAAGGTCATTACATTGTATTCTTAACAATCTTTCAAATGGGCATTGCATTATGTCATCGCATTTGAAAGTTTGATTTGTTTTTGTTGTTTACAGATTCAAGTGTTAAGCTCGCAAATGGGTGTTGCATAATGGTATCGCAGCTTCACTCTTCCATACGTATACGGCAATTGTTTTCCGCTTGATTCAGGTGATTCAGTTTCCTAGCAAGCTGTTGTTAAGATTCCTATTTTCCCAATCTTCTATAGAAGCTGATGTTTTTGCTGTCATTGTGTACGAGAACAAGGATTTATTTTGTACAGGAGGGGTTTTGGTCTCTCTTTTTTTTTCTTTCTTTTTTTTTTTTTTTCTTTTCCAACTATCAAATTTGAAAAAGAAGCTTAAATTGCTTTGTTTAAGTTACAATTACACAATGTACTAAGTGTGTTTTCTTCAAAATATTTTGTCAGGATAATTAGGAATGCAAAATTTCCAACCTTGATGTTTGTGTAAACACTTTATGTTCCTTTCACTTCAAACTTATGAGAATTACGTTTTAGACGAGTCACTCATCTTTGAAAAATCCAATGCGACAATTGACAACAGAATGAGTTGTGAGCTTTGAACATCTTTTCTTCCCGACTTAAAGTTTCATTGTTGAAACGATTCTCTGTTTTTTTGTACTTGAAACCATGAGAAAGGAACCGTTAGGCGTATCCATATGAAGTGTTTTAAAAATTATCTAATTTCATACGAAATATTTTTAAAATGACCTAATTTCACTCTGTACAGAATTTATTTCCGGTTAAATTCCGTGTATGGGCCCTGAAGTGGAAGCCGTTTGGAGCTGAAACGAACCATTTAATTCCGTACTTGTCTCAAAACTAGAACAATTTCGCATTTTGGCCTCGAAACTAGAACAATTTTGTGTTTGGAGCCAAAACCAAAACCAAAGTTGCGTTTGGACCGAAATGCTGAATGAGTTTTTTTCCTTCTTCCTTTCCTGAAACAATTCCTGCTTCGGCTTTGGACACCAAATGCGGAATCAAGCAGCTTGGTATCGGCTTGAAACCGGCTTCCATTTCGGTGTCCAAATGTGAATTGTACTAACCCCTAATTTGAACTCGCATGTTTGGGTCACGAATAAAGAATTTATATAGGTTTGTCTATTATTTCCGTAAAAGAATGTTTTGTTATGTTCATCAAAACCGAAACAAGCCACCCCGGAAAGATTGTTCTTCGCTCTCTTGCTTTTGTTCGTTCTTCGTCACTTCCCTTCCGGTTTGTTTCTCTTCGTCTTCCTCCATTGCCAGCCATGACTGCAATTTCTTCCTCCTTCCATACTAGCTGGGTTCTGACATGTAATGCTTCTACTTGATATCCTGGCATAAAAATCAAACCTACCTTAAATGTGCTTCTTTTGTAAGTCAGTTTTTTTTCCCCTTATACATCATACAAAATGTCATACTAAAATAATCCAATATACATCATACAAAATTAGTGAGATATTTTACATGATACCCAAAAGTAGTCTACTTGGTAAAAACAACAAATAATAAATTACAATTTTTTATTTTTTACCTAGCTCCTAAACTTAGTACAATCTTTGTCCTATATGTAGTCTAATTTAAACCATCCTTGTGGGGAAAATCAAATAAGTTCAGGATTATTGCAGAAAATATTGTGGGTAGTCAAATGTCTCGGTTGGGTCACTTGGTCAACAACCCATTAAAATTATGGTGGGTGGTTGAATATTGTAGTTGGATCATTCGGTCAACAATGCAGCTGATTTATCTGTAAATATGTTTAATCTTAATTTTGACAATAATTGAAGATCTAGTATAGAGGCAGATGTAATCTTCTCGAGACAACTTCACAAACCTTGGAGTATCCGAATCACACATAAACATTGTATGATATAATCAAGTAAATCTACTTTAATTATTTTAAATAGTTTTTGGCCCATCCAATCTAAAATTCATGTTCATATTCGTCCGTTTTTTCGGACAAATAAGATTGTCCGACTGAT
Source organism: Fagopyrum tataricum (assembly GCA_002319775.1). Lineage (NCBI taxonomy): Eukaryota > Viridiplantae > Streptophyta > Magnoliopsida > Caryophyllales > Polygonaceae > Fagopyrum > Fagopyrum tataricum. The sequence goes on along the minus strand of CM008284.1, from coordinate 24,207,069 downwards.
ACTAATACTTTAATTTGGGTTTGTTTGTGTATATGTAAATTGACTTTCTCATTAAAGTTTATTAATATTTATTAATAGACGGAAAAAGTTATTGTAATTACTATATTATTTAAAATTGAAGATTGTGGTGTTGACTTTTATTTGCTTTTCTTTTCGGATAATTGAAGACGGCCACAAATTCAATTTTGATATTTGGAAGTAAATAGAATCAATTTCTTTGGTTCGAAGTTTGTGATTCGATAATTAAAAAAAACCAAAAAAAGGTAAGATTGGTCCAAGTCGAGACTGAGCCGGTTCATTCGATCCAATTCCACTAGAGGCGAACCGAGACTGCGGTTCGAACCGAACTTTAAAACAGGAAGAAAAAAAAAAAAAAAAAAAAAAAAAAACGGGTCTGATATGGTAGGGTTAGGTTATCGGGTTTCATTTTCTTCCAAATTCCTATTCCGCAAGAGTTGACGGCGAGCGGCTACTTATCCGGTTCTCCCGCTAACTCCTACCGACTCCGGCGAGCGGCTAATTCTCCGGTTCCCCCGCTCGTGGCGGCCGTGCGACGTTGAGGCTACTTCTCCTTCTCCAGCGATCCAGCCTCACTAACCTGTAAGTCTTTCCACCATTCACACCATCGGGTACACGGGACTGGGTTTCTGAATTTCTCGGTTCTCTTTTCCAGGGTTCTTCTGCGACGGGAGTCACGGGACGGCGTCGAATTCTCCGGTGATTGTTTCTGAATGCTAATCGTTGATTTACTTGATTATATAAGAGCAGGTTTTTTTGGCCTTTTGGATCTTTGGCCTTTTGGATTTTCTGAGTGTCTGATTGGTCTCATCCGTGGCACTGCAATTTCCTGGAGAATAGGAATGATGATTAGTAATTGCTAATGGTTGTAATCTGTGGCAGCCATGCAGTGGAAAGTCAATAGCTGCAGAAGTCGAGGTTTAGTGAAGCGAATTGTTTGTATGAGATGGAGAGGGCGACACAGTCCCTTCAATGGGATCTGGCTATGTCTACACCAGTTGGACTGCCCGAGTTACGTAGGCTGACAAGGACGTTCAATAAAATTGACGGGTTAGGCTAGCTTAAGTGGTCGACCCCCGCCTTCTGATGCAGAGAGTGCAAAGAGAATGTTTGTCGATTATTTGGAGAGCTAAACCTGATTCAATTAACCTTTGATTGTTGTATTAACGATCTGATTCAATTAACCTTTGATTGTTGTATTAACGATCTGTTTCAAAGTTATTGTTTGTATTGGATTACAAATTTACAGTTGACCTAAGAGCACCCACATCAAAAAAAAAAAAAAAACATCAAGATTAATCTTAACTCACTTTTTCTCATTTTTTAGTTTTTCTCTCTATGTCGAACACAACTCAAATTTATACCCACATCAATAAGTAGAATAAGTACATACTACTTGTTCTTAACATACATATTATATATTATCTACTTGAATTTGTTTTATAAATAAAACCATAAATGAATTATAGTCAACATCAAATTTCAAATTAAAAAAAATAAATTTTATAAAATTTTAATTTTTTCCTTAAAAAACTATTCTTTTTTATATAAATTAATAATAAAAATAACATTACACTAATAATATTCGAGTAGATTAAATAGTCAACAATACAAAATAGAACAATATCCGAGTAGATGATACTCATCTACAAAACCTAGCAAACATTACATAAATTAAAAATTACACGCTAGATAAAATATTGCAAATTTGCAAACTTAGACTAAGTAACAAGCAACTAATTATATATAGTTCCAAACTTTTTCCATATATGCTCAACTAAGTCCGCTTTAATTTGGTGATGAATACCCGTGTCTCTTATTCGAACCCGATTTTGAATGAAGGTTTGCATCTCAATTGGTGGAGTAGTTTGCGGGTTGTCATGCTCCTCTAGCTGATCAAATTGAGAACTATAGTAGTAAAGACATATGTATCTCTTTCATCTTCGACTATCATATTATGCAATATGACACACACGCTTTCATAATCCTTCCAATCAAACCTATGTCCCACACAAGTGTCGGATGACGAATTATAGCAAACCGAGCTTGAAGAACGCCAAAAGTTCGCTCCACGCCTTTACGAGTAGACTCTTGATTTTTAGCAAACAATGTATCTTTATCCCCATAAGAATGCCGAATTGATTGGATAAAAGATGCCCATTGTGGGTAGATGCCATCGGCAAGGTAATATCCCATGTTATATTGATGTCCATTTACCACAAAATTTACCTTTGGGGCTCTACCATTCATAACGTCATCAAATACAAGAGAACGATCGAGAACATTAATATCATTGCACGTACCTGGTGTCCCAAAAAAGGCATGCCAAATCCATAGATCGTATGATGCAATCGCTTCTAACACAATTGTTGGTTTTCCGCTCCCACGTGCATATTGACCTTGCCATTCAACTGGACAGTTTTTCCACTCCCAACGCATGTAATCGATGCTTCCTATCATGCCCGGAAAACCTCTATCCTCTCCAGCGCGCAATAGTCGTTGCAAATCGGTTGCATTAGGCCTTCTTAAGTACTCGTTTTCGAATAATGAAATGATCTCGTCAACAAAGTGGGACAAGCATTTTCTTGTTGTTGTTTCACCAATGCGAACATAATCATGGACAATACTAGCACCAACTCCATATGCAAGCATGCGTATAGCAGCAGTGCACTTCTGTAATGTTGATAGGCCCAACCTTCCAGTAGCATCTGGGTGTTGTTGAAAGTATTTATCCGAGCCTGACAAGGCTTCAACGATGCGTAAAAATAAAGGACGTCTCATTCTAAATCGGCTCCGAGTAGATGATACACATCTACTATACTAACGAGAATAATAGTCGATAGAGTAGATGATACACATCTACTATACAAACGAAAATAATATCCAGGTAGATGATACATATCTACTATACTAATTTCAAAGATAAAACTAGCTGTTACTAGGGTACAATTTGTAACTAGTTCATCTCTCAACATTGCTTCCGCCGGTGTTAATTCCCGTCGTGAGGTTAATTCAAATAACATTTTTCTCTTCTCCATCATCATGTATTCATCATGCATCCTTTTCTTTTCAAGAGCCTCCATTGCCTTTTTTTTTGCCTCCCTTGCCTTTCTTTCTTCATATGCGGCTTTAAGATTTAGTTCTTTGGTCCTGAGATAGCAGCAAGAACTGAGGCAAGACTAACTTCTCGATCTTCTACATCATTCGAAGACGTTGACTTTCCCTTTCCCTCCCCCTTCCCTTTATTGGTCATCTTTCCAGAAGCACGAGAAGGACGATGAGGACGAGAAGTGTTAGACTCGTACATACTTGGATTTGGAGATTCAGGGTTTGAGCTTGAGTAGTATGTTCCATCTTCATTCACGTTAGACCTTTTCGATCCTTCTGAGCTTTCATCCCCTAAATGAATGTTTGTCATATTCAAGGAGCTTCTCCACTTTTCTTCCATTCTGAGCATTTGCCAAGCATGATCAAGCTTAAATTCGCCTTCAGTGTCACTTGTGCAGAGTCTATGAGCAAAATCAATGACATCATCTTCCGATTCGCCGCTAGCTTTTCTTTTCGAAGCATGCTCGTAACACCCTGCAAATTTCGAAACAGAGTAATTTATCTTTTGCCAACGACCCCTACATGTTGTTTCTTTTCTCATATGCCATGATCCTCTCCTTTCACCGTAGTATCTAACAATTCTATTCCAAAATGTTTTGCTTTTTTTTATCATTTCCGACATGTGCATCTTTGCTAGTGTTGAGCCATGCACTAATTAGTAACTTGTCTTCTTCTTGGGACCATTTTACCTTATCACCCATTGAATGAGTTTGAGTTTCATTCAAAGAACAATGTACGTCATATCCAAGGTTTATCACACCATGTTGTTTGTTAAACTCCGGGAGATCTAGTGGTGGAGACATGTTTCCTTGAGTACTTGGAGTAATGAGAGCATTTGAATTTGGTGGGAAAAAGTTAGGAGGAGTTATGAAAGGATATTGGCCATAAGGATTACCCTTGACCTTGAAAGTTTGGACGATTTCCTTGACCATGGAAGTTTGGATGATTTCCTTAAATGTTTGGAATATTTCCTTGACCATGGAAGTTTGGATGATTTCCTTGACCTTGAAGGTATTGAACATATTGAAGATATTGAGGGTTTAGATTTTGGTTAGGATCCATATGAAGTGGATAAGAAATTTTGTTTGGGGTAAAGAAGAGATGAATATGTGAGTGAGGTGAATGTTGGGTAAACTTTGATTATTTATATATGCAAAAAATAATAATAAACTAGTTCAAAAAGAAAATTAGTTGAAATAGAAAGTTAGTTCGAGAAATTTATTTAACAAATACAATTAATTTAAATTATTTAAACTTTAAATCATAATAAAAAATTTATAAATAAAACATATTAAAATTATATATATATATATATATATATATATATATATATATATATATATATATATATATATATAATGAAAGTTTATAATACATAAAATAAATTTTATTTTACATATTTTTTTAATTTCATAGTTTATTGTTATTTATAAACATTTATATGATATATATTACTAATATTCATCTATAATCATTTTAATAAGAAAATTAATAAGTATAAATATATATATACAAATACATCTTAAAATTAAAAAACATAAGGAAAAAAAATTGAAATGTAAAACAACTTTTGAGGTTGGAGGAGAGCCAACAATTAAGAATACAAACAAAATTGAAAAATAAATATAAAGTTAGTAAACAAATTAAATATATTATTGTGGACCCCAATTTAAGATAAATCTTCTGCAGAGAAATTTTTGGTTCACACAAAATTTGACTGGCCGACACAAAATCACCCTAAGAACATGGTAAGATCACCCGATGTGGCTTCTCTAAGGGTACTTATGATTAGATTAGAATCAATCGCAAGGGTTCATATGGTAGGATTATAATCAAATTGTTATAATTGTTTATAATTATTATTGTGATTTTATCTTCTTAATATTTACAAATAGTACTCGTTCTTTGTTCTTTGTTAGTTATGTTCGACTATATTAGAATTTGTTTTACTAAACTTTTATAAATGTCTTCTTTTAATCCATTGTTATTGAAAATAATAATATTTTTATTTTCTTTGTCTATGTTTTGTGTTTTTAATGTTTAAGGTGTTTTTGCATTCTCAAATTTATATTCTCTATCATTTAAGCTAAATTTGATATAACGGTGAATGTGGAAGGGATTTATTTAGAAAAGAAATGTGTAGGTGAAAATAAGGTTTCTTTTAAAGAGATTAAAGACCAAGGCATGAATTATTTATTAAATAAATACTAATTTATATGTAGATATAAAGATGAATATTATAATGTATTTTTTATCATGTCCAAATGTCTAATGCATATTATTCTATTTGGGTGTCGATTTAGATGCAATTTTGTTGTATCACTTTTAGAGTTTTTTTCCCCCTTTGCTTCAGTAAAATTTATGTTTTCATTCAACGTTTATTAGTATAAGAGTATAAAGGATTCCGAAGCTTGTGCAAAAAGTCGGTTTGACTCATGTAATTTTAATGGATCTTTCGAACACCAAATTTTTTCCGAAGTCGGGTCTCAATTGTGGTTTCGAGTATGGATCTTTCGAACAACGGGTTGAAATTAATTTTGGGACTGGATCTTAAATGTAGTTGACCATTATGAACTCTTTTTGAAGAATTGTGGATGAGTATGTAAAACTCAAACGAGTTGGATCATAAAAGATATTTACCTCCGTTATTAAAACAATCGTATATTTTTGAGTTTTTCTACAAATCAAAATCTACTAAAAACACCGCAACTGCTAATCATAACTACAGTTACGAATCATTATTACTAAACACACCCTTAATTTTACGATCTCAGCCCCTTATTTAATACAGCTTTCTCATTTTGTCACAAAAAGTTATAATTGAACCAAACTTTCAGCTCTTTTATGCTTCAATGTTCTTATAGTATACCTGATTATACTTGCAGAGTGCCAGGTAACACCTCAGACGTCCTAATCTGCTCTAAAATATACTGCTATATTTGTAATAATCAAAATTAATATGCTAATCATGGACTCTATAGTTGAAGTGGGTCGATCCCAAAAGTTTGACTGTTGTATCATTGAAAACGACTCTCAGTCTCAACTCTGAACAATCGATCTATTCCACCTGCTTGACCTTGCCAGATAGTTAGAGGTACCAGTAATTATTTCGATATTTTTTTGTTGTGGTTGTTTCCTTTTTCTTCCCCTTCTGATTGTTGTACCTTTGGATACCCTAAAAAATCGAACTTTAAGGTTTGACGTTTTCATGGAATCTCCGGACATTGACAGGGATTTTCTTGCAGTTTCGGTCATTTACATGCCTGATGTGTGATTTTATTATTTTAAGAGCATCGTAAATGATATACTGTTTTTTTGTTTTGTTTTGTTTTGTTTTCGGATGCCACCTGCTCGACGAAATGCCCCACTGAACTTTTGCACTTGTTTTTGTGGGTATTGTGGAAAAAGGCAAACAGTGTTGGTTCAGTGGTGACAATAGACAATGGGGAGCGAGGATGATGCTGTGAAGAATGCCCAGATCGTGGATGCTCGAGCCAGGAACATCAGTCACAATGTCCGCTGCACAGAATGTGGGAGTCAGTCCATTGAAGACTCTCAAGCTGACATTGCTATCCTCCTTAGAAAGGTGTGAACCTATCTCTCTTATTGTTGTTATTCTCTCACGTAAATTGCTGACTGTTATATGTGATTACAAAGAGTGAAGTTGCGAAATCAATATTATTGATTTTCGTGGAAATTAATAATGGTTCAATATTCTAAGGGTGGAAATTAAGATTTTTGCATACAAGATTATATGATGATTGTATTTTTCATGCATAGTGATTGTCTATGTTTCCTGAAAACTCCCAAGGGCAGCATTTCCATAGGGAAACCCGGGCAATCGAAAACACACATATCACTCGATGAAATCTTGTTTTCACCCAAATCACCTAGCTTCATCTTTATGGTGGCTCACCAAAGACTTCCATAATGTCATCCTTGAGTACATTATGAAATGTTTTGGATGATCTGCAGCTTATTCGTGATGAGATCCACTCTGGGAAATCTGACAAAGAAATCTATAAGAAGCTTGAAGATGAATATGGAGAGACTGTGCTCTATGCCCCAAAGTTTGACATGCAAACTGCAGCCTTGTGGCTATCTCCTGTTAGTGTACAGACCCTTAATACAATATTTTTATTTCTATTTTCCATAGATAATACTATATCACATTTCTCATATAATTTCGGGAACCAGCTTCTCGTTGCAGGTGTTGCAGTCGGAGGATGGGCCTACAAGAAGCATAGGCAAAGGACTAATGTCCACATCATGGCTTTAAATCTTGTTCGAGGTGTCCCATTGACCCCAAGAGAGAAAGAAATCATGCTTGAGCTGCTCAAGCCTCCTCCTAGTTCTGCTCCTAGCTCTTCATGGTGGAGTAGGTTCCGTGGTCTATAAGCCGTCTCTTATACGCCTTAGTTTACAATAGGAGAACACTTAAGTGAAGTTTAGCCCTTAAAGTTATCTGCTGCTTATAATGGAACTCCAATCATGACATTGTATCTTTGTCACAAAAATTGTGTGCTCTCGCCCTTGGCTACTGAGAGAGTGATCTTTGTGAACTTATCCTAAACATTGGTGTAATGTGATTTGATGTTTCCGGTTTTGCTGTATGGGAAGAAATGTGATTTTTTTGGCAGTAAAAGGTATGGTCCTTTACGCCTAAAAGTGCATTTATCAGCAAACGGAAAATGGAAAAAAAAACTAGGCTCTGAGCATTGTCAGTCATGAAAGATATGGGAAGAGATGTGCTATGCTTGATTGATTAGTGATCTAATTTATCAGTATTATACATTTACTTGCTTTTCTATGCATACATCTGCTTATACTTTCAGCAATGATCAGTATGATATATTTTGCCTACGGAAGATCTGCGGTTGAAGTCTACGTAGCTGTCATTCCCTTAAATGTGAGCCTCAGAATCCAGGCCGGCTACCATTTTGCTGTCAAAGAAGATTGTGCAAGAATTTTGCTTGTTTTCTTAATGTAAGTTGCATTGGTAAAAGACTAAGTATATACAACATAAAGCCTCAAGCTTGTGACCTGCATTGCTTGATGTTACGAAAATCCTCCTACTGATTATCATGTTTTCTCTTTATGACTGGAATTGAGTAATGCCATTGATTGATCTCATAATGTGCAGATGACGAAGAAAGAACCCGAGAAGTTCTGGCTACAACCGAAAGGAACAGCAATGAAATGCTCATCGGTTGTAAACAGGCAAAGAAGCTCTAGATCTTTGACAAGTGACTCATAAGTATTCATTCACGTCTAGGTAAGCTTATAACCTTTTTTTTTTCCTTATGCAATTGAGACTTTGAATTGGTTAGTTAACTCATTAAATAAAATAAGCTGCAGTCATAGAATTTCATCAATGAAACAAAATAAAATTTAAATCCTTTTCACATCCAATTCCATATAAACATTATATTATACATTTACCGAACATTCCCATTTCAGATCTTTTTTTACTAAGCAAACATCAGGAAGCTCCAAAACCCCTTCATGCTAACACACCACCACAAATATAAAAACATAAAAAAAGAAACAAAAAAACCCCACGCCATCTATGTTAAAATCCAAAAGCATTTTCAATGATCAAATCAGCAAAATCACCTACTAACACCATTTCTAACCACACAACACACTATACATATCATCTTTGAACGACCTTAATTCTTTTCATCTGATGAATCTTGTTCATTTGTGACCTTGCTCCTATTCTCTCCCTCACAAGGTCCATAAGCCCAGCTACACACAAGGTAGTAAAGTAAGCTCACAAAGGACATCACAGCCAAAAGCCAGTAGTAATAATCCAAATGGCCCTTGTTAATATCTGTTGCAACCCAACTGGTTTTGCCTCCTTTTTTGGTAATGTCGTCGACCATGCTGAGTACAGCGCTTGCTAGAAGACTAGCAACCGCCATCCCAAGCCCATTAAGAGCTGTTGCTATGCTTGACATGCTCTTAGGAAACTCTGAGTAATAGAATTCGGTTTGTCCAATTGCATTAAATGCCTCAGCTAACCCGTTCAAGCCATATTGTGGAATAAGCCAAAACGCAGACATCATTATAGGATTCCCATGAACTGCCCTACTCCTTCGAGTGCTCTCAACAATGGCAGATACCGCCATTGCCAAGAAAGTGAAGAATAGCCCAACCCCCATTCTTACTTTGACGCTAATTCTCACTGGCTTTCCTCTAAGCTTTGATGCCAAAGGGATGATGATCCTGTCATAGATTGGGATCCATAGAACTATGACTATGATTAAGAACATACCAAATGACCCAGCCGGGACTTCAAACTTGGATGTCATGTGTCGGTCCATATAGTTAGCTTGGACAAGCTGGAACGTGTTTTGGCTTGTGTTGATTGATAGCATGAGCCCTGATGACCATATAGGAAGGACCCTTATGAGGGATTTTAGCTCTTCAACTTCCTCTACTGTGGTCAGACTCCATGGGTCCTTTGCTGACCCATCTAAGCAGATGTCCTTCTCCGTGTCTCTAATGAAACAAGCTCGATTCAAGAACCTAATGAAAAACAGAATTACATATAATCAGAAATATTACACAACTCCATGTCTAAGTGTGTTTAGTTGTAGATGGGTTTATTTTTAGGTTTTTAATCTAAATGAGAATATTTGAGGCTTTAGCTTATTTTTGGGTTTTTAATCTAATTGAGGTTATTTGAAGTTATATGTTATTTGGTGTTTAGTTGTGTGTGTTTTTGGGGCTCATATTTTCCAATATGCTACCACTAAACACATCCTAATACAGCAAGTATTAATTGAATATTACCTCAACTTGTTACTCGGGATGGTTAGCACTGAATCCTTCTTGTGATAGTATTGAGCATTTGCATTAAGAGGTGGCACACGAACATTCCTATTCCGGTATGTGGCTACAATTACCCTTGCAAAGCTGGTTAACAAGCTCTTCTTCGGATTCATCTTAACATACAATGGAGAAGCAATGAAGAAGATGAGGATTGATAGAAGCATGAGTGCAGCTGGAACTCCAAACCCAATCTTCCAACCCGCGTGATCTTGAATGTAAACGATCACAGTCAAGGCAATCACTACAGAAAAGCACGAACAAGCATAATACCAATTGAAGAAGGTTTCTAAGACCCTTTCGTTTTTCGGATTATCTCTTCTATCAACTTGATCTGCTCCAAATGCCTGGGAACACGGCCTCACACCCCCAGCACCAATCGACATCAGGGTGAAGGCTAAGACTAAAATTGCATATTGTGGACCTGTTGGTGACTTGCAGTCCCCAGCTTGCAGGTTGCAAGGTGGCGGCTTCGAGTTTGGGATCATTGTAGTTAGCCATAGAACAACTACTCCCTGCAAATAACCAATGAAATGGAAAGTGTATAATAAGTGCAATTATTTCATTTAGATTCTTTCACAAATTCTGTGTTTTGCTTATTTTTTCATTTAGGTTCAAGAACAAAGGCCTGTCTACTGCAGATTCTGTGTTTTTTGGTTGTTTGATTGAAAATTGAAAGGTATGATGACCAAACAAGTGAAAAGTGGAAAACCAAAGAGGGTTAACAGCAGAAAAAACATGCAGAAACTTACAATGTGAAAGGAGCAACCTTATAAGAACAAGAACAGGCTGCCAAACACATGAAATCAAAAGTTTCCCCAGCTGGCTATAATTATTCTTAGGTCAGATCTCCTAATTATTGTCTCTCGTGTTCCATTAGAAAGAGATAGATAATGTCATGAAAATGACTTTTCCCCTTTTCTTTCTTGGATGACTGTCTCAACACTGAAAGATCACTTTCTTCTATGCAGGAGATTATTTCTAGAGCCGCCTATCTCTTCCATATACACCCAAAAAATGCCATCATTTTCTGGGTTTAGTGAATCACAAAATATCAGTTAGAACTCAACATGGGTTTAGTGAAAAACCCTAAAATACCCTAATGGTAAATCTGAAAAACAAAACAATTTGGTTAACTTGCAATGAGATCTACTTCAAGTGATAAGTCAGAAGGTCCTTTTGGGGTTCAGCAAATGTCTTGTAGTGACCAAAGCGTGTGAAAGACAGAGCAGAGCTGTGTATTCCTTCTTTTGCAGCCTTTTGTTTCCCATGTGACTCTCTCCCTTCAATTACTTCATTTTTCATTTTACCGACTAAACAATTCAGACAACCTTCTCTTGTTATCATTCTTCCATTTTTGAACTTCTCACCACCTTTTTATGCATAAATTAACTCACTTTCTTTAAGCTTCTCATAATAAAATATGTAAATTAAAACCATCTCTCCTAATTTACCACAACAAAACATTCTATAACTTTTCAACTAATTTCCAAAAATTAAAAAAATAGAAAAACATGATTTTGAAGGAAAAACCGCACAGTTTTTTTTTTTTTTTGGAAAAGAAATGACAATACTGTGCATTTTTTTCCTTCTTCTTTCACTAATCTCTTCCCCCTTTTTCAGGTAAGATCAACTTCTCTCTGCTATACAGAAGACTTTGCAGAATTTCAAGCTTTCTTTTTTGTCACATCTACTTGTGAAGTCTTGCAGTTCTGCAAATCCCTCACTTCCATGCAAAGCTTTTTACTTTCACCCAACAAACCTTTTAAATGATTTGGGAAACAAGAAACCACTCAAACTATAATAATAATAATAATAAAGATAAAAAGTACTATTAATTTATTAATTTCCTCATTAACTTAAATATCTACCCATGTTACCCCCATAAGGCCATAACCCATCCTTAATGGCTGCAACAAATATTTTTTAATTTAAAAAAAACAGTCAAAGATTGAATTCCAAGCATCTAACTTCACTGTCCATTTTCTCTACAGACGCAAAGATAGATTAAGAACATGTTAAACTGTACATTTTCCCCTAGCTGGCGTTTGGTTGACAGCTTGGGAGAATGAAGAATCTTGTTGAAATTTATCTAACTCTAAACTAGTTTATTGGGTTTTTTTAGTATAATCAAGTTGACCTTAATAAAAAAATCAGCTTATTAACTGAACCCAAATTGGGTTTAGGTCAATAAGCTCAGTTTCTTAAGTAAATGTAAGAAATGAGTAGATTTTAGAGAGAAAATGTTACCAGGAAACTGGAGATTGAACCAAATCCAATGGTGAGAAATCTTCCAAGAAACGAATCAGCAACAAAGGCACCAACAATAGGCATGAAATTAGTTGCAGCAGACCAGAAGAACAGAAGGTTGGTTCCCTTAGCTAAGCTCATCTTGTAATCCATCATTAAGTACACAATCATATTTGGTAAAAGCCCATAACTTGCAACTTTCTCCAGTGACTCATTCACTGCAAATCAAATGAACCCAGATCAGAAATTAGAATAAAAATTCAAAATTGAACAGGAAAAAGAACACTGAATCAAGAAATTGAATTTACCTATGATGAACGGCATTGTAAGGAGACCACCCTTTTTCTTTTGTGTTTGGTTATGGTGGAAATCTCCTTCTTCATCTAGTTCTTGTTGAAGGGAAGGTTTTCTTTGATCTTCTGATGGATCCTCCATTTTTAGGTTTTGATGAAGGTATCGTTGGTTTGGGAGCAAGGAAGAAGGATATATAGAGTGATAGACGGAGAGGGAGAAAGCTAGAGGTGGTGAAGTGTATATAAATATTTTTTGAAATGGGCGCTTTATTTAGTTTTTTTAGAAAAGAGAAAAAATGAAAAGAAAAAGGTTTTTTTTTTAATAATTATGTTGTGCTAAACATATACTACTGTAACTTACTGTATATAATATATCAGGCAAAAGTTTGACACATTTTTTTGTTCAGAAAAAAGTTTGGATAATAAAAAAAAAGAGTTAAAATTTTCAATTTTCAGAAATGAACATCCGAAAAAGGAATTAATGAATTGCATGAAGTAAATGAATAAGTAATACATTATTGATTTATTAAATTATATTCTAAAAGTATAAGTTTATAATTTCAATTTAGTAAAAATAAATTAGATAACTAAAATTATGATTTTTGTTGTTGTTGCAAAATTGGAGCTTTTATCTTATGTCATTATGATATACAATAAAAATAGTTATATTGTATGAAAATTTTGAATAATATAATAGTAATGTCTTACCAAAAATAAAGAGTTCATAATCTCTAAATAATAGTAAAACCAAAAAAAAAAATGTCAACTTTATCAAAAGTTTTCCTTCAAAAATTTATTTCATTTTTATATTTAAATTTATCATTTAGTATTTCTTTTATTACATAAAGTGTCACTTTCAATTTCAATACATTTGTTGAACCTATACTTAATTAATATTTATGTTTGTATTAATTACACTATTTATTTTAATTTAGACTGTAATTAATATGATACTTTATTTTCTTTCTTTTTAAAGCACCATATTGGTTTTTCATATATATTTTGAACAAACACGTCTCTTAATAATTTTCAAAAGTGAAATTCATGTGGTATTCTTAATTTCGACAAATAAAAGTTTTTTACAATTCTAATGAGATCCATATAGTTTCGGGCTACATTTTTTAAAATATTTTTGTATTGTATAATTTCGCTTATTCTCTTTTATAAAATTAAAATAAAATCTTGATAAAACAACGTAATAATGTCCAAATCAAGTCTCATACTCTATTATTCTTATGAGATCTTTTTTCTTTTGTATGGTGTTCCTTCACGATCAAAGAAGAGATGATTCTTCATTGAGAAATTAACAACTTTATTATAGCAACTATTTACCGGATTAATTGTCGTTAACTCAGTGCTACCTGTTCCATTAAAAAATCTCCATCCCATTTAGTTTCTTATAGTTTATAATTCTATATTTTTTCGTAAATTTTACCGATTAATCCATGTCAATTACTCAATAATTATTGGTAGGATACCTTAAACGAACGTCATACTTATCTAAATATTTTACGGGTATTTTCCGTCTAATTTCTTCTATCTATCATATATTTTTCGCTATTTTTCAACGGGACACTTGACATGTTTTTCCGACGAGAAGCATGACATATACATCTATACCATTTTCATCCCTGCGGAGAATATGTTTCCATTTCATCCCATACTCATCCCGTGACGAAAAAATTCGACGGATAGCGAAAAATCCCACATAAATCCGTTAAAAAAGAAAAAGAAAAATCTTGCAAAAAAACAATAGATAATGACTCCTCTAAACGCCTAGAAAGAATAAAAATGTCAGACAAAAACATTAAAAATTATAGAAACACATTTGAGTTTTGATGAATCTTTTTAATATATCATATGAATCGACCAAAAAAAAAAAAAAAGGACTCAAGTTTAAAAAAAAACCATTCAAACTTGAACTCTTTTCTCACGAATGAATCACATTTTATATAGGAAACAATATCCCATATTTGTACATTATAAAATGAAGAAAATATAAAAACAATTAGTTATGGAAGTCCCAAAAAACAGCAGAATTTGGGTAAAATAGTGTAAGTGAATTTGTGTATATTGGGAGATTGATATCGATCCCGAATTATAGGCTTTTTGATGGGGTTGGTCCCCAATGACTTCTCCTTTGGGACATCAAAATGGCTTGCTAGGTTGGATAATGCCATTCACCTTCAAGTGCTCACCACATGATATACCCTTTCTTTTGTGAATATCCTTCTACCTTTTCATACTTCTTTTGTATTTTCTTGCTACAAAAGTCCTTATAAGTGATCGATCATTCGATTCATTCATACCCAAAAATATATATAATCTACCACTCCTAAGTTACTAGTTATGTTTAGTTACGTTCTTATGCTATTGGGTTACACTAGTTTCGAATTGTTGAGTTTTTTTGGCTTTAAGGGAGTTAGTATATTGATTCTTGTTTGATTGGATTTGTTATTGCCTTTGGATATATAGACAAATACAAGTACAAATGTGAAATCTATCCAATCTCACATTGAAAATGGTAAATGTATCAAGCTTATTATACGATTGAAATTATATCTAGCATCGGTGGCGGACCCATAATTTGTTGTAGGGACGAAGTATCCCTCGATCCTCAAATATTTTCTAAAATTACAACAAATTATCCATTTACATTAGATTGAAATAACAATAAATTAATTTTTTTGAAACACACTATAATTTATATCAAAAAATTCCTAATAAAATCTAAGTTAGTATACATTTACCCTCCGTTTGGTTGGAACTCCGAAAACGGATTCGGAATGAAAAATGAATCTAGTCCACATTGGTACGTCGTTCATGGAATCATTTTATGCGATTTCATGCAAAATGCATTTGCTTTACTCCATTTTGTTACTTTATAGGGTATCAAAACTAATCAATTTCTACTACAATTACTTTAAATCACAAAGGATGATTCCCAAAAACTTCATGAACATGGGTACGTATGAACTAGATACATTTTCATTTCGTTTCCGTTTCCGGAGTTCAAACCAAAGGGACCCTTATTCTAAAGAAATTAAAACATGGGTATAAAAGTCAAATTATGGCCTCTTTGTATACCAAACTCCATAATACAAAAATCTGAACACCACTTAATTCTAATGAAGTATATTTCAAAGAAAGTATTATACATACAAACAAGCCTCTTAGCAACTTTTTCCCATGGACTGTCGTCTTTGATTTCACACACAAAGCATCTCATCATCATCATCTATGTTCTTCACATAGGTCGGTGTATGACATTTTATAACCTTAAGGCTGAAAAAGAGTGTTACAAATAGTGACATATATTTTCACACTTGTCAGGTTAACTTGTAATGTCGATAAATAATGGTAAAAAAATAGCACATTTACCCTTTTGCGTGTGCTTCACCTGATTGCGTCGAGTTTACGTAACACAAAGGGTCTGTTACTGTTACTGCATTATAGAAGCAAAATTCTTTTACTGCTCAATAATTTATGTGTTGAGTCAGACCACAAAGAAGAAAACAAGTGTTATTTGTTGAATGGTTGGCCATCTTGTGTCAGAATTAGGTAGTTCAGATTAGGGCTTTTTGCAAGTTAAACAATGCCGTATTGTAAGTCAAAAAATTGAGTATGAACATTATTTAACCCGAAATTATATTCAAATACCAACCCCAATGGCTACCCTACCATGTAAGAAGGACAACATAAGTTGGTACCCTATGTCCTTAGGTACAACATTTTTTCCGGAACAATTAAAGAGGGGGTAGTAAATCAATAAATGAATTGCTTCATTGTATTATTGTATGTAGAATCGAATTCACTACTTGTGGTAATACTATTAGTTAAGTGAATGTCTAGATGTTATTCACTCACAAATTTTATAATCCAAGTATCAAAACTATATTAAATATTTGGACTATCTAGATTCAATATGCGTTTCCTAAAATAAATAATATAACGAAACCACCCGGTTCTAAAATGTTATTCTTTAACCATATTTATAGGAATTTTAAAATGAATATTAAGAACTACTCTAAATAATAAAAATATGATCTTCTTGGAGCAGGTAACAAGTAGTAGCTAAATATCCTAAGGATATCTAGCTAGATGCCTAATTATATCTATTTAATGATGATATAACACTAAATCAATTACTCCTCCTTGACATTTTTAGAGTGATCGTGTCTAGACACATGGACGTTCATCTCAATTATTGTTGTGCGGAATCACTGATAAAGAATAAAATTCAACAAATAAAAAAGACAACACAAAGATTAATAGTGGTTCACCCAATAATGACTACATCCACTTTTTAAAGAGATTTTATTGAGGAATTTCATAATACAGATGAGAGGATAAACAGATGATAACTAAGTTATCTCATATTAATCATATTCATGTTAACAAATAATGGGATGAGAGTTGACTATGGGAACCCTACAATATATAGGAACAAAACTCTAGGTTTATACTTGACAAGTTTATACTTGACAGATTTATACTTGGGTGTCAAGTATAAGAATGACCATATAGAAAAGACCAAAACAAAAGATAAGCTCAATTCAAGGCATATCAACAAATCTCTACATTGACTTGAATCCTCACAGATATCCCATATTGTATTAACTAATGCCCAAACCAACTCCTCTCCTCAAAGACATACTAGATGCATTAGTCAATGCCCATACTAGATGCATTAATCAATGCCCAACCTAGATGTATTAATCAATGCCCAGATCAACTCCTCTCTCTATCTAGATGTGGCCCTTGTACACTCAACAACTTATGACATTTAACAAGTCCAAACAAAATTGGAACTTGCTGCGAGGTACTAGCTTGGTGAACGTATCAGCAAAACTATCACCAGTCCCTACTTTCTTCACCCTGATCCTCTTCTCACTTCTCAAGAAATGATGCATGACGTCAATATTTTAGTCCTCTCATGATGAATCTGATCCTTGACCAAAAAAATTGCATTCAAACTATCATAGTATACAATAGCATGATCATGATCTATACCTAGTGTTGTGCGAAATCAGTGAGAAAGAACATAATTCAACAAACAAGAAAGACAACACACAGGTTTATAGTGGTTCACCCAATAAAGGCTACCTCCACTTACAAGAGAGATTTTATTGAGGAGTTTCAGAGTACAAATGAGAGGAGATGATCGGATGATAATAAGATAATAGGAGACTAAGGGAAGCCTACAATATATATAAGAACAAACCCTTAGGTTTATAATTGGGCAGATTTATATTTGGTAGGTTTATACTTGATAGGTTTAAACTTGGCAGATTTATACTTGGAAGCCAAATATAAGACTAAGCCAAAAATAGAAAATGTCCAAACAGAAATAAGCCTAATTCAAGGCATATTCAACACCTAGATCACTAACCAATCCCTTAAACCAAAATCCCTCCTTAGTTGCTTCTGTCAATGCCATAAACTTTGCCTCTGTAGTACACAAAGTAATCGTGGGTTGTAGGTCGGGTTGCCTTCCAACTCACAACAAAACCTCTAAGAGTGAAAACATAACCGGTCATTGATCTTCTAGTATCAACATCTTTTGCATAATCAGAAACAGAGTACCCTATGACCAAAAAATGTGTATCATTCCAAAAAACATGCCCAATGTCATATGTACCTCTAAGGTACTGAAATACCCTCTTCACAGCTTGTTAGTGTTCTTTTCCTGGTTGCCCCCATAAACTTTCTGAGAACACTAACAACTTCTGTCGGATATGGTCTTGTGCAGACCGTAACATACATCAATCACCCTACTGCACTAACATAAGGGACTTGCGACGTATACTCCTTCTCCTCATCCGACTGAGGTAAAAACATAGCGGTAAGATGGATGTTAGTAGCACTAGGTGTATCAATAGGCTTTGCCGATGACATTCCGAACCTTGACAACACCTTTTCAATGTACTTTTTGTGATAAGATAAACTTTTTATGATCCTCGTCTCTAAGAATCTCCATTCCTAGTATTTTACGAGTTCCTCCCAGATCCTGCATCTTATCTCCAGTTGTTGCAAACCATTGTGCAGCTTCAGACTCAGATACAACTTCTCTATAGGTGGATGGTTCATATGTATCCACCTCTTCAATAACCTGTAGAACATAACCAACCATATCCTCAAAGTTGTACCTTTGTGGAAGCCTTACTCCAACTTTTCTTGAACTCCCTCAACTAAGCTCTGGTAAATAGCTCTTGATGGTTGATCTTTTTTTGCCAGAGTTTGCATCCCTCTTTCACCCATATGATCAAGTCTCATATGCCATAACTTAGTACTATCCTTGTGAAACTCTAAAGATGCAACATAAACAGACCTAGAAATAGTAGAACCTTGTAGGAAATATAAAGTGCACCTTTTGACAACTCTCAAAATAACATTAGAACCCTTACAGACATTCAGAACTCCTCATTCACCTTTGAAACAAACCCCTTACTATCCATCATACTCAGGGATATCAAATTCTTAGTAATAAGTGAAACATGTCTGACCTTGTTCAATGTACAAAATCTTCCTTCACGTGTTCTGATTTTAATCGAGCCAATTCCAACAGCCTTGCAGACATAACTGTTGGCTATAGAAATACTATCACCATCTATCTTCTTGTAAGTTTCGAACCATTCTATGTTAGGACATATGTGATAGGAAGCTCCGGAATCAAGAACCCACATATCAGCCTGATAAGTGTGTCCACCAACAACAAAAGTTACATCCTCATCTGATTTAAAATAATCTTTGTAATAGTTGCAAAACCATATTCCTGCAGTTTTTTCTTCTTAGGACATTTGTTCTTCCAATGCCTTTCTCCTTACAATAGTTGCATACGTCATCGGGCTTAGGACCTTTTGAAGAAGACGACTTATTGTCCTTCTTCCCTGATTTTCCTTGTCCCTTGCCTCCGCTTGTATATAGACCAGATGTTTGACCATCCCTACCTACACCACTTTCATTCACCTTGTGGCGTAGTTCCCTTGTATGAAGGGCAGACATGACGTCTTCTAGAGTAATAGTATTTTTTCCAACAACAAATGACTGAACAAAGTTTTCATAATTTGACGACAAAGATACCAACAAAGTCAACACAACATCCTCGTCCTCAATCTTAACATTATTATTACGCAAATGTAGAATGATTGTATTCAACTGATATAAGTGCTCACGAAGTTGCGTAGCTTCTTGCATTCACATGATGAATAGATGTTGCTTTAGAAGCAATTTGTTGGTGAAAGACTTCTTCATGCAAGGACTCTCCAACTTAAGCCACGGTTTGGTTGTGGTATCCTTATCGGATTCCTTCCTTGACAATGGCCCCCATAAGCCATGTTGTTTCAGCAACTCTCGCATCTTGATTGACCACAAACTAAAATTGTTCCTCCTTGTGAACTTGTCGATCTTCATGTTGAAAGAAGATATATTTCTCCCAGATAACAGGAAAAAAACCCAAAGCTTTGATATCAACTTGTTGTGCGGAATCACTAAGAAAGAACATGATTCAACACACAAGAAAGACAATACATACAAGTTTATAGTGGTTCTCCCAATAATGGTTACATCCACTTTCCAAAGAGATTATATTTAGGAGTTTCATAATACAGATAAAATGATAGATAGATGATAACTAAGTTATCCCAAATTAATTAGATTCAAGTTAATAGATTAACAGATATGATAATTGACTAAGCGAACCCTACAATATATATAGGAACAAAACCCTAGGTTTATACTTGGTTGGTTTATATTTGGACACCAAGTATAAGACTGACCAAACATAAAAGACCCAAATAAAAGATAAGCTAATTCAAGGCATATTAACAATTGTCAATCAATCTAAATTCTTATTCAGCAATATATATAATCCTAACTAAAATGGACATTCATCATCGTGGTCTCACAATCAAGTCAGAACTAGATTAATTATGATAATTTATTGTTTTACAAGAGATATTTCGAAAATATATCGCCGAATCTCAAATTTCAATCCTAGTTGTCCACTTATTATCCAAAGAGGGATACAACTTAACATTCGATTTTTCAAACAAAATTTCACCTTTGAGATACTAATCAAGTGTTAACAAAACTAAATTTGAAAGATTTAAACTTTTAGGACAAAATCAATAATTTATGGCACATGGTAATCATCTAAATCAATTAATTCATAATAAATAACACTAAAAGCGAAGTTATTTTTTTTCAAGTTTATAATATAAGAGAATTATCCACTCGTATTGTCGAATATGCAAAAATTGCATAAATCTACTTCAAGGGTTTGATGATAGCAGAAAATGAAACTAAACAACAATTCTCTCCAAAAGAGTCCTCAGAGTATTATAAGAGATTGCGGAATTATCGGACTGATTTAGACCCAATAGAATAAAATTGTTTAAAATCAAAGTCGTGAAAAGAACAACAATCGCAATAATAAAGGCCGTCGACTCAACAAATCATGATCCTTTAGTTTCTAGCTACTTGAATGGTACACAAGTCTTCATAAATCAGGAAAATTTGACAGCAAAATCTCGTATCATCTAAGTCCTCCATAAATCAACAATTTTGCTCCTAAAACAATTGAAAACGCAAACATATTGTAGAGATCGAAAACATAAAGTGTAGCATAACATCTATAAAACACATGATTGTCTTGAAATGGTCATAAAATCCAGCAAATGCCATTTAAATCCATTTGAAATATGAGAACATCATGATGATATCACAATTGGAATATGAGCCCCAATATTTGCAAAAATAAATTACAAGATCCGATTATAGAATAGTAACAATAAATTATGCTAGGACAACCTATCTAGCGAGAGGTTGAGAAGATTAAACAAAACGGAGGATTTGTTATAAATGATAGAAAGACACACACAACGCGGAACAAAATCGTGGTTTTGTAAAAAGAGGAGGAAAACAGTTTCAAAGTCAATGATCACAACAACACCACAATTACAGATGTACGAATAACTAATATAGATGCAACTATCGTGATCATGATGAAAAATTACAAAATTAACTACTCCTCCACCCTCATTGTTAGTGTAGCGTCCGGAAATTTTATTCCGGACTTAGAGCGTTTTATAGATGTTCCCGCAGGCACGAAGTGTCGAGTGCCGGAATTTATTCCTAAAATTCCGAGCCGACCCGTCATTTTTCCTTTTTTTTCCGCTTTCCGACCCTTCGTTCCGAGTCGAAGTGACAAGGGGTCATTTCCGACCCCTCGTTCCGTGGTGATGTGACAAGAGGTCAGCTCCCCTCCCCTCCCCACATTGCAGCCCTTGTCCCCTCTCTCTCTCTCCTCTCTTCTCTTTCACGTTCTTTTCCCATCTCCCTCTTCCTCTCTTGGCTCTCTTTGCTCTTTCTCCATTGTGATTGAATCTCTAGCAACTCTTGGACTGTGGACAACTTGGAAAGGTTCCAGATCTGTTGTGATAAGCTCCTTCCTTTCCCTCCCCTCTCTTCTTTGCTGATGCTCCCCATTCTTCTTCCCTCCTTCATCCATGGCCATGGATGAAGATCTTGAGGAGTTTTTGCTCAAATCTTTGCATGCATAAGTTCTTAGCTCGATTAGGTCGTGGAGAGGAGCCTAAGACCAGTGGTGGGTGTTTGGAGAAGATCCAGCAAGAAAAGAAGGACTTTGGAGCCAAGGATCCACGATCGAAAACGAAGAAGACGACGTTCTGCACAGAACCCGCGGGGAGGATCTTCACGACCGCAGGAGCGGCCAGCCGCAAGGGCGGCTCAGCACAGCCGCGGGTGCGGCTCGGCACGGCCGTAGGGGCGGCGCCAGACACGCGACTCCAGGGCGGAAGCAAGGCGCAGGGGCGGCTCCTGTGTCCCGCAGAGGCGGATTCTGTGTTCTGCATGGGGCGCCAGCTTGACTCCACGGCTGCGGTTTCTTCAACAGTAGGCTTCTCCTCTCCTTCCTCTTCGTTCCTCCCTTAGTTTTATAGTTGTATCATGTTAGTAGCATGCTTAGGATGGCGTAGAGTAGCATGAGAATGCCACTTAGTGGTTGTGGACATAGGAGCCCTTAAGGCTCGATATAGTTGATGGATATGAGCATGTGAGCATGATGGACCTTCTAGGCTAGCTTGTTCCTCCTTGGTTGAGGATTAATATCTTGTGAGGTTATAAACTGTTGTGAGCTGCTTTCATGTGTGGAGAGTGTGGTGAGTACTTGAGACCTAGGATGCATTCCTAGCTTGAGGGTTAGGTGATCTTGCTTAGATCACTAGAGTGAAGTCTAAGACTTCTTGAGAGTGAGT
The DNA here is from genome assembly GCA_002319775.1 of Fagopyrum tataricum. Classification (NCBI taxonomy): domain Eukaryota; kingdom Viridiplantae; phylum Streptophyta; class Magnoliopsida; order Caryophyllales; family Polygonaceae; genus Fagopyrum; species Fagopyrum tataricum. Next base: position 24,184,286 of record CM008284.1, on the reverse strand, counting down.
ATGTATTGATATGCATATCTCTTGTGAGCAGGTTGTGGGCTTCCTCCTTAAGGAAGAAAGAGTGTGGTGACGAGGTAAGTCTCCGGACTTACTTAGCTCGTATTTTACGTATTAGCATTGATGTGTGTTTGGTGGTGTGTGTTTATGTTCTTGTTATAACAACTAAACCGGTAAATAGGACCACCGACCTTATATATTTTGGCCCAAGTGTATGATAACGGGCGGTGACATCATCTGCCTAGCCTTGCGGGAAGTCTAGGAGGTTCTCGGCGACTAGCCCGGCGGGTTAGATGGTCGGATGCATCCGTACCATTCTTTGCTGGTAAGTAGGGACCGAGGCGAGACCACGGTGGTCTCGTGTCACAAACCGAAGTTGAATTAGAACGGGATATGACTTAATAATAAAAAGATAATAAACCGGACTTGCGTGTTTTATGTTGTGTGATATGTATGTGCTTGTGCCTTCACCTCTTTTCTAATGCTTCGAATATGAGCTAACGGTTTTAAACCGTTTGTGTAGATGACTTGTAGGTTAGGGATGCCGCCGAGTGAGGTGGAGGAGTGGACAACCGGGGTCTCCGTAAATTATAGGACGGGGACGTTTTTGGGTTGTGTTTCGTTGTGGGTTTATGTTGTACGATTGTGGTTCTTCTTGGAGTTATGTTGTTTTGAGGACTCGGATGAGTTTCCACTTTGTAGTCTTTACATTCCGGTTTTCTCATACATTAAAAATGTTTTGATTTTTCGCCTTTATTTGTGCCTTGTTGAAAGGTCCGGTGAACTTGTTGTCAAGCTAAGGGTCGGGACCCATTGTGAGGTCTCGCCAGTAGCACCCCGAGTCCCGCGGATTTGGGGTGTTACAACACAACCAACTTATTTCCGTTCAACAATTCATATACAATAATTACAAATCAATGCATTATATGGCTCAGTCAATCCTTAGATCTTAAGAAACTAGCCAAATATTACAAAAGTAGCAAAACAATAAAGTAAATAGAAAATAGAGGACATAAAACAATAATCCAAAAGCAAACCTCAAAGTATTCGCCATCAAAAGTGTTCTTGGTGAAATTTGAGTAGAAATGAAAAAAGTATCGTCTAGGGTTGTCGACGAACAAATCGGAACCCTTCTAACTTATTAAAACTAGCAATATAGAAGGTAGAAAATCAGGTACCGAAAGATATGGAAAAATCCTAGAGAAATAATATAGTCTTAATCTTTATTTCCGGAATTCGTTGTGTATCGACACATGCTTAAAAAAAGGCATGAGACAGACAAGGAAGTCGTAGAGAAGCCATCTCAAGTGTAAACTTATAAAGAAGCAAAACGACACGGGCAAGGCACAACCAAGGTGGCCGTCTTATGCCCTTGCCAAGCCATTTCACTCCCATCTTCAATGTAAGTTCGAATCTCCAAGTGTTGGCCTTTGTCTGGGTTTCCAATGCTAAGATGTGCTACTTGATTTCTTGATCCTCCGTCATGTATAATGATCCATTAATGTAGCTCTTGTCCTCAAGGAAGATCGAACTCTCGAGTTCCGACGCGTATATTAATATTTTTGTGAAAATGCACTATAAATGGACTTGGAACGCTTGGAACACGAAATAAACCGAAGTAGACACAATAATATGCAATATGAAGGATAACTACACTATATGAATGCAAATCATATCAAGAAACGTGAAATGCCGAACAACTAAAATGATATATACATAAATGACATCTTCATACACCATATAACATTAGAGATTTTGTTTGAAGGAAATCTATACCATACAACTACACATACAACTATGCACATACATTGTAAATAATTCCCGTAGTCAATCAAGCCAAGACCGTTGTAAAATGATGAGTTAACCATAAAACCTAGATGAACGAGGAGGTATGGGCGTACCAACACTGTTCAAAACATACCTAGCTATGTCATATAGACCAAATAAGGTTTTATTTATTTATTTTATATATCCTTATAATCTCTCGTCAAAGATTCAAGCATCAAAATCTTATCATTTATCACAATCGCAACCTCATTTCGTTAACAAACAACATACCCTTGTTCCACAAGTCACTGAGACTAAATCCTTAGTGCAAAACTAAGATCAATAGCCTAGCATGATGAAGATCATAAAAAGCCACATGCACAATGCAAATTCAACGACATTAATTTAGCATGCGATGAACCATAATCATGTTCAACGATAACATAACGAATATTGGTCTTGATTAATTGATTACCTTATTAAGATTGTGTCAATCTTATTTCAAATGCATTTTGATAGTTCTAACATCTCAATTGAATTATGAAAATTCGAATCCCATAAACCATAACCACTTGATTATAACTAGAAGGAAGAGTCATTATATTTACACTCGAAACTTCATCCTAAGTATGATAAAAGATAAACCTTTCTTATAACTTGATCGAAAAGTTTATAAATTTTAACCACATAAACCACGACTACTTTGCTTATAAAAGGTTGGATTGCTTAGGTTGGTCGAACTTATCATGTCTATGTTTTGATGGATCTTAATAGGCAAGGTCACAACTTTGTAAGTGGTTAGTGTGTAGAAGGTCCACACTAGCACATTTAAGGATATTATGCCACAAACTAGGCATATTGTCATAGACACATCAAATGCAACACCCAATAAAGTCGATAGATAAAAGTAAGTGGATAAAAAGTGATTTGCATTACATTTCATGTTGGCCCCTCCGAAAGACAAGGAAATCAATTTTGTGTCTACAAAACGGCTCATTTTTTTAAAATTATAAGTGGCATAATTATAAGACATTACTCATACGCTATCTCACAATGAAAATATCGAGTATAAAAGTGCATACAATGATTATACGTATATAAATATATACTAAAAGTACATATTCAATATTTGGACATTCTTTGAAAGTTATTATTATATTCGTAACATCGACAAGATGTATAATATAAACATGCATGCATGGAATATTTATAATTTATGAATAAGAATCATTTTTTTAAATGATTATATTGATCTAGCAAGGTATGTTTTAATTTCTAAGAAATGCCTTTTCAGTATTCAAATTTTCACGAATTATATTCCCAACAGTGAAGAGATTAGTTTGATTGACGTGATAATTTGAAAATTGTGACATGATACATGAGTAACATGTGCAAAATTCTTAAATTCACCATAGTCTAATGCTACGTTAACTATTGAGAAACAGTACGTGACATAACAAGTTAGGGTATAGAGAAGCAAGCATGTAAAAAATTTTTACCATACGAGGTAACATCTGTACATTTTGATTACATGTAATCAAAATGCCATTAAAATTGTCATGCGGTTTAGTGTTTCATTTTTTTTTAGCAAACGTGGTTTGGTTGCTTCTACATATTAGCAAGTTTTTTTTTTTTTTTTTTCATTTTAAAATGCACTAAATTTATTCATTAGGGTTTCTTTAGCCTTTTTTACATAGTAGTTAAAAGTTTAAGACTTAATTTTATATATAAAAAAAAAGGATTATAGACACATAAAAAAATATTCATCGAGGCTCACTGAAAACGAAAGTAAAACGAAAGTGATAACATAATTTATGCGTAAATTATAAATATATATTGTGATTTCACTTTTATTTTTTGTTATTATTCTTTTTTTCCCAATTTTAATTTTAAATAACACTAATTTACGATTTTAACCTAACTCAAATTCCGTTTATAAAAATTAAAACACAATTTGAAAATTCAGAAATAAAACATAATCCCGAATTTGAAAAACATAAATTGAAAACCGAGAGATATTTGGGACAAATGGTGAGATAAGGAAAAAGGAGAAATTAAAAAACAAAATTTAATCCTATTTCATAATTATGTATATATGTTAGACTGCTGATTGCATTTTTAATAGACTTTGACTTTTACGACCGATATGGTATAAATATATTTACATGTTACATCAAAAGCTTTTACTTGTAATGTAAAAAGTAATTTGTGTGTTATCAAGATATTTTAAGGCTGAGGTAATTATACTGTATTTAAAATGATTAAAATTGAGTGTAATAATTTTAACTCGATTATAAAAGTTGAAATTTTTGTCCTTAAAGCTGGTTTATAAGACACAATCATACTACAATTAAAAAGGATTGAAATTGAGTGTGATAATTTGTGTGTATCAAGGCACTTCAAGGCTTGTGAAGTTGTCTATGGAAGGTCGAGATGATTATATCCGACTCTAGACCAGATATTCTTTTGTTTGACGAAGTCCAGATCATACATGTTTTCATATAAATCAATTGTGTTGCTGACTGATTCACCCATCTGGGAAGATCGATCCCCAACATCAATTTTTCCTGATTATCCCGAACTTCGTAATCTCTTCCACAATGATGTTTTAGGTTGAACTACTTAATTAGCTTATAGAAGGTAGTCCAAGCTAACCGATTTCCGTTATAAAAATAAATAAAATAAAAAATCTACTTTTAATTTAAGATTATTTTAATTGATAAGTAAGAAAACCACAATTACATGATTATCATCATATTAATTAATACATGCAAGATAAAGAAATAAAATAGTTATATACATTGTTTTGTATAGTTTTGTTGATGAAGATAATTTGAAATAGACATGAGAGAAGTAAGATTAAAAGTGAGAATATTATGATTTCGGACAACTTCAATTTGAAGAGTTATTGCATGATTAGTTCCATTGGGTTGTCACTTTGCATGCACAACATTTTTGTATTCAATGACTTATGCTTATTATTTGATTATTTCATCACTATCGACTGTACATTTTAGCCTTTTAGGTGGCCTTTCAATATCAACTTTACAGTGCTATCTCATCGATGCAAATGCTTAATAAACAAACTTTATGATTACATAATTTGTTTCCAATTGCATATTCTTCATTTACTTGTACGTACACACCATTTTAATTTTTCATATAGTTTGTGAAAATTTCAAAATAATTGAGATGAAGGATATTCTGAAGTACGTTAGTCTTTTATAATCCCATAATTTTATTTGTCAATTAAGACAATTCAAATAATTCATTAAATCACTCAATTTAGAGTTAATGCATAACTTAAATTGGGGATAACTTTATAAATAAAAAAACAAATATTGGTTTTCATTAGTTTTTATGAACTAGAAGCATGTTTAGCTGATCAACTCCAATGTAAATTTTGTTACTTACTTTTTATAATTAATATGATTTTTATATCTTAGTGAAATTTAAAGTAACTACATGGAGAAAATGAACAAATATACGCTATATAAATGACTATAAATATATTTAACCAATAATCTCGAGTTTAAACCCTAAAAAAGTTGAGTATATGAGAAGACACTTTATCTCTTTAATATGCCTTGTGATGCAAAGTGGACTATAATATAATAAAATAATACATTTATACTACGTTAGTACGTCATGTGTACTAATATTGCAATTTTCCGCCAAAAATACCACGTTATATACCTAGCGAATTGGAAAATATGCAGTATGCCATTTTTATTTTTAAAATAATATTTCTCTTAAATTATCTTATAAAAAGAAAAAATGAAAAAAAATAATAATTAATTTAGTTAAATGATATTGTTTTAATGATAAATGCCCAACTTTCATTACCTAACCTCACTCATATACTCAACTTTGATTAACAAACTCCGATTACTAAATATTAATTACCTGATTTTAATATCCAACGTTACATATTCAACTTTATTTCGGTTACCCAATATTAGTTATCCGATTTCAATACCCAACGTTAAATATTCAACTTCACTTCGGTTTTCCAATATTAGTTACCCGATTTCAATACTCAACATTACACATTCAATTTCACTTCGGTACCCAAATTCGATTACTCAATATTAGTTCTCCGATTTTAACATCCAACTTCACTCATGTACCCAACTTTGATCACCCAATATTATCACTTCTTCTTTCTAGAAATTTCTATAAAATCTCAATTATTTATTTCCTTTTTCCTAAAATTTTATAAAATAACTCAGTTATCTCTTTCCTTCTTCCTATAATATTCTAAGATGTCTCAATTAACCATTTTCTTCTTCCTAGAATTTCTATTATATATTTTCTTCTTTCTAGGATTTCTATTATATATCTATTATATATTTCCTTCTTATATTTCTATTATTGTCACACATTAAAAACAAATACACACTTTGTATCCAATAAAAATTAAGCGTATTAATACCTTATTTATTTCATTATGTATTCGGTTTATAATATTTACATATTTTTTAAAGGCATGTAATTATGTATATTACGTAATTGCATCATATATTCCTAATAAAAATATATGTTGGTCGCTTTCTGATATATGAAAAAAAAAACTATATTAATTTAAGTATAATGATAGAAACATTTCACATGGTAGGCACATGGCTAATAATGGGTTATTTGGAAAATGGTTTCAAATCCATCGGAACATTCCACTTCGCAAAAGATTTTAGATATCGAAAAAGAGATTTTTGATAATTACATGAGCTATGAAAGTGGAACCCATCCTCTTTTCCTCTAATAATCTTAACACAATATTTCATATTCTTACAAAATAAACTCTATATATTATTGCAAACAACTAAAAAAAGTCACTATTACAACAAATATTAGACGAACTAGATATCAATATTATCAAAACTTACGGAAAAAATATGCTTAGTTAAAATTTTTTTTAATGTGATACTACCTTGCACAAAGTTAGTAAGAGTTTCTTTTCCTTTCTTTTTCATTCTAGTATAAATTTAATAAAAATATCTTTATTTTCTTGTGAAACCTATATGTGTGATAAGTACCCTATATATGAAAATTTATTGTTTATTCAAATGATAAAATCAATATAATATATCAAATTCATAGAAACTTATATCCTCAACTTTATGTTTTACGTAAAAATCAATTTATTTACAGATATTTTTTTTATAATACTGATTAAAAGTATAAATATTGATTTTTAGATAAATTTAGCAAGTATGCACTAATACGCATTTTTTATTTGTGAAATAATCCTTCCTTTAAATAATAATACCCAACTTTTAATACTCAATTACTCAACCTTCATTATGTACTCAACTTCGGTTACCAATATCAGTTATCCGATTTTAATATCTAACGTTACATATTCAACTTTATTTGGGTTACCCAACTTCGGTTACCCAATATTAGTTACCTGATTTTAATACACAACTTCACTTTGGTTACCAACTTCGTAGTTACCCAATTTTAATAACCAACTTTACATATTCAGCTTCACTTCGGTTACCCAACTTCGTTGTTACCCGATTTAAGGAGGGTGTATTCAATCCAGACTTTTAAAGATTTTGACTGAATTTTAATAATCCATAGAATTTGCTGATTCTGTGGATATTTTAATTTTATATAGAGTTAATACAGATTTTGTCAGATTCTATCAGATTAATACATGACCAAAAGAAATCATTCATGTAGTATGACTAGTTTATATAGCAAAATTTTAATTAGTTGATATACTAACAACTTATCCATGATCAAAAGAAATCATCTAGAAAAATAACATACAATTATCAATCTATTAAAATTCACAACCAACATCAGCATTTTAATTTCAATTGTAAGTAAGCCTAGGTACCTACTTATCAAATAAATTCTATTGATTTTCGATCGCTTGCGTATTGATTTTATGATTAATTATATAGCAATATATATAATATATTAAAGCATATGGAAAAGTGCAATTGCACTACAAAACACAGAAGATACTTTAATCATCTAATTTTATATATATATATATATATATATATATATATATACCGAAACTGCATAAACAAAAAACAGAGTACATACGGTACATTGCTTTTTCCGAAATCGCAGAAGTCGTAAAATGAAAAGAGAAAACTGAGAGGAACGCTCACACGTTTCTTATGACTTATCAGTAAAACGAACTCAAGCACTCGAAGTCCATACAATCAACATAACGGAAAACACGAGAAAGAACTAACCTCTGACGAAGCACCGAGTCCAAGCACTCAAAAACGCTCAAAAACGTTGTTTTGGCCGTTAGGGTTCTTCAGTGCTGTAGTTTAACGTGAAAATCTTATGTGTTGGGAGAAGACTTCTATAGGGTTTATAAGTAATAAAAAATCCTACAAAATCAATGAAATAATAGATTCTTTTAAAATCAAGAAACTTTTAAATACCATAGGAATTTTATGGAAAATTTAAAATGCTAATTGAATACAAAAAGATTTATATGGACTTTTAAAAATCTATATTAAATACCCATAGACTTTTAAACTCCACAAAATTCTTGTAAAATCTTAATTGAAAACACCCTCCTAAATATCCAACGTTATATATCCAACTTCACTTCGGTTACCCAATTTCGTAGTTACCCGATTTTAATGTCCAACATTACATATCCAACTTCACTTCGATTATCCAATTTTAGAATTTACTTTGGAGTTCCTTTTTTATCACAGATTCTGATGTTATAATTGTACCCATTCTAATTATAAATTCTTTTAGCTATTTTTAATTTCTTATTTCAGTAGCAATGCGATGTAAATATTTAAAATTTGTGTTAATTTAGCTATTTACATCCCTACTCATAAAACCTACTTTATCTTCGCGCTTCTCTCGTTTCAACTATTGTACGTCGATGTGATCGTGTTGTTGTCTAATGTCGTTCCATTGTATTTTTATTGTGTTTTCATGTGTTGCTTCTAAACTTTATGATTTTTTAATCTATTTTTCATTTCTCGACTTTTCACGTAGTTGGAGAAGTGAGGATAAGTTTAAGTAATATAAGTCACGAATAGTATATGAGTTAATCACATTAGCATTAGAAAGAAGAAGACGACATTGACGTCATTTTTAACCTGTATGGATAGATATATGAACAAATGATGCATGCTTTTTTTATTCTTCTTTTGGTTATGATATTTGATGCATGATTAGTTAAAAAAAAAAGTTCGTCACACGTAGACACAAAACCAATTAAAGTTTATTAACTTCTTTTGGTTTGATTGAGTTATTGAATGATGATGTATGTTAAATGCAAAGCCATGATTAATTGTGATGAGTATTGAGAAAAAAATATATAGGCCAATTTAGGACTTGATTAAGACTACCATGTATGTTCGTAGAGGAGGAGATACGACTCTAAGAGTCATGTGATCGAGATTCCTAATTATAGGAGAGGAGAGTGCAACGGAAGCACAAGGATCAACCTACTAATAACGGTACCGACATAGGGGCTTGTCCGGTGGAGGAGATAAAAGAGAGTGAATGCCTGATAAACAACGGTTGAGATTTGATAACATCTATTTTTAGCGTTTTTTTTCACTTTTATTTTTGTCTATCCCTTGAACATATATATATATATATATAGTAGAGATTTGCATTGCATTTTGTTAGATTTCTTCTCCGTTTGTGTATTTGGATATTTACTCGTGCATTTATGATATTGTAGTTATTCTAGGCCTTTCAAAGCTAGAGTTATTGACGGAAGAATATCTTCAACACACTAAGGTTCTCCATGCGATCAAAGAAGATTAAGGTCAACTTTAAGTACGTTGACTAAGATTCAAGAGTGAAAATACGAAGATTGCTCGAGGGTGATGGAATGATCGGACGATTTACGTCTATTGGTTTGTCGATTTCCAAACACTTTACGAACTCTTGACCATTTCTCCAAAACGATGTGTTTTGATACTGGACGGCCAACAAGTATCACGTGATTGACCGATCGGTCCCATTAACATTGTTATCAAGGTGATCTTGTATTTTTGCCCTTTTATTTTGGCTTATATTTTACTGTGTCCATTTCGACATTTTTATCTTTTCCACGGAGATATAATTTGATAAGATTTAGTCACAACTAAACCCTAGGAGGACGATATTAGAAATCCTTCTATAAATAAGGCGTTTTCTCCACTAGTTGAATTATTTAGTTTTAAATCGGAAGTTTTAAAGACGAGTTTTTGTGCATAGATCGGCCGACCATTGTGCTCTAATCAGTTGAGTACATCCTAGCTATGTTCTTCATCGATTAATGAAAGTGAAATCATGTAAGCTTTTTGTATTCGTACGATATGAATGAATGAACGTCCCAGATTTAAATGAATGAGGATCAAGTAGGAACTTTCTTTACAAAGAAGGAGTATAAACTTTCTTTACAAGCAGGGAGTATAAACTTTTTATATTCGTACAATATGAATGAATGAACGTCCCAGATTTGTTACTACATAAGGAAAATGTCTACAAATGTTAACTAACATTGATTAACCGTGTGAATAATATCAGTAGTATACGTTTCATACTCCATTACAAAAATTATTGGCTTCCTTTGTAACTGCATCTGCTTTGAAGACGAAATTTTTCCCTACAGACCGAAATTAAGATATATTTCGACCGAAATACAATAAATATGGTCGAAATGATCATGATTGAAATTACAGTATTACGATCGAAATTATTATAATTTGAAATACAATAAATATGGTCAAAATGATCATAATTCGATCAAAATAATCGAAATTCTAAGTATCGATACGAAATTTAATGTTTAATAATATTTCGATCGAAATTATAATATTATGATCGAAATAAATTGAATATGGTCAAAAAAGCTAATATAACGAACGGAATTGTATATTGTTTTAACTATTATTCACTAACACTAACGATCCAAATTATCATAATTTAGTCAAAATTCTAAGAATTGATATGACATTTAACGTACAATAACATTATTATCAAAATAGGCATAATTCAATCGAAATTCTAAGAATCGATACGACATTTAACGTACAATAACATTACGATCAAATTTCTAAAATTACGGTCGAAGTTTATATTGTCTATTATAAAACTAAGAGGATATCTTGTAACCTTAACGATCGAAATGATCAAAATTTGATCGATATTTTAAAAATCGGAATATCATTGCTCCTTTGATTGAACAATCGTCAATGGTTGCGAGGTTACCGAGTATAACTAATGAACATGTAATTCTTCAATATCCTAAACAACCATTAGAGTATATAATTCTATTACCACAATTATTATTCTATTTATTAAAAGTGTATTTAACAATTGTAATACAATATTTCACACCCATGAATACTTACACTGGGTCATCATCTTGAACGTTGATTTATTAATCAAACATCTCTAAGAGATTCCTACTCTATACTCTTAAAGAGGTTCATATATATATATAATTTTAATTTGATTCTTAATATGTTTGTTGTGGTAATTTGGATTTGTAATTTTTTTATTATCGTCCGTATATGATGAGGATTGAAGTGTTAACCTCAAGTCTCACATATACTCAAAAGATTTGTCGTAGTAGAGGGGGTCATGATCGAACACAGGGAAACAATGTCTTTCTTTGACAAATTAATAACGAAACCAAAGCCATTCAATACGTAAAGTGAATTTATACCGATGTAACAAATCACATAAAGAAACCAGTAACCGAATATAGAGAATGTACGTCGTCTGACAAGATAGGTTGACCAGGTCAAAACTCAATTAAATCACGAAAAAACAATAAAAGAATGGTCAGAGACAAGATCGGAGCAAAATACTAGACTAAGGTAGGGTAGGTCATCCGACGATGTCTTTGGGAATTCCCCCGACTACTTCGCAAAATAATTTATACGTAAGAACAAAATAGACGGATAAAGTATGGATCTTTAAGATGTTCGAAATCATAATTGAAGGGGATAAAGACCAAACAATAGATAAAAATAGTGATAAGGTATTTCAAAATCCAAATCAGCACAACATGCATATTATAGATCTCAAAAGACAATTTCACAATATTGAAAGTAAGCTAGAGTTATGTAAAGACAATTTCATTGATTGTCACACATGGTTAGGTCAGTGCTTGCGGCACATCGATGTTGTCACCATGATTGTCATATCGTACCCAAGTTGGTTTCCATTCATTACATCAAGGCATTGAGGTGTGAGAACTCTATTGCCACTTAAAGTCAATTTCACCCTATTAGTATAATTCATACGAGCATAACTTATAGACAAACAATCAATAGATAAAATCAATTTGATATCATAGACCAATGCAAATCGAAGTCACCAGACCCTTCAATAGAGAGAGATTACTAACACATACCTTATAATAAGAATACAAGCTTTTATTATCGATCGAAGGAGGAGCTCGCCGTCTGACGGGGTAGGGCGTTGTATGACCTCTACAATAAAGCAACTACATAAACTATGGAAAAGCGCAGGTAAGGAGATATCTAACCTTATTGCTGAAGAACATTATTTATAGGATACGGGGAAAGCCTTGAAACCCTAGATCTCCTAGATCATATCTTCTAATAAAATAAAATCAAATCTAAAAATCAAATCATAACTTCTAACAAGATAAGATCAAACTAAACGATAAAAATGGCCAAGTGGACGGGATTAATAAAGAAGAGGGATTGACGTCCATGACCATCAAGTGGGCCAAAGCCGAATGACCTTATGGGACTGACCATAAAATCAACATCTTGTCAACATTGCAACACTTCGGGAAAAATGACTTTTCTATTGATGTGGTTAAAACTAGAAAACCCACGAGTACTACTTTTGAATTTAATTCGAAGCTCTACAACTTTGTAGTTAACATGAAAGTCCAAATCACTAGGCATCTTGGAGTAAATCGATCGTTTTCGTACGTAATGCTCGATTTGTCTTTATTTTCGTTCTTCGACAGGTGGTCATGTCATGTGTAGGATGAACATGAGGTAGCCAAGGTGATGCTTTGAGATCAACCTACACATTTCCCGAGGTGTTCTTCTTCACTCTCGGATCTCATTTATTTTAGTCTTGACCTAGACTTTATGTGACCACATGGATATCCTTAATGTGTATGAGGTCATTCCGCTACATGTATATCGTTTGTGTTTCGCGAATGTCTGAAATTCTTGCAATTACATATCTCAACCGGTAAATCTCCAAAACACTAATAGGAAGTAAACAAACCAATAAGATATGTCATTTAGTCTAAACGAAGTAGGGAATGGAATATAATGATGATCGAAAAAAGACGCTAAATTGAGTGTTATTAGCATACAAACTTGGTTATTTTCTATATCTCTTATACTAAACCACGTAGTACAACAATACTTTATTTCTCTCTTATTGCTACAATTCACGTTTATTACCTTTTGTGAATAATCGTCCGACTTGTTGGGTTTTTCTCCCTTCGTGATTTCTATTTTTCGCTTTGGGGTCTTACATATTCTAACTTATTCGGCCGATCTCCTCTTTCTATTTTTGATTTTTATTCGTGTGTTAATACGGTTATACAATTAATTTGTCAAATATTAACAGTGTACAATTAATTTGACAAATCTTAACTTTGTTTCCCAACAAGTCGGGACAACCCATCCGCTGAATAAATGGGCGGGTATGAACAAGGATTTAGGCCCATCCGGGCCGAAAAGCATGCCCCGAAAAACCATGTTTATTTTATTTTTTAAATAAAAATGTAAAATGTAGGGGGTAAATGGTACGATTTGAACTTGAGACCTCAAGATAAGTATATGTCCACAATCATTTAATTACTTTATTTTTTGTGTAATACTTTGATTTTTTTTTATACTAGGTGAGCAGCGCGTGCGAAGCACGCGCGTGGTACAAACGCAGCTGAAAAAATGTTTGCTATAAAGAACGCGGTGTTGCGGTTATCGTACTCGATAATGAGTGTTATTTTAATCGTTATCACTAACGAGGTAGTTACATAGTTACTTGTGCCTCAACTGCGGTTGCGTGATCATTTCCGCACAATTTACAAGTTATCCGAAAAATGAAATTGTTTTACACAACAATGACAACTAAATTTATTTACATGTGTACGAGAACCGTACTTAGGTTTTTGTAATCGTGACAGTCATCTTCTTCATGCTCTATTTGTTGCCAACAAAAGTAATCCTGGAAGCGCAAATTCTTGAAACAGTAAAATTGTAAAAGAAGTTAGTTAGATGGAAATTGTGATTGAGAACATTACAAGATATATATGTGTTTTACCTAAGCAAGACTTCACTATAGTTATTGTTTTTTAGATGCTGTTATATTTTTGTTGTTATTGTTTACATACCTAATAATTATGTATTGGTATTTACTGTTCTTTATATATGTCTGCTCTTTTTAGTATTTCAAAAGATACTGTGTTTTTTATTGAATTTTGATTGTCATTATCGTTTTCGTTAATTTTTGTAAATATGTTTAAGTCTTCTCTTTTCTTCGCTCTTGATAGTGCGACATAAGTTTGACCATGTGCAAAGCAAGGTTCACGTAATAATAGAGTTACTTTATCTAGTGTTTGTCCTTGAGATTTGTTTATAGTCATTGCGAAGCAAAGTTTTATCGGAAATTGCTTCCTTTGAAATGTGAACGCGTATTTTGTAGCAGATGGTTTTAATGTTATTCGCGGAATAAATGCCTGTTCACCCTTGTAATAACCAGTTGTGATTTCGCAGTGTATGATGTTTTTATAAAATTTTTACATAACAGTCTTGTACCGTTGCATAAACCGTTTGCTGGGTCTAGATTTCGTAATAGTATAACTGGGCAATTCTTTTTTAGTATCAATAGATGTGGACTCATTCCGGAAGGTTGTAGTGTATTGAGAAATTATGTGGGATATATATTGCAGTTATCATCAATAACGGAGTCGAAACTGGTATATGTTTTGGGTAGTCCCGGAAATTCAGCTATTAACGATTCATTTATATAGTCCACATCTAAATTTTTTGGTGTTAAAATAGCTCTTTTTGTAAAAATATCACTGTGTATATTATTTGTTTTCATTTCGGGAATTATAGTGTCAATCAATACATTTGTACTGGAGTTCTTAACGTCTTTGCACGATACTATATTAGGCGGTATTTGAATATATGCTTGTTCTTCCGTTTGTAATTTTCCGTCACCTAACTGTAGCAAGAAATTCGCAAAGTGAATGTCTTCAATTGCTCTCATGTTTTCAGTCAGCTGGAACTTTATTAGATATGGCCATAAATCTGAACTAACTAAGCTTGCCTTTACTGCTTTTTTTTGTCCTTGATTAGGAACGACTGGAAGTACCTGTCTGAAATCACCACCAAATACTATAATTTTACCGCGAAATAGTTCTTTTGAGTTGCAAATGTCCTGTAATAAAGTGTTTAGCGATTCGATATTTTGTTTTTTTGCCATGGATGCTTCATCCCATATTATTAGAGTTGTGTCTCGTAGTAATTTAGCTAAATTGCTTTGTTTTGAGACACTACATGAATGCGTATTGTTGTCGTCTATAGGGATTTTGAATCGTGAGTATGCGGTTCTTCCGTTTGGTAGGTTTGATGCTGCTATTCCCGATGTTGCCGTGCAGAGAATAATTTTATTCATGTTTCGTAGTTTTGCATATAAAACACAATACAAGAATGTTTTTCCGGTGCCTCCAGGACCATCTATAAAGAACGCACTTGGTTTATTTTGTTTCACGTTTGTCACTATACATTTATATGCAATTTTTTGTTTAGCATTTAATAATTTAGATGCATTTATATATTGCTCAGGTATAGGTGCATTGAGGGCATCTTCTATTTCACGAGTCGATCGAATATTTGCATTGTCTTCAATATGAAGAGGTTTATTCTGAAATATGCTAATGATTTTCCCATTCCTTCGAGAAATGATTCAATTTCATCCCATGTTAACTTAAAAGTTCTCGATGTGTTTGTTGGGAACCGGTTGTTGAAGTCTTGCGACAGATATGCATAATTATTATCCCAAAATTGTTGAGGGTTTATAGGTGTACAAAATATGAGGAGAGTCACAAATAATCGGCGAAGGGTTTTTGGCATATGTGTTGTAACTGCCTCTGCCATGCAGGCATCGGTATATCCGTTAACTTCTATTAGTTCTCGCTTTAGAGCAGCTTCTTCAAAAGTTGGGTATAATTGTCCATCTACTGTTCTTAAATCTTCAAAAGATGTCGGCCCTTTGACGTGTATGAGCAGTGTATGAGCAGTAACCGTAAGTAGTAGCGTTCCCCTTCACAAGGATTGACATATGTAAGTCTTCCTACTGATGCCCGTTGATATCTTTTTTGCCATTCTTTTTTCTTTGGTTCCATACATAAAATTCGGGAAAGTCAGCGTATAAATGTTTTGTTCTTATTTCAGGGTCTTGATTTTTGCGGAAAAAACCAGTTAACATTGTCATTTGTCTGTTCTCGTCTAGGATAACATCCTGCAACTGTTCTTGATTTGAGAATGTAACTGTATGCATTTGTGGTAAATGTATTTGCAATGGTAATACGGATGGACTAATATCATATAAGTCAAAGGAAAATATTCTCCAAGCCGCTTCTGGTGGTGATATCCATCTTCCATTTTTGATATTCCTTTATTTCATCTCGAATAGGTGACTTGTTTTCAGACACAGAAAAGTTTACTTTGTCATGTCCTTTGTACACATACTTATAAATATATTTCACAGCACCTATAGTAGAACAAACTTCTACATTTATATGGCAGTTAAATGTAGCCAGCAGATATGGATTGTATGGAATTACCCATCTATTGTCTAACGTAGCCCCACGTATTTGGATTTGGTCACCGTTGTTCCTTCGTTTGTATATCGGATATGAGTCCTCAGAGCTGGTAGTATACTCATTATATTTTTTCGGATAATTAAACTTGCACATTTTTTTTGTTCCTACTACTTTCATACAAGGACAATTAGGATTTTGCTTGCCGCATGGTCCGTGTATCATATGTTATATAACAAGTTTACGCAAATGTTCTGATTCTACCGGTGGTAATTCTGCGCATACATATTTGTCAAAGTCTTCTGAGTTTAAAATTTTATTTTCTTGTGATAGTATTATTAGTAGGTGTGCATGGGGTAACCCGCGTTTTTGAAACTCTACAACATCTACTCTTGCCGCGACTTTTCCAAATACTTCTTTTTCTATTAATTTAGTCTTTAGTGCAGTTAATTTTGATCTAAATATGCGCGTTACTAAATCTGGACGGTCTTGTGTTTTTTCTCCTGGTAGCAGTTGCTCCTTAATTTCAGGCCAATTTGGGTTGCATGTCATAGTAATAAATAGATCCGGTTTACCGTGTTTTTGTACAAGAGTCATTGCATTTAAATATCGTCGTTTCATATCTCGCGGTCCACCTATGAAGGAAGCTGACAATATTACACGTTTTCCAATATCCGAAGCTTTTGTATAACCGTCATTCATGCTATCAATTACACCCTGATACAATTCGCTTCTTATTGCACTTTGATTTCTGCGTAGGAAATCTAATCTTGTATTTTCGATTTTAACATACATGTCTACAATATATTGTTGATATATTCTCCCTGCTTTTATGATACTGTTGTTTGGACGTATTTGGAACTTGTAACTATAATATTCCCGACATGATACCTCTGGGCTATCTTGCGTCGATATTTGTCGCCGAACTGCACATGAAATTATAAAATAACAATTGTCAATTAACCTAAGTTTAGTAGGTAACGGAACATTACATTAGTAAGTAGGTTGTTAATTATAAGACCTGTTTCTTCTCGTAGTATTATATGTTGCCGTCTGGGTAGGATCATGATTTATGGGAAAAGAAGATTCAAACTGTCTTTGTCGTTTGTTCTTTTTAATTTTTTTTTATTCCTTGATGCCATCCACATTCACCCTTGCAAAATAAAAGTGGGTACTGTAATGGATCATAGCATCCGTAATAATGCATTATTTTGTACATCTTGTTTTCATTTCCGATAACCAAGACATCTGGACTGTTAATATGATTTATATTTTCATTATCTACTATTATTGTTGCAACTTCATCAGTTGATGGTGCATTGTATACACGTTGATCCAGCACGGGATTTTTCGAGATGAGTATTTTTGTGTCAGCATCAACTGTTCGTTGCGATAACATGCGGAAAAATGATGCGTAAGGGTTGTTAGACATTAATTCAGTTAACATACATATGATTCCTGGATCAAGTTCGCTAAATGTTCTTATGCGTTCCTCCTTCTCCTGTTGGCCGTCGTAAAAGTACAACTGCAAATATTTTTTTTTCTTCGGTTTGGGATGTTAAACTCGGAAGGAAATGGTATAGTTGGCCTTGTAAACGGAAAACATATATACCCTTTTCCGTCTTTGATTCAATATTATCGTAGCCAATGGAACTAAATGCAAAGAAGTTATTATATAAACGAGCATATTGTCTGAAATGTATTGCAGTGCTCGTATTGTCAGTTAAAAGTTTAAGTAAAGGAGATGGTAAAACTTCTGTTGGTAGGCTAATTACACCATTTGAGCAACATAGTTTGCTTGTTTCCGATGCAAATTTAATTGCGTTACACTTTTCATAGGGTTCTTTGCGCGGCAAATATCAGTGGAGTTGTTAGAATATAGTCAGTTCCAATCGCAGGGTATATTTTTGTCGGTGGAATCCTTGACCTTCTTCTTTTTTGGATGATGATTCCGGCAAATCCAAGGACTCGGTCATCGTAGCAGCTCAAAACACCTGTACAAAAGGGAATACAGTTGTTATATAATTTATACATCTACATACCAATACATTTGAAAATGGTCCACAAAGATACCTATATCTATAACAACAAATGCATCTAAAATGACATGTATGCCATTACATTTTAAATTTGCACACAGATATTCAAAACAACAATTGCATTTAAAATGACATGTACGACTATTTAAGCCTAGTCATTTTTTTTATAAATGCACATAAATAACTAAATTTTCCAACAATATAGGATCTTGAAATAAGTATAGGAGCCTCAAATATCTTGCTATGTCCTCTTTAACAATCGCACATATATATATATATATATTTTTTATCTAAGATTCAACTGTACTTTAGTCATTATTTTGGGTCCAGATTCTTTTTTTTTGCTAAGCAACACCAAACAGAGATTTAAAAAGGCAAAACTTCAAAGTGAAGGTTGGTATTCAACTAATTGTCCATCCACAAAATCACAGATCAATTTTGTCGGACACTCTACTCACCACATTCACTTATTTCTCTTTTCACATAATTTGAATTTATTCTCTTTTTTTCTTAGTTCAATCTCATATGTTACTTATGTCCAAGCTTTAAATAGTTATCTTAATCAAATTATAAAAAAGGCTAAATAAATAAAATGATTTTTTTTCTTAAGTTAGGTGATTGTACTGTGGGCTCATACATACAAATATTTATGTCTTTATTTAACAAGAATTCCTTATACATGTCATACCTTGTTGAGTAAAATACTTGATGTAAAATATGAACGTAAACAATATTAGATATAAACCGTTATATATTCACTTATATACATAGTTACCAACTGCATGGAAACAACAAAAGAGGTAACTAAAGGTGACAAACTGTCACATTATATTACACTACACAATGACCCAATACCTGAGATTACTAAAAGTGAAGGATGGAAAAACAACAAAAGAGGTTATGCTGAAACACTGCCCACATATGGTACAAGGTTAAAAAACGGCATCAGTTTCTGTTCAACAGAACATGGTACTAATCGGGGAGGAACTTAACAACATAGGTAAGGACCCCTTAACAAAATACTACAGCAGAAGAACTGGCTTCTACTCAGACAGCAATATCTTTAAGAATCCACTTAAGCTTGTTGTTGTTTACAAGGAGAGGTTTTGCTGGGCCGACAAGGAGCTCCACCGTATTGAGACGGAGACGAGCCTGAGCAACATCCACAATATCCCTACGGTCCTGTGAGTGAAGAATGATCTTAGAAAGCAACTAACATAAGGAAGAAAATATTTTCCAATAAGTCATAATCAAACTAAATAAATAAAAAAAACGTTGGATAGATAGAAGCAAGCAATAACCTATTCAGACTTGAGATGAAATTCATGACTCTTCACCTGCAGAATATGCTCAGCATTCTTGGTATAAGCATCCAAAGTAAGAGTGCCATTACCATCGGTACACTTGAACCCAAAGTACATCCTGAAATTTCAAAAGATAACAACATAAGTATATATCTGTCAATAAATTTTGAAAACAACATAAGTATATATCTGTCAATAAATCTAAAAGAATAAAAATGGGATCATATAGTAAAACAACTTACTTTGCCTCTGCTTTCTTCTTCGTCGAGCACACTTCGCAGTCATATTCCTCATCAACAATGATTGCTTCATGTAGGCAACGTTTCCCACAAAGCTCGGCAGCCAATTGAGACGGACAAAATCATACCTCAACTCTGGAATATGAACCCTAACACGAACAAGTTGTGCCTCAACTACATCTTCAGCCTGACGAAAATATCAACCAAATGAAAGAAACGTTGGTCACGACAGGGCACAAGGTCAGAGGAGTTATTCCTTTTGGATAAACAAAAATTCCAACAAAAACCCTCCCTCAATAGAGTCAAAACATAACATAGGAAACGAAAGAAACCTTCATTGAAAGTGCCACAGCAATGGGAGTTACTTCCTTTGGATATCCAGGGGACTCGCATGTGTGCTTCTGAGAATCCGGGAATTAACAATTCCCGGATTAGCCTTTGCCCTGCAGAATTAAAAAGGCAACAAATTTGGATGAATATAAACAATAAGAAATTCATTCAATAAGTACCGTAGTCAAGCAAGGACTTTCAATTGAAGTAACTTACCACTCCCTTAAGAAAACTACTTGAGAAGACTGGGATTGGAGTTTCACTTCAGTCGAGAGAGACATAGCCAACGAAAATCCAGCAAAAGGACTGGTCTTCAGACCACGTGTAACACCCCAAATCCGTAGGACTCGAGGCGCTACTGGCTAGGATCTCACAATGGATCCTGACCCTAGCCTGACAACAACTTTACTGAACCTTACAACAAGGCACTAACAGATTAAAACAAAACATGAAACTAATATAAATATGTACATGTCAAAAGAGTATACACGGTACTGCTGAGTACAAAAGTTAAAAACCAAAAGCCGTACAACCGATAACAACCCCAAAATCCCAAATATGCCCAGTGTACGGAACCCTTAGCAGAATCACCCCACTGGATCACTCCTCAGTCCTCCTAACCTGCGAAGGAACTACAACACGGTATGAAACCGTTAGCTAACTATACACATATATAAGAGAAGCAAGAGCACAATCACACATCATATAAACGATAACAACTCATCATGGTATCACACATTCACCCGGTTTATTATCTTTAATAAGTGAATCAATCAATCGTATAAAATATGTATATATATGAAGATAGGTGACACGAGGAATGATCCCCGCCTCTGAGTACTCTAACCAGTTGGGGTAGTATCAGCACACCTCCCGTGTACCCTGTGGGAATGGTGAGGGCCTTCCTTTATACCAGTACTAGCCTGACTACAGAGAACCTCCCAGACTCCACGGCGGGATGAAAGGGAAAGGTTATCACAGCCACTACGATGGGCGGTCAGTATAATAAAGATAGGTCTGTGACCATCATAACATAATCATACTCGTAATCCTATTCCTAATCATGCTATAAAGCATATAGAAAACACCACTCAAGCATACATCCAATATAAGGATAGTAGCTAAGTAAGTCCTATCTCAGAAGTAACTCAAGTATGATCCACTCTCAAAAACGTCTACTCCAAACTGGAGGACAGCACAACCTATACAAGGCACACGTACATATATCACAATCCTATCACACAAAGGGTCACACCTAGACCCAAGGGATCCATAAGGGACCAACATAACGGGGTACGACATCTCTGTCCATACAGTGCCTCATATGGGGCCATCCCAATAGATGCATGCCAGTTGTTGTTGTAGGAGAACTCAACAAGCGGAAGATGATCTGTCCACACCTGTCCCCAATCCAACACACAAAGCTCGCAGCATATCCTCCAGAGTCTGAATGGTCCTCTCTGACCGACGATCTGTCTGAGGATGAAACGCCGTCGTAAAATGCAAACTCGTCCCCAAGGCAGTCTGGATCTGCTGCTAGAATCTCGAGGTAAATCGTCCATCTCTATCTGAGACGATCATCCTCGGTACACCATGGAGTCTCACTATATGCCTAGTGTACTCCTCAGCTAATCTGCTCACCGGCCACGTCTCTCTGATAGGAAGGAAACGTGCCGTCTTCGTCAACCGGTCCACTATAACCCAGATGGCATCAAAACTCCGACTCAATCTCAACCCGGTCACAAAATCCATGTGACGTCTTCCCACTTCCTCTGTGGAACAGGAAGTGGATGAAGCTCGCCCCAAGGTCTGAAATGCTCAATCTTGACCTGCTGACAGGTCGCACACTGTGCTACAAAATCTGGCTACATCGGGCTTCAGCCCCCCCCCAGTATATACATCTCAAGTCCTTATACATCTTACTCGTACCTGGATGTACAGAGTAAGGGGTACAGTGAGCCTCCTGTAAGATCCTCTGCCTCAACTCTGTATCAGCAGGTACACAGACGCGACCACGGCGTCTCACAACTCCGTCTGCTCCAAGAAGGAACTGTGGTGCCTCGTCCGAGACATCCTATCTCTAATCCTCTGTAAGGTCGGGCAGGTTTCCTGTTTCTGTCGGATCTCGCCCAACAGATCAGGAAGAACCTCTAAAGTACGCAGCTGGGCATCCTCATCAG
This sequence comes from Fagopyrum tataricum, assembly GCA_002319775.1. Taxonomy (NCBI): domain Eukaryota; kingdom Viridiplantae; phylum Streptophyta; class Magnoliopsida; order Caryophyllales; family Polygonaceae; genus Fagopyrum; species Fagopyrum tataricum. The sequence continues at coordinate 24,161,657 of CM008284.1, read as the reverse complement.
GAAACTGGATGTCCAACTCTAGCCAGATCAAATCTCTCTGCAACTGGCGCTGAACTGTCCATCTCGCAATCGCCTGCTCTCGAGGCGTCTTCTTGCTCAGGGCGTCGGCAACAACGTTCGCCTTCCCTGGATGGTACAAGATCTCTAAATCAAAGTCCTTAATCAACTCGAGCCACCTACGCTGGCGGTTATTCAATTCCCGCTGCGTGAAAATGTACTTCAGACTCTTATGGTCTGTGAAGATCTGACACGTAGCACCATATAAGTAATGTCTCCAGATCTTCAGTGCATGAACTACCGCTGCCAACTCCAGATCATGAGTCGGGTAGTTCTCATACGTCTTCAGCTGTCGAGACGCATATGCAATAAACTCTACCTCGCTGCATCAAAACACCTCGCTGCATCAAAACACATCCCAAGCCTAGCTTGGATGCATCACTGTAAACCACCAAGTCCTCAGTACCCTCTGGCTGTGCCAAAATAGGAGCAGAAGTCAAACGCCTCTTCAACTCCTCAAAACTCTGTCTGCACTGATCAGACCACACGAATCTGGTAGTCTTCCTCAGTAAACTCGTCAATGGACGGGCAATCACAGAAAAACCCTCCACGAAGCGTCTGTAATAACCGGCTAGGCCAAGGAAACTACGTACTTCCTTGACGTTCGTCGGTGTGTTCCAAGCTGCTACAGCCTCAATCTTCGCTGGATCCACCTTGATCCCATCAGCTGAAACCACGTGACCCAAGAATGCTACTTCTTGCATCCAGAACTCACACTTAGAGAACTTAGCATAAAGTTCTCTATCCCGCAAAACCTGCAATACAGTCCTCAGGTGTCCTGCATGCTCCTCACTGCTACGAGAGTATACCAGAATATCATCAATAAAAACCACTACAAACTGATCCAGGAAGTCGATGAAGATACTGTTCATCAACTCCATAAAGACGGTTGGGGCATTCGTAAGCCCAAATGGCATCACTACAAACTCGTAGTGGCCATATCTGGTCCGGAATGCTGTCCTGTGCACATCCTGCTCCCTCACCCTCAGCTGGTGATACCCGGAACGCAGGTCTATCCTGGAGAACACAGTCGCTCCCTATAACTGATCTAACAAATCATCAATACGCGGCAGTGGATACTTGTTCTTGATGGTCACCTTATTCAGCTCTCTGTAATCTATGCACAATCTCAGCGATCCGTCCTTCTTCCGTACGAAGAGAACAGGTGCTCCCCATGGGGACACATTAGGGCGAATGAAGCCCTTCTCGGCCAACTCCTCAAGTTGCCTCTTCAGCTCCAGCATCTCGACAGGCGCCATCCGGTATGAGGCCTTCGAGATCGGTCTCGTACCAGGCTCTAACTCAATCCCAAAATCCACACTCCTCTGAGGCGGTAAACTAGACGGCTCAGCAAACACATCTATGTACTCACAAACAACCGGGATATCCTCTAATGCTGGACTCTCCCCCTCCTTCATGGCATAACACCAGAAGGCCTCGCAACCCTGTGCAATCAGTCTGGCTGCTCGTATCGCACTGATAACTGTGCCTACCTTTCCAAGGTTCCAACCTCGGAAAACCTCAATCTGTCCTAACTTGGTAGAAAGGGTAACGGTCCTCCTACCTACATCTAAGACTGCGGAATGTCTATCCATCTAGTCCATACCTAAAACAACTTCTTCATGCTCTAATGGCATGACAAAGAAGTCAACTAATAACACTCGGGTCCCTACAGTAATGGGACAACCGTGAATCTCACGGGTACCTCTGACCCTACTACTATTGGGTAGCCCTATAATAAAGGGCATCCCCTCAACTGTATCTAATCCAAGACGCTCTACACAGGCATCAGAAATAAAAGAGTGCGTAGCACCAGTATCAAATAAAACTCTAACAGGTAAACCATGAATCAGAATGGTACCTGTAGCCGTAGGTGCAGCTGGCTCCTCTGCACTCCTCAGCTCAAAAACACGACCCTGTGGGCCTCTGGTATCAGTGGTGCCTCCACCACGGCCTCTGCCTCTACTCGGCCCAGGAGCAGATCCCTGCGTCGTAGGGCGGTCTGGGACTCTCTGCTGTCCCTGAGTCTGCTGCTGGGGTGGTCTCTGCCCCCCTCCTGGTACACTGGTAGGAGTAGAACCCTGCTGTGATGCAGCTCCGCCCTGGCGGCAGTAAACAGCTCTATGGCCCTGTCGGCCACAGGTAAAACACGTCACCAGTGGTCTCGTACACTCGGGCTTCAGATGCCCTGGATCTCCACAGTTAAAACACTGTCGTCCCTTCTCTGTAACCGGTGCAGATACAGAACGACCCTGACGTCTCTGGGTACCCCCAACACTAGCAGCTCCAGCTGTACCATTGGTCTGCCCGGTACGCTGTCTCTTCTCAGACCTCCCGGTCTGAGAAGCTCTCCTCTGTCCAGCTCGCTCCCGCTCATAATCGGAAGCTCTATCCTGATAGTCCATCAAGGACTCACAATGAAACCCGGCCATATAGGCCCTGGTGGCATCCCTCAGACGTTGGGAAAACAGATATACATGCTGATCAGCAGCAGGGGTCGCTGGTCCCAGCAAGGCCAGCTCCTCCTGGAATCTCTTGATGGCCTCAGAAACAGGCACATCATCAAACCCAGCCTCCATGAAATCCCGCAGTTTCTCCCTCCTCAATGAGGCAGGGCAGAAACGCTCTCTAATCATCGTCTTCATCTGCGTATAACTGGTAACCTGTACTCGTACAGATCTCCACCAGTGTTGAGCTAACTCCCTGAACAGACTCTGTACCAACTCTATCTGTCTATCAGCTGGACATCGAATAGACTCCAGAGCTGAGTCTACGTGTCCTAACCAGAGCTCAACCTCTAACCCCACACTCCCAGTGAAAGGGGGTACTCCCATCTGACGAAATGCCTTCAACCAACTGTCTGGTCTGGGCCCTCTATGCTCTTCCCGAACCGGAGGAATCTCAGCAGCAGGTACTTGAGTAACGGTGTGGGACCTCTCAGATGGTCCCTCCTGTGTCGGTAAATCTGGGACACGTCTGCCGGCTCTGACAGCCTCCTCTACACGTCTGATATGAGCCTGATACTCTGATCTACCCATAGAAATGCGACCAGAATCAGCAGACTGGGCTCTCTGTGACCCCTGTCTCTCAGCAGCCTCGTTCCTATTCTCAGGAACGGCACTCTCAACAACTTCCTCATGTACCCCCTCTGCTGCGCGTGGATCAACAGCAGGAACCTGACCTCGTCCTCTACCGAGAGGGGGTCTACCTCTACCACGTCTTGCTGCAGGGAGGGTTCTAGTCTGAACCATCTGCAGAAGACGTAAACCTAGCTTAGAAGACTATATATATGCCGTATGTATGTATCAAATCAATCATGACAGAATATCTATATATAAACTGACGAGATCTTCAGAGGGGCGATGGTTCACGTACACGGTAACCCAAAACATTAGTACTCATTTCGAAACCAAACCTTTTAAAAGTCAGACCCCTTTTCGGGTTCTGTTTATTTATCCATTCGTACTTATTGCAGATTACTAGTGCCATTGTTGTCAACCTGGGCTCTGATACCAACTTTGTAACACCCCGAATCCGTAGGACTCGAGGCGCTACTGGGCTAGGATCTCACAATGGATCCTGACCCTAGCCTGACAACAACTTCACTGAACCTTACAACAAGGCACTAACAGATTAAAACAAAACATGAAACTGATATAAATATGTACATGTCAAAAGAGTATACACGGTACTGCTGAGTACAAAAGTTAAACCAAAAGCCGTACAACCGATAATAACCCCAAAATCCCACAAATATGCCCAGTGTACGGAACCCTTAGCAGATCACCCCACTGGATCACTCCTCAGTCCTCCTAACCTGCGAAGGAACTACAACACGGTATGAAGCCGTTAGCTAACTATACACATATATAAGAGAAGCAAGAGCACAATCACACATCATATAAACGATAACAACTCATCATGGTATCACACATTCACCCGGTTTATTATCTTTAATAAGTGAATCAATCAATCGTATAAAATATGTATATATATGAAGATAGGTGACACGAGGAATATGATCCCCGCCTCTGAGTACTCTAACCAGCTAGGGTAGTATCAGCACACCTCCCGTGTACCCTGTGGGAATGGTGAGGGCCTTCCTTTATACCAGTACTGGCCTGACTACAGAGAACCTCCCAGACTCCACGGCGGGATGAAAGGGAAAGGTTATCACAGCCACTACGATGGGCGGTCAGTATAATAAAGATAGGTCTGTGACCATCATAACATAATCATACTCGTAATCCTATTCCTAATCATGCTATAAAGCATATAGCAAACACCACTCAAGCATACATCCAATATAAGGATAGTAGCTAAGTAAGTCCTATGGACTTACCTCGATCTCAGAAGTAACTCAAGTATGATCCACTCTCAAAACGTCTACTCCAAACTGGAGGACAGCACAACCTATACAAGGCACACGTACATATATCACAATCCTATCACACAAAGGGTCACACCTAGACCCAAGGGATCCATAAGGGACCAATTCCAACTCGTAAACCTCAAAGCCCTAACCGGCAATTCCATACCGTAATCATCAATATCCGAATCCTGGCATGGTACTAAGTTTCTCATACTAGAAAGGAAAGGATCTACCTAGCTTTAGGTAGAGCCGGGATCAAAACGCACCTGCGGAACACAGAGGCGCAGGGGAGAAAACAGATGGCCGCGGGAGCGGCGGAACGTGGCCGCGGGGGCGGTGACACGGGACGCGGGCAGCCGCTGGCGCTGGACACTGTCGCCGCGGGGGCGGTGACTCCTGGCCGCAGGGGCGGTGAAAACGCAGAAACGATTCTGCAATCTCCTCCTCGGCTCTTTCACGTGATCAATCACGTCTACTCTCACACTTGGAATCTAAGGCTGCAGGGAAAGGTCACACACAACACAAGCTTGCCTCAAGCTCAGCAACAACAAACACTAGCATCATCATCAACCACAAGGTACACTTTCAAAGTCAAACTCCAAGGGAAACAAGATCAAACTCACAAGGGAAACAAGATCAAACTCACAAGGGAAGAAGGATAAGCAAGGTGGACGTAGGAAGCCTGGAATGGGATGAGAACAAAGTGAATGAAACCCTTGCTCAGCAAGTAGAAGAAAGAAATAAGGTTAAGGGTAAAGCACGAGTCAAGAGGTCAAGGAAAACGGCTGCAGCCGCCGTAATCCGCAGGGGCGGTAGGAGTGCCCGCGGGTGCGGTGCGCCGCAGGGGCGGCGGGATTGGCCGCAGGGGCGGCAAAGCTAATCTCGTCCAAAGTTCGTCTCGGTCAAATACCAATCTCGGTCCGAAAGATTACGGCTCTTACACCACGCAGTTCCACCACGGCGTCTTCCTCAAGCTGCAGTTCGATCTCGTTAAACAGATCAATCATTTTCCTATTCCATGCAGAGACGAGCATAATCTGATCAACACTGGCACACGTTTTAAAAAACCATATCAGAGAAGCAGTACAATGAGATAAACATGAATTAAACAAGACAGAACAATAATAAGCAATAAAAAATTGTGGCCACGCTAAAGACCTGGAGTCAGTCACCGACATTTCCCTAACCGGGAGCATGGAGGTACCTTTGGCAACCAACTTTTCTGGATGAATCCAGAGAACCAAGACAACCATATCTGCAGAATAGAGCAGAATGAATAAGGGCATTAGGTAAGAGGAATTAAACAATGAAAAAGGCAGATCATATAATCAGGAAATTTATATCGACTTACCGAACCGGTCATCACGTGATGCATTAGAAGGAATTTCCTTTATTGTGGTATAAGGATTGACTTTCTTGCTCGATCCCGCAACATCAAGAACAGGTTTCACCTCGGTGGAGTTAGTGAAGTAGAGCTGCTTCTCTCCTTCGTAAGAGGCGAATCTTGGTGCAACATCCTTCACTATCATATTCTTGATATCGTATGTTTCTCCACGTTTGATGACAGTATCGTATAGATCGATATCGAGTCCGAACAAGGTCGCAGTTAGCTTGGTTCCCTGCACATAAAAGGTTAACTGAATGTAATTAATAATATATACGTTAGAATGAAAACTAAACAAGTATGAAGTCGGAACAAAACTAACTTCCACGTCACAGAAAACCATACGTTGGTAACTGACTTTGGAAGCACTTTCCTGTCTAGGTTGTTTATCCACAACCTTCACACGCACAGCTTGGGAACGAGCCTTGTTCGTCAATTGAGCTAAACTGATGGACGGAGTAGAAGTAGACATGCTGAAAAGAATATAAAAAAAAGAAGCAAACCAAACGATATCAGAACACATGCAAGAGACTGTTATTTTCAAACCGAAGTAAACCAAGAAAGGCACTAACATCAGATTACTTACGTGAATTATTTTCCAGGATACATATACTCTTCGTCAACTGAGCTAAAATGGGGAATCTATATTGAACATTTATTCATACGTATGATCTGACTATTCTTGTTGATGTATTAAGTATATTATAAGTGGGCCACTTTTCTTGATTTATAAACCACACGACAGCACACAGAGGATAGCATTACTTTTCAGTGATGTACATATTAGATTAGCCAACATTCTAACATGCATATAACAGAAGACATCGATATGATAATGCATGTCCACTCAAACAGGCACCTAATAAACAGAAGGGAAAAAAATGCAAGACATGCAGAGAAGACAGAGGTAAAACATGCATGCAATGTACTTCATATATACACGGAAACAACAACAAAATGAGTAGGCATAGAACTAAAACTGTAAAACGGCAGAAGATAAATAAAACAATAAAAACAAAAGAAAATACCTTTTAAACAAAGCAGGAGAAGAAGCTAAGAGATCGGTGAACAATCCAACGGCAGGAGAAGGTAAGAAAGACAGAAAACATCATAATCAGAGAATACACTAAAAACTCAACAAAAAATCCAATCTGGACCTACATTTCATCGAGGGTTAGAAAAGCAAACAACCCTCTCTGTAAGCAGCAAACCGACGACAAGAATATATATCAAAAAACGCCATAGCACCAAAATCAACGGACCTATAGCCTCACTTACATTTCACCGAGTGATTTTCCCATTGAAAACACTCTCGCTAAGCGTAGAGGCTAGTAGACGGAAGTTAACAAAACAACAGCACGAAGAAAAGGCGAGAACAAAGAAAACAGAAAGGAGACAAAAAACAAAGAAAATAGGAAGAAGAAGAAGACGTCAGAAATGCCATATCACCAAAATCACCGGATCGACAACCTCACTCACATTTCGAACAAAAGGCGAGAACAAAGAAAACAGAAAGGAGACATAAAACAAAGAAAATAGGAAGAAGAAGAAGAATAAAATGTTAGAAAGGAAAAAGGGAGAAGAACACAATAAAGGTTGCGGAAGGCAGTTCTAAACTGGCAGAGAATACAAAAAGAAACATTGGAAACCTACCAATTGAATTCGAGAACAAGAAACGAGAAGTGAGAGTAACGAAGACCATCAATGCCTCGATTCCACCGTATTAAATAGGAGACCGAGGAAAACGTGTTGCGTCCCATAAATGCATGGCAGCAGCGTGGCAGAAGTAGAGAAGGAGACGCCACCGACACGTGTCGACCATCACACGGAAGAGAATACGGTGGAAGAAATTCGATGGAAGATATCAGCAAAAAGTGACGGCCGTAGGAAGAATATCAGCAAAAAGTGACGGCCGTAGGAAGAAGAAGAAATGAGATGGAAGATATCAGCAAAAAGTGACGGCCGTAGGAGAAAACGTGAAGCAGAAGAGGCGTCCAAACCCTGACATTTTGCATGAAAGAGAAAAGGGTGTTTGGGCCTAAAAAAAGCCCAAAAATCGTGTTTGACTGAAAGAGCCCATTTGACCATCACTGTTCATTCAACCAACTCTTCCTTATATTGTATAAAGGATTTAATAGGAATAATTTCTCTCTTTTTTGAAAAAATTAGGTCCCGCCCATCCAGCTCGACGTGGACGGATATGTACAAGTCCTTTGACCCAAAATCCGGGCTCGGTCCAAGTTTGGCCCGGAAAAATGGGCAAATTGTTTCATAAAGTTCAACCTGAATCCTACCCATGTCCGGGTTTTCCTAGGTCTTCTCACTCCCTCATCACGATTTCCTTAATTATAGGAGTGGAGGTACAACCGAAGTGCAAAAATCCACTTGCTTACATCAAGTATTGGCATAAGATTGTTTGATGGGGAGACATAGAGAATTAATGATTAATAAATCGATATCACTAAAAACGTATATTTTTTAAACCATGTAAATGAATTCAAGATAAATTGAGCATTGGACTAATAATTTTCATACTAGAGAAAATTCTTGATTCTCTCACTTAAGGATTATACTAACGCTATAAACCAATTTTGTTCAAGTTCATACTTCACAAAGGGCATTTTGACATGCCCAAGCCCCGTCAAGAGAACCAAGAAATACTCTAGTCCCAACTGA